>JAUPFT010000026.1:7943547-8543547 GCA_036936625.1 Parnassius smintheus behrii
AGTCATAGTTTAATTTCATAACAACACTTCTAGAAAAATTTGTAAAGAATTGAAAAGGTTTAAAATTGACAAAAAAAAACTTTCAATAGCAGGCACAAAATTTAAAGATTAAATATTTGCATTTAATATAAAAATACTAATAATAATGTCCTCCCGACCGAATTTCGGCCACGGCGGCCTGCCTCAACGGAGGCTAGCCATCGGCGCAGGACAGGATTATAGTGCCCAAGTGTATGCGCAAGCACAGGTGCACTCTCTCTTCCCTCACTCTCATAATCCGATGGTATGGTAAACCGACACGACCGGGGAGAGATCAGGCGCAGGACCAACGGCTTTACGTGCTTTCCGAGGCACGGGGGTGAGACACCGCCAACTTACTGGACTCCGAGCAACTACTGAGAATTTCTTGACGGAAAAACTCAATAATTAATTTTTTGGCACGACCCGGGATTCGAACCCAGGACCTCATGATCAGCAGTCTCACTACTACAACCACCAGACCAACAAGGCAGTCTTACACACATATGGTAAAAATACTACAACCACGGTAAGTGTACTTAATTTTCTTGTTTAAATTGGTTGACTTTCTATCTTTTTATTTAAAGTGAAACTCGATGCAGACCTAGTGTAAAAACAATACAAGCATATCCACAGAAATCCGTCAAAAATAGTCACTAAAAAGGCGCAGCATTTCAGTCTTTTTCGTTAAAATACAATGGTGTATTTCATAAATACAATGTTGAAATTTATTCCGGCTATTTTAATATTTTCTTCTGCTATGTTTGGGAACAGATCACTTATGTCATATAGATACTTTTTAAAATTTCCGTTAATGCAGGTTTCTTCATCAAGTAAAATATTCAAGTCAATGTATCGTAAAATAACTAAAATTTAAGGTTTGATCCAGATGATGGCCTTAACTTTATTTTGTATAACGTTCGCGCTGTATTGGATATGGCGGCATCGAAACACAAAATCGAAACAAGAACCACCCATGTATCCGGGAGGATTGCCACTTATCGGACATGCACATTTGTTGATGGGAGATACCGTTTGTAAGTATACGCATTTTACACCGAACATACGAAAAATATACTTTACATACGAACCATAAACATTGATTAACACTACTTTTACGGATTTAATAGCGTTTAATTTATTTTATTATTAATACCCGACGTTTCGGGTGCTTTCCAGCACCCATTGTCACGGGGGACTCTGATGATTAACTTCACGATGTCATTGTTAACTCGGAGCACCTTCAGCGTTTTAATTATCTCTTATTAATGGTCCGATATACGCAGAATGAACTTACATCCATTAAAACGTTGGATATTAAAAATAAAATAAAATATAATAATAAAATAGTTTTAATCAATATACTTATTTTCTTTGATAAATATATTTATCTTTCATGTCCCGTTGTCGAGAGGAGTTTTGAATATGTATATAAAACTAATTTAAGGCGTTACATATTTCATATTTACCACGTGGTTAAGCAACGCTGCAACAATATTAAAGTTGTAGCACGAATTGGTCGGCTCGACCGGTGCAGGATTACGCTCTCACACGAGCGTAAAATAGCAGCTCAATGCTGCTATGTGTCGTATGATGATTATAGAGAACCGGCGATCCTCTTTACTGGAATCGAGGCAATCCATCTTAGTCCCTGAGGACTAAGAATGAAAATACGTTGTCACCCCTGAGGGTGATAACGTATTTTCATTTTGTTCCTTAATTGAGAATATATGTGGATGTCTATGAGTCACAGCATCCACTTACCAACAGGTGGACTGTGTGCTCGTTTATCTCCCATTGCTATAAAAAGGCATTCTCATCCCTGGTGCAGAAATAAACCTGTGCACTTTTTTTAGACATTAAACTGGTATAAAACTTGCCAGTTGCACGTGCACAATGTGGTCATTTATTATGTATTGTTATAAAACACTATCTATTAAACATTTAAATGTTAAAGTGGTAGAGCCCGCTGCAGCTATACATATCTGTAGCACGAATGAGTCACCTCGACCGGAGTAGAAACGTTTTCAGAAAATACTAGTGTGAAATAGCAGGATAATGCTGTGTTTTGTATGGTAAGTGTCGGGAACTAAAAACCTTTTTTAATGGAAAAGAGGGGTAACAACGCATCTGCATTCGGATTCTTAGTTGATTGTAGATATCGATGTCTGTGAACCGTGGCATCCACTTACCACCAGGTGAACTGTGTGCTCTATGTACACCCTTAATCTATTGAAAAAAAAAGCAAATCTAAAAATATCCTTCTCCTTAGCAGTTTAAAAGATATTTACTGCTGAGCGTAATTCACTCCCATAAGATTTGTTGTAATCGCCACGTCTGGTAGGACGATTGGCGGTATCAGAATGCAATATCACTATTAGATACTACTCGTCACTTGTACAGAAATTTCACAGTTTTGTATGTGAGATTCGCTCTACAAAATATGATTAATTACCACAGTCGTTACCATGTTAGTATTTTATAACCTGACATAAATAAAAAGACTTAAAAATTATCGTTTGAATCGCTCTAAACATCGATAATTTAAAAATGTGTAAATTAAATGTGATAAAATCTAAAGCAATCATTAAGGTTTTTTCCCACGCCAACGACCTTGGGTGTTTTGACGAAACTCTTAACCGCTCTTCGCACCATCCGCACATAAAAATTGCGCTCTCTTTCTCGCTAATATATTGTACTTGCGTAGGTACGGTATACGTATGACGTCTAATCACAGTTTAAGGAGATAATAATATGAAATGTGGTATGATGTTTTTATAGAGTAGTAATGTTACAGAGAGGTCACCAATGCTTTAGTACCTTTATATATCTGAAGTTTTTAAACATTTCTTTCATTTTTTGAAAAAAAACCTGTGTTTTTAAAACGATAACGAAAATGTACTTAAAATTAACCTTTAATAGGGAAGTTCATAGTTTGGTAGACTGAATCAATTCTGCTGAACCAACACTGCAGAAATTTCGTAAATCGGGGATATAGCCTCAATATCTTCCACGGGACAAAAGAAAGCTATGCTGGATTTCTATCGGACACTGCTGTTGGTATTGTTACGAGCTTGAGGTTCGTGACAATAAAAATTGCCGATAAAATTACCTAAATTAACACTTTAATTTACCTTACACAAATTAAAGTTAAAACACTAATAATTAAACACACTAATTCACTTAATTCCGCTCCGAAGCTTCGCTTGTGTCGCCAAGTTCAACTCTGTCTCGATCGCGTCTTACGCCACCTATTTATTTAAATTAGCAAAATATCCGGAATGTTCAAGTAAACATGCGCAAGGTACCGAGAGTTCGAGTATAGATTTTCTAGTTCTTCGGGTGGCGCTGTCAGTCGAAAGATCTGTGATGTCATAAACTGCAAAGCTCCCCTCGCTCTTCGTTCCTGACACTAGATGGCGCTAGTTGACTTATTCACACAACACTGCCCCCTCCTAAGACATGCTCGTCCCGGGCATTATCGGTCCCATAATAACGCGCCAAGCAATCCACATGGACGATCTTAGGAGTCCCTCTTGCGCCTTTCTGTATCCGGTAGGTCACATCGTTGATCCTGGTTACAATCCGGTACGGGCCGTCCCATTTAGCTTGAAGCTTAGGAGATTTCCCTTTGCTGCGGACTGGATTGTGCAACCACACTAATGAACCTTCGTTGAACCCTTTATTGTTCATTTTGCGGTCGTACCGGGTTTTCATTTTCTCAGACATTTGCTGGCCCGATTGTCTGACGTGCTCATAAATTTCATTCATTTTGTTCCGCAAGTCATTTGCATAATCGGTTATACTGCGTGGGGCATCAGGTGGTATCTCGGTGATCAGGTCCGCAGGCAGCCGTAATTCTCTTCCAAAGTTTGCGAAAGCTGGTGTTACTGCTGTACTTTCGTGAACAGAACTCCGATATGACAACAAAAACGGTTGTATGTGCTTGTCCCAATCTCGTTGCCGATTGTCTACAACTTTTGCTAGGTACCTCTCCAATGTCTGATTAAATCGTTTCACCATTCCATCAGATTGCGGGTGATAAGAAGTCGTTCTTGTTTTATGAGTACCCATAACTCGGCAAGTTTCCTGGAATATTTGAGACTCAAAATTCCTTCCTTGATTGCTGTGAATCTCTATAGGTACTCCAAAACGACAAAAGACTTCATGAACTAGTTTATCTGCAACTGTTGAAGCTTCTTGATTTGGAATGGCGAAGACTTCTGGCCACTTAGTGAAGTAATCCATCACAACCATGAAATACTTGTTACCGCTTTCACTCTCCGGAAACGGCCCCGCCACGTCAATGGCTATTCTCTCCCATGGTGCACCCACATTGTACAACTTCAATGCACCTCTACTACGAGTCTGAGGTCCCTTTACAGCCGCACAACTTGTACATTTGCGACACCAGTCCTCGACATCGTTTCGACAGTAGACCCAGTAAAACCGTTCTCGGATCTTCAGTAGAGTTTGTTTAACTCCCAGATGGCCTCCTGAACAATTATTATGGTACAGCTGTAGAACATCCGGTACTTTAGCTTTAGGGACAACCATTTGCAAATGACAGCTGTCTCCCCGAACGTTTTCCCATTTTTGTCATTCTCTGCAAAGCTCCCCTCGCTCTTCGTTCCTGACACTAGATGGCGCTAGTTGACTTATTCACACAACAGTATTAACCATTGCCGTATAGCAGCGGTCTTTAGATCTCCGTTCGGAACGCAAACAGCACTCATCTGCAGGAAATAGTGAATTCTGAATATTGTGTTTATTCCGATTTATACAAAACGCCTTGAGAGATTTAGAAATAATATGGTAAAAACCTTTAATCGCTTTCATACAAGAACAATTCAGGTTATTTATATGGAGTTTTATTTACTTTTTTATGAAATGAATTTAACAAAACATTTCAAATTATATCTCGAAGGAGGGCTTTAAGTAAGTAAGAGGAGCTTTCTCCTCAAAGTTCTCTATCAATATGTTGGCGACTATGGAAGATACAGGTAAGCCCATCGCAATACAATTCAAAAGTTCAAGTAACATTGCATTTCCTTCAGGCATGATGTTTTCTTCTAGTTTCCTGGTTACAATTGGGGTGCAGTCATCAACAGATAGGCATGTAAATAGTGACTGAGCATCAAAACTGAACATAGTGTTGTGTGAATAAGCCAACTAGCGCCATCTAGTGTCAGGAACGAGAGCGAGGAGAGCGTTGAAGTTTATGACATCACAGATCTTTCGACCGACAGCGCCACCCGGAGAACTAGAAAATCTATACTCGAACTCTCGGTACCTTGCGCGTGTTTACTTGAACATTCCGGATATTTTGCTAATTTAAATAAATAGGTGGCGCAAGATGCGATCGAGACAGAGTTGAACTCAGCGACACAAGCGAAGCTTCGGAGCGGAATTAAGTGAATTAGTGTGTTTAATTATTAGTGTTTTTAACTTTAATTTGTATAAAGTAAATTAAAGTGTTAATTTAGGTAATTCTATCGGCAATTTTTATTGTCACGAACCTCAAGCTCGTAACAATTGGTGTCAGAAGTGGGATAAAATAATGCCGATTTTACCCAAGGAGGAAACGGAGGGTGTCCGTACCCGAAGTCAACGCCAGCAGGAGACGGACCAGAGGAGATTTGGTGGTGCAACGCCGCAGATGTCTGAGGGCCAGCCGCCGGCCACGGAAGCCGGTCCGTCAGCAGCTTCTACGTCTGTGGCACCTGACTTAGGTGCTCTGATGGCCATGCTACAGGAGCAGCTGCAGCGCGGACGAGAGGAACAGTCCCGTCTGTTGAAAGAGCAGCAGGAGGAACAAACTCGTCGACAGGAGGAACAGGTCCGTCGTTTGGAAGATCAACTGCGGGGCGGACAAGAGGAACAGGCCCGTCAGTTGAAAGAGCAGCAGGAGGAACAGGCCTGCCGACACGAGGAACAGGCCCGCCGACAGGAGGAACAGATGCTCCTCATGAAGGACCTTCACGCTACCTTCGGGAAGGAGATAAAGGAGGTGAAGGATAGGGTTGCTCACCATGACAACCGCCTGTCGGAAGCTGAAAACCGAATCGAGAAAGCTGAAACCCGAATCGACCAAGTAAACAATAGGGTTGACATCGTAATGGCTGACATGAAGAAATCACTGGACGAACTCAAACTTGGAGATGAAGCTACAGCTCCCGTAGTAGCTACAACACCTTCGCTACGTGGGTTCAAGGTGCCACCGTTCGACGGTACCTCTTCCTGGTCAGCCTTCAAAATCCAGTTCGAGGCTGTTATGAAGGCGAACGGCTGGAATAAAAGTCAGGCCATGACCGCTCTCACAATAGGCCTGCGCGACCAGGCCTTAACAGTTCTGGAAGCTCTCGGTGAGGAAGTGACTTATGAGCAACTCCTTGAGGCATTGGAGGCGAGATATGGCAACGCTCACCTGGAACACGTCTTTCGTGCGCAGCTTAAAGATCGTGTGCAGCGCATCCACGAAAACCTGCAGCAGTGGGCTCTAGAGGTGGAGAAGCTGGTGCGAAAAGCATACCGGTCTGTACCTGCGCTCATTGAAGGGAACCTGGTGCAGACATTCATCGACGGCATCCGCGACCTGGAAGTCAGAGCTGCTGTGAGGCTCGGGCACCACGAGACGCTTAAGGACGCCTTGGCCCATGCACTGGAGGTAGAAGCCGTGCGGCAGGATCATCGTTTCCATCGCGTCAGGGAGGTTGCAGCCGCTACAGTTCGCGACCGCAACAAAGGATACAGCCCAAGGTGCTATGGTTGTGGGGAAAAGGGCCATCTTCGATCCAGCTGCCCTAAGCGAACCCTAGAAAGGGAAGGTGAACGATCCCAGGTGGGTAGTGCGGCTAACAGCACCGCCCAGCAGCAGCAGGGAAACGAGTAAAAGCCAGAACTGCGGGGCGGGTGCTGGCTGATGTTAAAAGAGCCCCAAGGATCTCGATCTCACAAACCCATGATGGGAACAGTCTAATCATCAAGGGCGAGGTCAACGAAATGCCGTGTAAACTGACCATAGACACTGGAGCCTCTCGTACGGTTGTTAGTTCCCAACTTATAAGTCAGTTCCTTGGGGACTCCGCATACAACCGAGAACGCATTAATTTGGTAACAGCCACCGGTCAGCGTATACCCGTCCGTGGAGAGAAGGAGATGGAGTTGAAGCTTGCCAACGTGATCTACCTGCATAATGTCATCGTGGCTGATATAATGGACGACTGCATCCTAGGCCTAGACTTTATGAGGAATAATTGTTGTGAGATCGACGTTAAGCAAGGTGTTTTGAAATGTGGACAGGAGGAACTTTTTATGGAAGGTGCGTTACCAGGGAACGTGTACAGCATTAAGAAGATTGTTCTTCCGCCGAGATCGGAAACGATTGTTCCGGTTGGTCTTCCCCGAAATGCTGGGCAAGCTCACCGGTGTGTACTTGTGGAAAGGGTAAACAATGACCTTCCATGGAAAGTAGCTCGAACCTTGGTCAGAACCACTGACATCTCAAGAACACGTGTGCTGAACCTTTGCGACCGGGAACAGATTTTAGAAAAAGGCACACTGGTTGGCACTTGTGAGGAAGTGGATTGGTTACGTCGGTGCCAATATATATCGAGTGGGACCTCCAGCAAGGATTCAGGAACGAGAGTGACCACACTTTTGGAAGACTGTCGCAGTGTTCTCTCCCCGAACGAATTGGTCAAGGCGAAGAAGTTGTTACTCAAGTACGCCGATGTGTTCTCGTCAAACGATGCTGACATAGGAAAGACTGGCTTAGTTCAACACAAAATAAACACAGGAGAGGAATTGCCTATCCGTCAGCGGCCAAGAAGATTGCCGGTAGCACGTGAAAAGGAAGTGGAAACCATGATTGAGGGAATGGTGAAGGATGGTGTTATTGAACCTTCATATAGTCCATGGTGTTCACCCGTGGTGCTGGTAAAGAAGAAGGATGGCAGAACGCGGTTCTGTGTTGATTACCGCCGTCTGAACGACGTTACAAAGAAGGACAGCTATCCCTTGCCAAGAATTGATGACACGCCGGACATCAAGCCGATTCTGGAATGGATAAAGGCCAGTGCTCCCAAGCCCAAGTGGAGTGACGTCTCAGCGATGAGTTCGACCACTAAAAGCTATTGGGCCCAGTGGGACAGCTTGCTGCTTCAGGATGGAGTTCTGTGTCGTAAATGGGAAAACGTTCGGGGAGACAGCTGTCATTTGCAAATGGTTGTCCCTAAAGCTAAAGTACCGGATGTTCTACAGCTGTACCATAATGATTGTTCAGGAGGCCATCTGGGAGTTAAACGAACTCTACTGAAGATCCGAGAACGGTTTTACTGGGTCCACTGTCGAAACGATGTCGAGGACTGGTGTCGCAAATGTACAAGTTGTGTGGCTGTAAAGGGACCTCAGACTCGTAGTAGAGGTGCATTGAAGTTGTACAATGTTGGTGCACCATGGGAGAGAATAGCCATTGACGTGGCGGGGCCGTTTCCGGAGAGTGAAAGCGGTAACAAGTATTTCATGGTTGTGATGGATTACTTCACTAAGTGGCCAGAAGTCTTCGCCATTCCAAATCAAGAAGCTTCAACAGTTGCAGATGAACTGGTTCATGAAGTCTTCTGTCGTTTTGGAGTACCCTTAGAGATTCACAGCGATCAAGGAAGGAATTTTGAGTCTCAAATATTCCAGGAAACTTGCCGAGTTATGGATACTCATAAAACAAGAACGACTTCTTATCACCCGCAATCTGATGGAATGGTGGAACGATTTGATCAGATATTGGAGAGGTACCTAGCAAAAGTTGTAGACAATCGGCAACGATATTGGGACAAGCACATACAACCGTTTTTGTTGTCATATCGAAGTTCTGTTCACGAAAGTACAGCAGTGACACCAGCTTTCGCAAATTTTGGAAGAGAATTACGGCTGCCTGCGGACCTGATCACCGGGATACCACCTGATGCCCCACGCAGTATAACCGATTATGCAAATGACTTGCGGAAGAAAATGAATGACATTTATGAGCACGTCAGACAATCGGGCCAGCAAATGTCTGAGAAAATGAAAACCCGGCACGACCGCAAAATGAACAATAAAGGGTTCAACGAAGGTTCATTAGTGTGGTTGCACAATGCAGTCCGCAGCAAAGGGAAATCTCCTAAGCTTCAAGCTAAATGGGACGGCCCGTACCGGATTGTGACCAGGATCAACGATGTGACCTACCGGATACAGAAAGGCGCAAGAGGGACTCCTAAGATCGTCCATGTGGATCGCTTGGCGCGTTATTATGGGACCGATAATGCTCGGGACGAGCATGTCTTAGGAGGGGGCAGTGTTGTGTGAATAAGCCAACTAGCTCCATCTAGTGTCAGGAACGAGAGCGAGGGGAGCGTTGCAGTTTATGACATCACAGATCTTTCGACTGACAGCGCCACCCGAAGAACTAGAAAATCTATACTCGAACTCTCGGTACCTTGCGCGTGTTTACTTGAACATTCCGGATATTTTGCTAATTTAAATAAATAGGTGGCGCAAGATGCGATCGAAACAGAGTTGAACTCAGCGATACAAGCGAAGCTTCGGAGCGGAATTAAGTGAATTAGTGTGTTTATTATTAGTGTTTTTAGTTTTAATTTGTGTATAGTAAATTAAAGTGTTAATTTAGGTAATTTTATCGGCAATTTTTATTGTCACGAACCTCAAGCTCGTAACAATAGTTTAATGGTCACTGAGATATATGTCTTTTATCTCACTAACAAAATGTTATAATTCCTTTATATATGCTCTGGTTTATCCTCTCAGCGAATACAGTATTTTTGCTAAGCGTTGAGCCAACTTGATAAGTCGGTGAATCGATCTGGCTCGCTATGGGACGTGTGGAGCGTTTGGTTTATGTACCTTTGGTTACTCATACAATCTCGGTTGTTTGACGCATGATTTGGAATTCACGTCGAGATTAAATTTTTAGGAGTATTTCTTTATGAAATCGCCTTTCTTTAATAAATATAGATTAGTTTATTTTAGTTACTTTCATAGCTTGATGTTTAACGAAATATTGCTATGGTGTAATGCAGCAGACATTGAAGTCATATTTGTTTTTCAAAAGAGAGCCGTACGGGAAACTCAAAACTTAAATTGTAAAGAGTCTCGTAGAGATAAAATTTAAGAAATATGTAAACATTAATTAAACTAGGCACCATGTATTTTGTGGTTCTCTGTCCATTAGCTTTACCATAGTTAACGTACCTTTTACAGCCTGTCTAGTCATAAAGATAAGTTAAGCAGTTTATTGAAGCTCACTATTATAATATTGTTTCACTAGAAGTGACTAACGTACTTTTTCATAAACTGGTACAATTTCGATAGTTAAATTTGTTAGATTGGTAAAATAATTCAGCGTTTCGGGCCCCCAACCGCACCACGTGCAATTTCGTGAGCCCCATTTCCGAAAAGAAAACACCACCATTATAAGAAAGACATGATGAACGTATGTCTTGGCGACGTCGTCTCGTTTGATTCCGCTCAGCAGTCTTCTTTTTAACTATGACGGACTTACAAAGGGTGGTTACGGCCCTCTACGGTAAATCCCGACGTTGCAATCAATCCAACTCACTGGGATTGTACGCTACCATTTTCACCTTGGTATACGGCGACGTATGAGACTCACGTCCATATCATTGATTACATTCTTTTCTTCTCCTTCTTTTCATTTCCTTAATTATAGGGCAATTAAAGGCCTATAAACTTAAAAATTGTTTATTTTTTAAAACTACATTTTTTCTTTTTTCCAGGTCTTTGGAATACTATTAAGGAAGTGTCATATACTACTTTAAGATTGGGTGGTGTAATAACAGGATCAATTGGACCTCGGTCACTATACGGTAAGCTGTTTATCATGGTGTTTATCATAAGGTATTGTAAATTTATTACAAGGTATTGTGCTTCTTAAAATTTTAACCTTAATTCGGTTCCAGTGGTAACAAATCCCGAAGACAGCTTGACAGTAGCTAATGCTTGCCTAGAGAAAGACGTTATATATGAATTTGCTAAACCATGGCTAGGGGAGGGTTTGTTAACCGGAAAAGGTACGTGTTTTTTAAACTGAATTGTCCTTAACTGATAGAATTATTCCTTTTATTTAGGTATAATATTTAATTGAAATTGTGTTAAGTACTCCTCGGGAGTAGCAACGCATCTGAATGTTGATTCTCAATCGAGGATATATGTATAGTTCATTTGTTAAATATGTTTTCGCAGTATCAATATGGAAGCATCATCGAATGTTGTTAAACCCAGCCTTTTCTCAGCGGGTGTTGGATGGATTTGAGGGGGTTTTTAACAGCCAATCTAGACGACTTGTTAAGGATTTAGAAGTGAAGGTAGTGTAACATTATTTACATTAATAAGCAGCTGCACTTACGTATTATACATAAACTTAACAATTCTATACGCTAGAAACTAAAATAATGATCTATTTATGAGCTATAAATAAGTTACAGCCAAAGTATCACTGTCACCAAATAAAAAATCGCGATCCACTTAACTTATATCGCTTCCACCGGCTTTATACTGCAATCATTTAATATAATTGTACACCAATATTAAGAGGAGATGAATTAATGGTTCTGACGTCGATTTGACTGAGATTATTTATTTTGATTGTTAGTAAAAAATTAAATGGAAAATAATTCCACTTGGAGGTCAGTTGGTCGGTTGGAGATATTTATACCTAGTAAATTATGCTTTGATGTATGACTGACAACATCTTCTCTTTTCCAAAAGAATAAAATGACAAATAAAAAAACAAAGTTCACTTATTATTTTAAGTTATACACACCGAAATGTTCAAAGTCACTGTTAGCCTCTCGTTATTAATTACAATTTTATTTAGTTTTTTACACTTTTTCTTATCAATAATTTTCCTTTTTGCAAAATAAAATTATATACAATGTTTTGTACCGTTTTCTTATTAATTATAACTAGCAGCAATTTCTGTTAAGACTATTATTTGTTTTATATTATATCAGCACCTCGCTAATGCATGACATTGATAAATCGGGGATTTTACCGGCTACGGGTGGGATACCACACGTGAATTCAAACTTCGCTCGTCGTGTTGGCCTGTTCATAAAGTCTTTTGTTTATAATAGTGTAATGAATCGTTGTAATATTAAACAAAAGTTCTATTAATAAAGGGAAAAAGTTTTATAAATGGTTGAATACTCTTATATTATATATTCATTTTACATTTACATTTTACGGTAACATCGTAGCTTTATTGAAAATTTTTTGGTCTTGATTCTTACTTACATATTAATATTGACGTCTAAGGAAAATCCGCTCAACAGTCAAAACATCCATCCCGCCTATGTGTCCAATATCTATTGTCAGCGTAGATATAATATATATACTGGCGTATAGACGACCTGACAACCGAAAACGCGTGACCAATTTTTATTTGTCATTGTTTGCGATAGCTAAAGATGTACGTGTTACTCACACCGTGAGAGCGTCGGTGGTGTGTTCATCAAGAGTCAAAGTTGACGCAAAGAAAGAGCCCAGCAGATTGGCTTTGTCATTTGCGGCATGGACCTGTGAGTCGTCCTTCCTGTGCAGAGATGGGAAAGATGGTTGACAGAAGTTCCTTTGGACAGTCTTGGCGAGAGACCAGAATGCACATGTTCCCGAAGTAAGACGAACTGATTTTTCACCAATTCTGCCGATGTGCTCTGACTTTGCCTTGACAATGACACTTTTGTAGGACCTGGAGGCGGAATTATACTTCTTTTTAAGAGTGCTGGTATTTGCATCTCGAGACGTCGATGCATCAGTTCAGGCCTGGTAGTACTGCTGCTTATCGCGTGACGCAATTTTGCAGGAGCGATCAAACCATGGCTTGGTTCTGTCTCCCTTATAGGAACCTCAGCTGTTGGAATAAAAAGTTCCATTCACTGTAGCACCACATCAACGACAGAATTAGCAACAAGGCTGGAATAAATCAAGGGTTGGATGCAAGAAAAAGGTCGCATCCCGTCTAAGTCCGCTGACCTATAGTGTGAAGCACGGCAGCAACCTGCAGAACGCAACAGCGATGGGAGCGTGAGTGGCACCGTACTCTGGGTGAAACAATGGTCCAAGGAGCAGGAATGGACATTTTTTTATAGAATTTGCGTGACAAACGAGCACACAGCACCTGTAGCCCATAGACATCTGAAGAGTCCCGGGGTATAGATTAAAACAAAAGTGTTTTAATCTGTACCCCGGATAGAAGAGGCCACCTGTGTCTCGTTTAGAAAGAGCAAGGCCGGCTTAACCGTTTCAAGATGGTAGTGGACAGCTTTGGGGTTTAAATGAAAACCCTTGATGTTGTAGAAATCCACGGGTAAAGTGGCAGAGGGCTCCTTTGACTTATTGCTCCGTTTGCCCTGAGCAGGTTTAGTCTTAGGCGGAATTTAATCCCCCCCCTCCCCCCAGAACACGAGGGGCAGCCTGACCACTCACGCACTTCAAGAGTCAGGTATCTTGGGCGTGGATTCCCAGCGCGAGATTTTCTATCACTAGGGATGTTGGTACCCTCTTGGGGTAGTATTATATTTAAATTTGCTACCATGTTAACGGGAACAGAGAATCGAGCCTCCGGCTACCTACACTCACCAGAAGAAATGCAGAAGCAGACCTCTACCTTACGCTGATCTTTTTTGAAGTCATGGTGTCACTCCGATTCGAGCCGGCCCATACGTGCAACAGCAAAAGCTGCTGATATTATAAATATTGCAGCAATAACACATTGTATTCTACATATTCATGTATTTTTTTGCATTATAAGGATAGGCCACTGGGTCCCGGGTTCGATTCTAGAAATATATCACCAAAATTAATGGGTGCGAGAATAGCGAAAGGTATTCTGGGTTGAATCAATTGGTGGAGTGTATCTGCGTAGTTCGTCATAAACCAAAATGGAGGTTTTTGGAAAAATATACTTGCTACAATTTAACTTACTACTTAAGCGGGCTTGACGAAAAACATGAGCTGCTAAGGTAAAAGAACAACAAATATAAACAGCTCAACAACAGGAATAGGCATTTACGGGTGGTGCTTCTGAAAGCGGCATCTCACTAAGACGTCAAGGCGATGGTATTACGTTGCAACCGATGGTAGTGCGTGACGTCAAATGCACTAGGGTTGACTGCCGAACACCACGACGAACTATATTGCACCAGTGCACGACGAAATTGCACTGTGAAAGCGGTCACGAACAAGGCTTGAACCGTTATGTTCTATGGCTCTACCGTCACAGGGTGCCATCACGGCCAAGATTGCGCTGCAACTGGTAACTGCCGGTCTCGGCCGGCGGCGTGCTTCCGCCTATCACTTTTGGTGAGTGCGTCTCCCATTGGACAAACAAAATGAGGCCACCAATGTACCCCCCCATGAGATTGTACTAGCTAATTTTAACTATTAAAACAAAATGTAAGGGTGTTCGTTTTCAGCGCAACCATTATAAATCAACTTTTTTAACAAATATTAACAGAATGCTACCTTAAATATTTTTTGGCGTGGACATGTTGGTTTAATAACATCAGACTCAGTTAATCATTCTCAAACTAACTCTCAAAATCAGAAAATATGGTATTCATCCGTTCTCTTACGTTTGCTAAGAAGTGACAAGAGAGAGTGTCTGACGCCAAATGAACGTTTCATACGTATGCAAAATGTACGGCAACGTGGGAGCGTCGCATCGCATGCATTGCGTACGTGAGATCAGTTAGTTTCTCCTTTTAAATTATTTAAAAATAGGTGCATTACCACTTCTTAATATTACTTATTAAAATTATTTCTGTATCAGACCGTAACCGACACCAAATATCATAATCGACAACTTTTCAGACAAATTCATCGACAAAAATGGCGAGAGTTACACAGAGAGAACGGCTTGCTGCCCCATACCGCAAAGGATGTGCAATTAACACATGGCTCAGTTCGTAAAGCACTACTCTGCCTGGACGTCAGCAAGTCAAATGAGCCTGATGGAGTTCCTCCCATTGTGCTAAAGACATGTGCTCCAGAGTTAACACCGGTTTTAACGCGTCTTTTCCGGTACTCCTGCTCTCAAGGCATAGTCCCAAGACAGCTTTGGTCCACCCGATCCTTAAAAAAGGCGACCGCTCACACCCGTCAAACTACAGGCCTATCGCCATCACCTCCTTGTTCTCCAAAATAGTGCAGTCGATTGTAAACTGCCAGCTTATGAGGAACTTTGAGGATCACCAGCTGATCAGTGACCGCCAATACGGTTTCCGTCATAGTCGATCAGATGGTGATCTACCTTACTTTACTCGTAGATGGCTGGATAGATATATTCTTACCTTACTCGTAGATGGGCGAAGGCAGTAGAGTCCAAGGGGGAGGGGCATTGGCCGTTAGTTTGGACATAGCGAAGGCCTTCGATTGGGTCTGGCACAAAGCGCTTCTGCCAAAGCTCCCATCCTACGGGCTTCCCAAGAAATTGTGCAATTGGATCAACAGTTTTCTTGCTAATCGGAGAATCAAGGTCGCAGTAGATGGTGCATGTTCTGATTACAAACCTATTAACGCTGGTGTTTCACAAGGCTGCATGCTATCAACAACGCTGTTTTTTCTGCATCACGATGATATGTTGCAAAGTGGTAACATTCATTGCTATGAAGACGACATTACTGGTGATGACTTGTACACCGGTGGTGACATTATTTCTCGAGAAATCGTCGCCGAGTACCAGGACAAACTTGTGTCTGAATTTGAGTGTTTGCTTAACAAAGTTTTGGATTGGAGGAGACTAAATATCGTCCAATTCAATCCCCAGAAGTTACAAATTTGCGCGTTAACCGTTAAAAAGATCGCTTTTGTCGTATGCCCTCAGATTGAAAGCGCTTCCCTTGCTGCCTCAGCTAGAATCAGAATCCTGAGCGTCAACATATCGAATAGTGTACAGTTTCGCGGCCACTTGGAGGGGAAAGCGAAATTGGCCTATAAAGAGCTTGGCGTGCGCAGCAGAGCGAGACAGTATTTCATGCCAGCACATCGCTTGCAACTTTACAAAGCGCAAGTTCGGCCTCACATGGAATACTGTTCTCATCTCTGGTCCGGGGCACCCCAGTGACAGCTCTTTCCACTTGACCGCATCCAGCGTCTGCATCCTCCGCATTCGAATCGCCGACGATCGAGTTCATTCTGATCGGCTCGATTCACTAACGCAGCGTAAGGATGTTGCATCTATTTGCGTTTTCTATAGTATTTGCCATGGGGTGTGTTCTGAGGAATTGTTCCGATTAATTCCAGCCGCCAAATTTTTAAAATTCACGATACCATCCTCACCATCTGGGTGCTTGGTGGTACACCGATGTGCGTTTTACTAGGAGTTTATTTTCTCATACAACTTCTCTGCGAAATTTTTCGGACGGATAGGACTAAGGGACCTTCAAAAAAGAGCTTACTCATTTCTAAAGTGCCGGCAACGCACCTGCAATTAATCTGGTGTTGCGGTTGTTCACAGGCGGCGGTAGTCACTTACCATCAGGTGAGACGCATGCTCGCTTGCCCCCACTTCTATAAAAAATACATTTTTACTTTGTCACCTGTATCACATTTGAAGTGAATTTTCTTATTTTTTGCTCATAATAAACTAACTACTACTAATGAACCTCTATTAATTATTATTATTTCTAATAGAGTGACAAGTTTTAAACAAGTCATGTCTTACACAAAATTATTATTTTTTTTGATAGATGAGTCAAATTTTCTACAATTTTATGTTTTCCACCTTATGTTATTTACTAAAGTGTTTAATTTATTTCTGCAAATTTTTCTATATTGATAAATGGAATGACTTATTTACTTTTTATTCTTCCTATTTAAAATTTTATAATGTTTTAATTGTGATCCCTACAGGTAGGAAAGGGTCCATTTGACCATTTAGTTTACATGCGACGTAATGCCCTGGAAACTATTTGTTGTAAGTATATTTTTATTTATAATTTATCGCAATATATATATGGCGGTAAAGTTTGTCGTATATAACTGAAATGAATATCTGGATATTTGAAATTTATCTTGGATATTGCATTCCTTTCATGCTGGTCTAGATAAGCATGAAATGTATGAGAAATAGACTCGATCGATCGCCAATCTACCTGAAAAGCCTGGCAATTATGACAAATTAGTCCTACGAGAGGCCCATTTTTCATTTCTAAGCAATAGAATGACTGATAAAGATGTAATGGTCTTTTGGCTCCAATATCCCATAAAACTCCGCTTGGATTGTTATGTGCTCGCGTGTGATAATTTTCACAACGTAGGCAGTAGATTGCCTCTTAAATAAGATATTTACCATAAATACCACGCTTGGTAGTCGTGTTATCAACCGCAGTCTTTTTAAGTTTCTATTTAAAAAGCAGTGCCTGGCTTATACTGTCACAGGGATAACCTAAGCTTAAAACTAAAACATATCTACACACACGCAAACTAATTTAACTCATAAACACAATGCACACACCACACACACACACACACACACACACACACACACACACACACACACACACACATACACACACACACACACACACACACACACACACACACACACATACACACACACACACACACACACACACACACACACACACACACACACACACACGAACACACACACGCGCGCGCGCGCGCCCACGCACACACATTTGTAATTGGAATAAACATTTTAATTTTATTTGTTTTTAGAAACATTCTCCTCTTAGTGCATTAAAAATTTATATATATATATATATATATATATATATATATATATATATATATATATATATATATATATATATATATATATATATATATATATACATTTTTGACAATTTTGAAACTCTGTTCATTAGAAGTGAAGAATTTTTCTTTTCATGTTGCAATACTCCAACTACTTTAAAAAATTTGTTACAGTGACTACCATGGGAGTAGATTTGAGCAAATTTAGCGTTCTTAATAGCCAATACGAGCAAGCGATGGAGCAGATCTTAAACAGTATAACAGAAAGGATTCAAAAGTTCTGGTTGCGCAATAACTTTATCTACAGTTGGTCTACTTTAAAGAAGAAGGATGATCAGTGTTTAAGAATATTGCACAATATGTCTGATAAGGTAAATTTGCATATACGAGTATTGTATGTGTTTTTATCGTCATTATAGACAAAGTTTGTGAAAATAAAACGTTTCCTAAAATTGCCGAAAACGTTTGTAATCAGAGTCCGATTTCCTTTTGTATCCATGGAATTGTTAATTGTTGTTTACTTTACCACGTGCTCACCAGCGATGGAGTTATGCATGATATTAGAATCACTAGTCCCTACATATAGTCATACTATTTTGATGGGTGACTTTAACACCTGTTTACTTAAAGGCGACAATCGGGCTATAAAACTTGAGTCTATAATTGAAGCGTGTAATATGCAAATCCTACCCCTTGCTGCTACTCACAAATTTCCTAACTGTACTCCTTCCCTTCTGGACTTAATTATCGTATCATCTTCAAACCTAGTTTTCAAGCATGGACAGTGTTCTGCTGATGCATTCTCTTATCACGATTTACTTTTCCTTTCGTATAAACTACGCCCTCCTAAAATTAAACCTTGATTAAATAATTATCCGTAATTTTGGAGGAATGGATATTGACCAACTTTGCGAAGATGCTCATAATATTGACTGGTCAGTGATTGAGAGAGCACCATGCATTGACGATAAAGTGGAACTTTTCAATTCCTTTCTCACTCAGCTATATGACGTACACGCGCCAATGCATTATGTTAAACTCAAGCACTTACCTGCTCCATGGCTCTCTGATGATCTGAAAAGGCTAATTTTGAAGAAGAATGCGGCATTGTCAAAGCTTAAGAGGAACAAAACAGAGGAAAACTTTAGAAAATACACTAAAATCCGGAATCGCTGCAACACATTGTGTAGAAATGCACAACGACGCCATATTCATTCATCAGTCGAGAACGGCGACTCATCTAGGGTGTGAAAGTTTCTTAAAACAGTTGGAGTTGGTAGAAACTCTCTTAATACTTCACCTCCCAGTGTTGATGTTCAACTATTAAATCAACATTTTTCTAATCCTTCTAAATCTTTTGATAGTGAACATAAACTGCAAACACTTCGTTCTCTTTCTGTAAGTCCGACTCCTAATTATTCTCCGTTCGTTTTTAGTCAATTTACTGTATGTGATGTTAAAACAATCATATTATCCATCTCCTCAAATGCTGTCGGTAGCGACAGCATCAGCCGTAATATGATCGTTCCTCTCCTTGATGTTATCACTCCCATTATCACTCATTTGCTTAACGCATGTGCATCTTCCTCTAAATTCCCTCAAGCCTGGAAGAGTGCTTATGTTATACCCCTTCCGAAGAAATCTAATCCCGTCAACCTCACTGATTTCCGTCCCATTTCAATTTTACCTTTCCTTTCTAAAGTCCTTAAAAACTTATTTGCCAACAGCTGACACTTTTCCTTAATAAGCACAGTTTGTTGAATTCTTTACAATCCGGTTTCCGTCCCGGTCATAGCATGGCTACTGCCTTAATTAAAGTTACTGATGACATACGGTGGGGTATGGATAATAAACAACTCACAGTCATGACCTTGCTAGATTTCAGTAATGCGTTCAATACTGTTGATTTCGATATACTGTTGAGTCAGTTGTATTCCCTTAACATATCTCCATCAGTAATTGACTGGTTTCAAAGTTATCTCTGTGGCCGTCGGCAGTGTATTCATGTTGATGAAACTCACTCATCTTGGTGTGATATTACTGCAGGCGTGCCGCAGGGTAGCGTGCTGTCACCTTTACTCTTTTCCATTTTCATTAATTCAATTACTCATAAAATTTCTTCTCTCTACCATATGTATGCGTATGATGTCCAGATTTACACCCAGTCAACTCTTGAGAATTTGCCGAATGCAATCGCTACATTAAACAATGACTTAAATATGATTCATGAGTGGAGTCAATCATATGGCCTAAATGTCAATCCTAAAAAGTCACAGACAATCATTTTTGGTAGTCAGAGCTTTATCTCAAGAATTGACTGGTTCTCCATACCACCTGTTGTATTCGATGGGGTTGTGATCCCTTACTTTGACAATGTCAAAAATCTTGGTGTTTATCTTGATAGTTCCTTAAATTGGAAACGCCAACTGAATGAGGTAAGTAAGAAAACCTTTGTCGCTCTTAGTTCGCTGCATCGCCTTCGATCATTTCTTCCCATTCCTACAAAAATTATGCTCGCACAGTCTCTTCTCCTTCCGATTCTTGACTATGCTGACGCAAGCTATGTAGACATAACTAAAGACCAGCTCACTAAGCTTGAGAGATTTCAAAATACTAGTATTCGGTTCATATTTGGATTGCGCAAATTTGACCACATTTCCCAATTTCGCTCACGTCTCAAGTTGTTACCTATCCAATTTCGCCGAAACATGCATTCTCTTTCTATTCTGTATTGTGTCTTATTTCACCCTTCTACTCCTCCTTATCTTAAGGAGAAATTTAGTTTTGTTGGGCTTCCAGGGGAACCTTTACGCTCTTCAAGAAAACTCATTTTGAGGGTACCAACTCACAATACATCTTTCTTTAATAAATCTTTTACTGTACAGTCTATTAAGCTCTGGAATGCCCTACCTTTGTATATACGCGAAGCTCAGACTATTGTATTTTTTAAGCGACTTCTTAAAGAGCATTACTTGTCTCAGTCGTTCGAAAATCATTAGGATAAATTATGCGATTATGTAGTTTTGTATTTATTTGTTTATGTTATTGTTAGTGGTATATATTTGAGGATATATGTATGTATATGTATATGTATTTATATATGTGTATATATGTGTGTATGTATGTATATGTATGGATATGTATATATATATATATATATATATATATATATGTATATGTGTATCATATTTTTTAATGTATTAGTTATTTATATGTTATTTTATTGCATGTATTGATATTATATTAGATATACTCGTATTTATATTGCACCACCTACCTAGTACTCACTGTTTTATTCCTTTACACCTTTGGTTGCCTCGAAGAGATCGCTATGTAGCGATAAGGCCGCCAAATTGTACATGTAATCTGCTCTCTGTTATATTCTTTGTAAATTTGTTTGTGGTGTGCAATAAAGTATTTTCATTCATTTATTCATTCATTCACCTAGTCAGCCGTGACCGGTATATACTCAAACATTCTTGATGTTTCTACATAGAAGGATCTGGAACTATCTGAGTCCCTTTATAAGGCTGGTATAGACCGCGACTCAGTGCAGTATTGAATTGGCGAATCAAGCAAATACTTCGAAGCGATACAACTGCGAACTAATGTGAACACTAAAACAATTGTTTTTTTTTGTCATTAGTGTAGTTTTTGTTGTAATTGGTGTTCTGTAATTAAAGTGCTAATTTTGATAATTCACTTGGCAGTTTTTGTTGTCTTGAACCCCAAGTTATCATATATCATCGTAACAATATTGTGGATTCTCCCAAGTGGAATTGAACAGATTGCCTGCTCCACTGCTCTTTCAGATTTAAGTGAAGGGGTGTCCATGGACTGTCTCCTCTCACTGTCAGAGACAGGTATACCTTTTTATTTATTTATTTTTTTTTTACATGAGGAAATGCCTACGCATACCCGCCTCGCAGGGGCAAGGACGGGTTATGTCGGACTCGCACCGACTAAAACCCCATGGTGTTCCACCTTCCTCGCATATTGGCAAGGCTACGGGAACGCTTTCGCACACTTCCGCAGCCCTACCAGCGACTGCCGCCCCATGGCAGCACCTCCTCGGGAGAGGAATATTCCTCCCCGTTCTCCTTCCCAATTAAGGCGCACCAGAACACATGGCACGCCTTCCTCCACGGCCTCCAATTACATCTGCGCAACAGACGCCCCTGCGTCCGATGCGCGAAGGCCATGGGGCCAGGAAAAACGAGCACTTAGAAGTACTAGCCTTCCCGACCCCAGCGGCGGATCTGGTCTATGTCTCCGCCGCCAACCAAGATTCGGCTGCGGAGGATAGGGAGAGCGGCGCCTCGCAATACCGACAATCCTCTTCCCCCGCAGCCCCATCACCACCACATCAACGGTGCGGCCCCCTTTGAGTCGCGGAGGATAGGGCGAGTGGCGCATCGCCATACCAACACTCCTCTTCCTCCGCGACTCCACCTCGGCTGCAGCGGTAGAGGGTGCGGTGTCCCCACTCGCTGCAGTCCACCAGCATACATCCGAAGTGGGCTCCCCAAGCCCACTCGGAGTGGCCACCTCAGGCCGGCCCTTCACCTCGGGCCTGCCACGTGAGTTCCTCTTTGTTCACCGTGGGAGACCAAGCCACGGCTACTAAGCCCCCCCGCCACGACAAAGCGGGAACCCGTTTGGGGGGGGACAGGTTCGGGGGAGGAGAAGCACAAAATGACGTTACAGCCTTTATACCTTTCACTTTCAGAGACAGGTATCCCTGACAGTGAAAGGTATAAAGGCTGTAACGTCATTTTTTGCTTCTTAGTTACACTTGAATATCAACTAAAAAAATAACAGTAAAATTTTAAAAAAGTTTTTTTTTAATATAGGTAGGTAATCAGAAACATTGAAATTAAAAAATGTTACATTAATATTAAAGCATGTTATTTTACGACTTTTAATATATCAACTCAGGTACTGCAGGCACATAAGGATGTGCATTTAAATAATAAGAAGAACGGATTAGAAGCATCAAGTGGTATGTATCCTAATTAAATAATAATTTAAAATTGGCTCGTTAATACTGGAAATATCACCGCATTTATTTATTAATGGTCCCCAAAGATGAACAAATTTGCAGGATAATTAATATAATCAGGCGTCACTTTGCGGAAGTAATTTTTAACAAATTTAATAAAATTTGCAAGATTTTATGACTGAATGTTAACGGTAATTCATAGTTACTCGAATATAACTTAAGCTAATATTCGTCATTAACTTGATATACTCATTGATTTTTACATTTAAAATTTTCCGTTTCTGCCAACTGCCTTAGTAAATAACCACTCTATCTAACCACGATGTGTCTATTACTTTTGCTCTGTTCGGTTTTTACTACATGACTCTTTTATTGAAGATTATAGTATTTAGAATGAAAGGCTTGGCAATCCTTCTAAATATTGCCTAGCCTTTATACATATTTTTATGTGGTTGAGCCATGCTGCAGTTATATTAGTAGTATAGTTGTAGCACGAATGGGTCGGCTTGACCGGAGAAGGACCACGCTCTCACAGAATACCAGTGTCAATTTTTTTTTATAGAATAGGCTGATAAACGAGCACACAGTCCACCTGATGGTAAGTGGTTGCTGCGGCCCATAGACATCTACATCTATCTTCCATTACAAATCAAAATGCAGATGCGTTGTCACCCGTGAGGACTGAGATGGAATGCCTCATTTCCAGTAAAAAGGGTCTCCGGTTCTCTACACTCACCATACGAAATACAGCAGCATTAAGCTACTATTTCACGCTAGTTGCTTAATGCTGCTGTGTTTCGTAGGATGAGTGTAGACAAACAGAACAATTGATGTTTCACAAAGAAATGATTGACCTGAATATCTAAAACTTAATTTTATATGAACTTGGCATAATTTACAATATTAGATGTTATACTTTTGATGACGTACTAAAAGTTTGAGGGTTGAAAGATAAAGGTACAAATTGTATGTCCCTTTGCTGTGTCAATGGCATAATGGATTGTTATTGGTATAATACGAGTAATTAGCTATGTTTACGATATGTTTATAAACTGATATTTAAGTATGATATTAATGTTATTTGTACCTATGACTTATAATATAATTATTATATAAACCAAACTTATATTTATAATGAAGTTCAGATGTGTGATCGGCGTGACTTACTATGGTGGACTGGGTACGGTTGAAGCATTTTAGCGTTTATCGTCAATTGCATCGGGATTAGTTAAGCGAGTGATGAATGAAATATATTAATTGATAGAATCAGGCGTTACTTTGCGGAAATCCATTTGCGGAAATACATGAGGCATCTTCAGGTAACTTTTTCTCTTCGCGATTAGCCGCCGTAGTGTCTACATTACCTGAAGATGCCTCGTGTGGACGTGAAACTCGTGTCTTGTTACCGTCGATAGTGTGTCTTACCTGGAATAGTGGTGTTGGGAGTAGTGGTGCTGGGAATAGTGGTGACGGAGTTAGTGCATGCAATTGAGGGAGGCCGGGAGGTGCTGTTCAATCCAGGTAAGACACATCATTGTATTTATTTAGCGGAAGGTTGCAAAGAAATTTATATTTTTATTTTTTACGAAATATATTAAATAAAAGACCATGTATCTGTTTACTAATAGGCAATGTTATTTGAGATCACTGTATTGTATTTTATATGTAAAATCGCATTGTGAAAAAAGTGTAATTTGTTTCTACCGTCCCCATGCCAGGGTCGTTTAAAACAGTGCCTGGGTTCAATTGAAACACATGTAAAAACATAAAATATAATAAATGAACATGTTTTATTAACCGTCTTATAACCTTTTACGACTCGTAGTAGCACAGTTAAACATCACACGTTTTTTTTTATAATATTCAATTCAAGCATTATATATATTTTGGGATTCAAATTTATAACAAATCATGATAGTCGCCAAATGTCGTAGAAAGCATCTACGTTATTTCTTTTTAAGCTAGTCGCCCTAGAATAATATGTAGGCTGTGCTGCGCACACTGACAGCTCCGGATTTCTTCTCATAAACATGCGAAACCAGGCCGTGATAAGTTGTACTTGACGGTTAGATTGTGAATCTTATAATCCATTTCTTGATTTTCATCGTCACCAGTTGCAACTCGTCATACCTTACCTTAATACCAAAACATATATTATACCTTAACAGGGAACAATTGTTTATCTTTCATAGGTTTCTTTATACTTTGATAAGTTGGCCTGACTTTTCGTAGTCTTCCTTTAACGTACCCTTCGCATCTAAGAAACAAGAAATTTAAATAAATAAACTGTTTAAACTGTACCCCCAAAAATGTTTTAACTGTCCCCAACCCCCTTCTTGGTAGAAAACGGTTCACAGTAAGAATGATAACAAATTTAAATAAAATCTAATTATACAGCCATATTCTACAAACTTCATTTAAAACCATACAAACACTCAATATTCTAACTTTAATAGAACCATAATAAAAATGTACGAACAAAAAATACTTACTTTTCCGTCATAAACACAATGAGGCCTTCTATACAAAAACACAGCGCACGAAGAGCGACACAACACTTAAATTCGTGTTTCGACTTGTCACCCGCTCCGTTCTCTCCTTAAACCCCTGAACCTCATCACGCACGTGGTCGAGATATACGCTTTGTTTCATTCGTTCCCCGTTTCAACCATACCCAGTATACCCTACTACAAACTAACTAAAAAAAACTACAATACAAACTTCATTATACTTTTACTTACTAAATACTCTCCCGAAAATTAAATATATTAAAAGAAACTAAAATAAACTATCAAATATTTTTTTAATTTTCAGGTACCAAATTTAAGGCATTCTTAGATCTTCTTTTAGAATTATCGATTGAAACAGGAGCTCTTAATGACTCGGAAATAAAAGACGAAATAAATACAATGATTGCCGCCGGACATGATACTACTGCGGACGTTCTTATGTTTACATTAGTATTAATAGGATCCTATCCAAAGGTACAAGAGCGGATAGTTGAAGAGTAAGTACTTTTTACGTCTGTTATAATATCGTTCGTAAGATCTGTAAAGGGAAAACTTTTTGGATTTTGAATCGTTTGGCAGGTATTTGGAATTTGGAGAAAGTTTTTTTGACAAACAAAAGTTTTTTTGACTACCTCATTGGTCTAGTGGTTGTAGTAGTGCGACTGCTGATCATGAGGTCCTGGGTTCGAATCCCGGGTAGGGCCAAAAAATAATCAATTATTGAGTTTTTCTGTCCAAAAATTCTCAGTAGCTGCCCGGAGTCAGGAAGTTGGCGGTGTCTCACCCCCGTGCCTCGGAAAGCATGTAAAGCAGATGGTTCTGAGCCTGATCTCTCTCCGATCGTGTTGGTTTACCGTCCCATCGGATTATGAGAGTGAGGGAATAGAGAGTGCACCTGTGCTTGCATGCGCAAGCCCAGGGGCACTCTCTATACACTTGGGCACTATAATCCTGTCCTGCGCCGATGGCTAGTCTCCGTTGAGGCAGACTGCCGTAACCAAAATTCGGTCTGGTGGAAATTAAAAATATTACCGGTGCTTAAACAGCTAGACCAGTTTACTTCAGCTATTTCTATAACTCAACGACGTATGGTATTTTTTATGGGGACAAGTGACTGACACTGAAATTATATTCGTTTTACAGAAGAAGGCCGTAAGAGCAATTTTCGTTTCATTTTCATGATCAAAACTCAAGAGTCTTACACTTTTTTTACTTCATTAACTTTCGGATCTCAATACATTAATTGATATCCAATGTACGTACACAAAAAATCAGTTTTTCTGAAAAATATTTGTTCTGTAAATACTAGGAACAGACACAACCTAGCAGTACCAGTTACTAGACTCCACCGATTTAGTAGATCTTATTAACCATGTATAAGCTTTTACAACAAAATCCCAGAAAAAATACAAAATTTGACCCCGTCACAGTTCAAAAATTTCAGTAATAAATTTTGTATAAAAAGGGTTATATAGAATTAAGGAATTTATGAATGATAATAACCGCTGAGAATAGGGTGTTCGCTTCTAAGCGATTTCTAATTTGTTTTATGTTGTTAACTGTGTAACACATATGCTTAAAAAGCTGCTTTTGATTTTTTCAAAAAAAAAAATGTCCCGCTAGGTTTCTTTCTAGTTCCTCCAGGAAAAAGGTTTTTTCCGGACCAGTGGTAAATTAAACAAAATAACGACTTTCAATAAGTATTATTAATAATCTATATTGAATAGAAAGTTTCTGTTTCTGTTTTTGTTTCTTGTATACACTTGAAATGGTCTTGAAATTTTTATTGAGCCCATACCAACTTGATTGGGTTATATTGGAAATGGTAAGGTGGTAAGCGAATCACTTCGTGTCCTGACTCCAAAGCTAACTGATCCAATTTATTTATTTATTTATTTATTTATTTATTTATTTATTTATTTATTTATTTATTTATTTATTTATTTATTTATTTATTTATTTATTTATTTATTTATTTATTTATTTATTTATTTATTTATTTATTTATTTATTTATTTATTTATTTATTTATTTATTTATTTATTTATTTATTTGACAGTTTATGTACATACATACTTTGATAGGAAAATGGTAAAAACAAAATTATGTACAAAGGCACTGCTTAATCCATAAAGAAATTTCTTCCAGCAGGCCTATTGAAGGATAGTTGAAGGAAATAGAAGTAGTCAAAGTGTGCACTTTATTAACATATACAATAAAATACAAATTTACAAACCTACATATATATTATACACATACGTACATATATACACATACATTATATATACATATATATACATACACATACACATATATATACATAAATATAAAATACAAATATAATATATTATAAGAAAAAAGATAATATAATTCAATATATTATATTTTTAATATTACATATATGAATATCTACACATCACGAATTAATCATTATGGTGTGAATGATAATGCTTTTTAACAAGTCTTTTAAACATAAACACCGACTTAGCGTCACGAATCCTAAAGGGAAGTGAATTCCACAATCGTACTGCATTAACAGTAAAAGAATGAGAATAGAGCATTGTATTGAAAGACGGAAATCTTAACAGTGTTCTAGTATTTGATCTACATGGAACATCTGGAGGATGAACAAAAGTAAAGCGATTTTTTAGATATAGCGGAGTATCAGGGTTATGTAGAATATTGAAAAGAAGACAGAGGATTCGAGTGTTCCGGCGAAGGCGGATGGGGAGCCATTTAAGCTGCTTGCGATAAACAGAGACGTGATCGAACTTCTTTAGGCCAAAAATGTATCTAATACATAAATTTTGCAAGCGCTCGAGTTTATTAATTTGCTCCTCGGTAGCATCCAAATAGCATATCTCATATCTTAGTAGACAAGGGTAGAAAACTTTGAAGGCGTTTTAGAGAATAAAAGGCGTGAAATATTTTCCTGCTTACATCCGTAACATGTGCGCCCCAAGTCAAATTGCAGTCGAAAATAACACCTAGGTTCTTGGCAGTATCTGAGTAGGGAATAGTGGCACCATCGATTCGTAGAGGTGTATCAATTTGTATATTTTTTCTGTTCGGTTCCGTTACACCTGTAAATATAATGTTGTTTGTATATTCAACTAAATACTTAAAAGAAAACAAATGTATTGCAAACTTTAAATAATAAAATCTGAAATACCTTTTGTAATAGTTCTCGCTTGAGCTCACTATCACTAAACTCAACCCAGTTTGTGTAGAGCCACTTCTAAATTTGACTCTTTTTGTTAGCTGATGTCGGTGCCCGATTTATTTGCTGGGAGTGGTACCCTACCACGCGTTGTCCATTATGATGACTGATGGTTCCTTAAGGCTCTGCAGAAGCTTGTAAACCAGTCTGTGAAGCGTATTGGCATTAATTTCTGAATAGCTAGTCCTCGTTCTGAGACTTCACAGTACGGAATACCCATCTGCCTTCGGGTACAAAACCGTATTTTGCGCAGCCTGCATGACAAAAAAAACAACATAATAAGTCGTATTTCTTACATAAAAGATGAAAGAATATTTACCAATTAGTCTGCGTCCGAGGCCAAGTTATGATTTATGAACCCAACTGCATGGACACAATAATTTTACTATAGGGAAAAAATCAACATCAGGTAAGGTACTTACACAAAACACCATATTCATTTCCAGATGGTAAAGTACACTCAGTATAACAAAATATTAATTTATTTTAACATTCAAAAGAACCATATAAATTTTTTAGGTGTTATAAATAGTATAACACCATATATATATATATATATATATATATATATATATATATATATATATATATATATATATATATATATATATATATATGAGTATATAATATAGTACCTTTTTGAAATTACATTTAGATACAAATTACATACTGATGAGACATGTATAATATTTTTGAGCTTATTGACATAATAGAGAAAACTGAAATGGTTATTTGAATAAAAATCGTGAGTGCAATTACTTTAATTAAAATTTTCGTATTTTTTAAAAATACTGAAAAGAAGGGCTCGAAATAATAGATTTTCTCACAAAAAAGGGAACTTGAAAAAAAAAGGAAAGTAGTCGGACCGAAAATAGGACGCGAACCAAGGCATAAGGATTTCAATATCCTCTTGAGCTATTACGACCATAAACACAGTGTCAAAATTTACCTTATTATATTGTAGCAGTTTTTCGTTGCATGAAAACACGGACAAAAAGACATTTTCTAAAAATAAATCCTAGCTAGATCGATTTATTGCCACCGAAACTCCCTGGACACTAAATTTTATGAAAATCGTTGTAGCCGTTTCCGAGATTCCGATTATATATATATATATATATATATATATATATATATATATATATATATATATATATATATATATATAATTGCTCGTTTAAAGGTATAGGATACAAAAACTGTCACCGAGGTCACCCAGGGGGACAGGCTGTGGGGTAGGCAGAGATTACAGACTTCCATTTGGCACGACTCTGGCACACCTCTCCCGCCTCTTCCACATCCATATACCTACGCATACATGCTCGTTGGTTAAGGGTACTCTTAAATTGGCCACTTTTCAATAGATCATCAATTTGGTCGACAAACTTTCGCCTAGGGCGTCTCTTACCAACTCTGCCGTTCACTTCTCCATCATAAATTTTCTTTGTCACTCTTTCCTCACCTATTCTTTCTACATAACTAAACCACCAAAGCATTTCTTTACCAGTCCTCGTCACAACATCATCTTGCATACCACACTCTTCTCTTATTACACAATTTCTCACCCTTTCACTTAAATTAAGCCCGAACATACTCTTTAATGACCGCATTTCTACTGCGTTTATTCTATTCTCGTGCTTCTTCTGCCATACCCAACTTTCGCAACTATACGTTAAAGTATGAACTAACACAGCATTGTGAATTACCATACCTGCTTTCTTGATACATTCTAACTTTCCACAATAGAGTGTAGAGCCCCAATCACTCTATTTCCTGCATTCACTCGTCGTTCGCATCCTAAACATACAAACTCGTCTCCTTGCTCAACCAACTCGCCTTCACCATTTCACATATCGTTTTACTTTCTCCTCTTTCAAAAACCATATCTTTCGTCTTATTTTCGTTCACTTTCATTCCGCTTTCTTTCAACGACCTGTCCATTAATGAAACTATCATTTGCAACTCGGCCGTCAACGATGAAAATATACCTGTTACCTCTGTATTGTACATATAACCGTTACCTTACCCATTCTTAACCAGCATTCTTCAACTTTCAAATTTTCCAAACAACTGTCCGTAAATAGGTTGAACAGCCAAGGGGAAGCCACACAGCCCTGTCTGACACCTTTATGAATGCCAAAAAAGTGCGAGTAGACTCCGTTAGTCCTAACACAAGCACTGAAGTATCTATAAATAGACTGATTCACTCACTCAATGCATATATCAAACCAGGTTTTCACAGCTCTGCCGCGACTCCTTTCCTTTATACATTGGAACTATCACGGCTTTGCACCAGTCTTCCGGTACCCGCTTTAGTTCCAAGCAAAAAATAAATAGCTTTTAGCATTTCGAGTGAGCTTTTATTTTTTTATCAATACTTTTCTCTTTATATTCTCTTTAATCTTTTTCGGAGTTTACATTTCATTTAAATCACACGTCTCCACACTCTTTCAAAATATTTTGAACTTCATCATTCAGAATGCAGCCATTCTTGTCTCATATAGCATTCATTTTAGGCTGTTTTGAATTTCCCCTGGCGGTTTTTTTAATTTTCCAGAACATTTTAATATTTGCCTGGAATTTACCCGATATTTCCTCCTCCTCCTATCATTCTTATTAGCTATTTCTTGATTATTCCTTTCAACTTTTTCTTTTACTCTCTTATTTAGACATCTAAAGACTGCCATTTTTCTTACAATATCATGATTCGTACCGCCAGAATTACCTGCACTTTTTGCTAGCAAATCTAGCCATTCACTCTTCCTTGCTTCAACTTCCATACGTACCTCATAATTCCAGAATAACGTATTATTATTCCTTTCATTCTTGCTGTTACTAACACCACATGCTTCGGTAGCAGCATCCACCAAACCTTTCTTAACATTATGCCACACATACTCCAAGTCTAACTCATCCACAAGTCGAGTGGGCCTGACGGAATCCCCCCAATTGTGCTGAGGACGTGTGCTCCAGAGTTGGCACCGGTTTTAACGCGTCTTTTCCGGTACTCCTACTCCCTAGGCGTAGTCTCAAAATCATGGAAGACGGCTTTCGTCCACCCGATCCCTAAAAAAGGCGACCGCTCAGACCCGTCCAACTACCGGCCAATCGCCATCACCTCCTTGTTCTCCAAAACAATGGAGTCCATTGTAAACTGCCAGCTCATGAGGTACCTTGAGGATCACCAGCTGATTAGTGACCGCCAATACGGTTTTCGCCGTGGTCGGTCAGCTGGTGATCTTCTGGTCTACCTCACTCGCAGATGGGCGGAGGCTGTAGAGTTCAGGGGGGAGGCATTGGCCGTTAGTTTGGACATTGCGAAGGCCTTCGATCGGGTTTGGCACAAAGCGCTTCTTTCGAAGCTCCCTTCCTATGGGCTTCCCGAGAAATTGTGCGATTGGATCACCAGCTTTCTTGCAGATCGGAGCATCAAGGTCGTTGTAGACGGTGCAAGCTCCGATTGCAAGCCTATTAATGCTGGTGTTCCACAGGGCTGCGTGCTATCGCCAACGCTGTTTCTTCTGCATATCAATGATATGTTGCATACCCGTAACATTCATTGCTATGCAGATGACAGCACTGGTGATGCTCTTTACACCGGCCGAGCCAATATTTCTCGGGAAAACGTCTCCGAGTGCCGGGACAAACTTGTGTCTGAAGTCGAGTCTTTGCTGAACAGAGTCTCGAATTGGGGACGACTAAATCTAGTCCAGTTTAACCCCCAGAAGACACAAGTTTGCGCGTTAACCGCTAAAAAGAACCCCTTTGTCGTATCCCCTCAGTTTCAAGGCACTCTCCTTGTTGCCTCAGCCAGTATTGGAATCCTCGGCGTCGACATATCGAGTGACGTGCAGTTTCGTGGTCACTTGGAAGGGAAGGCCAAATTGGCCTCTAAAAAGCTTGGCGTGCTCAGCAGAGCGGGACAGTATTTCATGCCGGCACACCGCCTGCAACTTTACAAGGCGCAGGTTCGGCCGCACATGGAATACTGTTCCCATCTCTGGGCTGGGGCTCCCCAGTACCAGCTCCTTCCACTTGACCGCATCCAGCGCAGAGCGGCTCGAATCGTCGACGACCGAGTGCTTTCCGATCGGCTCGATTCACTGGCGCCGCGAAGAGATGTTGCATCTCTTTGCGTATTATATCGCATCTATCACGAGGAGTGCTCTGAGGAATTGTTCGGATTAATCCCAGCCGCCAAGTTTCGTGAACGCACTACACGGCAAACGTCCCGATACCATCCACACCATCTGGATGCTTGGCGGTCCACCACTGTACGTTTCACAAGGAGTTTTCTTCCACGTACAACCTCTCTGTGGAATAGTTTACCACCGGCGATTTTTCCGGACCGATACGACCTGGGGACCTTCAAGAAAAGAGCTTACTCTAGTGGTAGTCACTTAACATCAGGTGAGCCGCATGCTCGTTTGCCCCCTTTTCCATAAAAAAAAAATTCATACACAATTCATCCATATTTTTTCTGTCTACAATTGTACTTGTTTTTACACCTTCATCTTGTAACCTCTCTGTACTAATACGCTGTAATGCATGAGTAGGCATAGATATCCAATGCCGCTAACGTCTGAAAAGACCAGTAATTCGGCATAAAACCAAGTAATGATCCGTCCCTACGTTGCACCCCGGTAAAAACTTGTATCTACCAATGCGCTCCTCATTCTTTCATCCACAATTATGAAATATATCATGCTTCTATCATCACGTCTTTCACATGTATACATGTGAATCTTCTTATGGCGAAAGAGAGTGTTCATCACAAAAATATTCTTTTCCACTCATACGGTGAGAAGGCTTTCACCATTTTAATTTATACTTTCATCACCAAACTTTCCTAATATCCTTTCATAACCAAGCCTGTTCACCCCAACCCTTTTATTAAAATCTCCTAACATAATAGCATTTTAATTTTCCTTGCGTTTCATTGACACCTTCCTTACCACCTTCCAAAACTTCTCTCGGATATAAGTGGGTGTATACATATTTTAGGCGTGGACCAATAGAACAAAGATTTTCATTAAACCCACTTTCACTCGGGACTGGGGCCATTTCTTTCCTTTGTTGCCTCATGGTGCAAAAATGTGAGGTGTTATATCTTACGCCACTACATAATTTCAACTTAATCTTATATTTAATACAGAATATTTAATATATAACTTTAAAAAAATGTAAGCAATAAGCAAAAAAACCTAAAATTTTTAAAATTTTAAATGGAATACAAAATCAAACACGTGCGAAGTTACCTCCTAATTTCTTCTTTGCTCTTTTTGGCTGAATTCTTATATTGTTCTGACTAAGTTCGCTAGAGTACAACTGTGTTTTTTTTATTAATCTACCACTGTATGAATTTTGGGCTTTGCTAAAATGTGAAAAATTACATTCTATTTCGCTGATTCTTTGTTAGTTATCTTCGTTATAGTATTACTTTCGTTAAAGTATTACGTTAGAATAATATACATTATTTTTAATTTTTCAGTCAGCTTCTCAAAAAGTATTATTTTTGCTTCTTCTCGTATTTGTATTTATTATTATTCTTCACATCCGGTATTGCATCCATTTCGTTATAATATGTTTTTGTCAATCGTTTCACTAATATCTCCATTATTTAATTTAGTTGTGTTTATATTTTACTTTTATTCTTTAATGTAGTAAGTAGGCCCCTGCGATGCGTGTAAATTGTCGCAGCGCACCGCCTGGCAGGGTCGAAATGTAATGTCGGAAAAGTGTCAATAAATAAGAGATGTGTTACCTGTTTTAAAGCTTTAATTATATAACTTATTCTTACATTAATAACTACAGTTTACGATAGTAAATATGTACTGTAGATTGCTCTACATGTGCCTTATCACAAAACATGGTCACGGTCAGTTCTATTTTAGGTAAAAGGGGCCCAACTAGAGTGTTAATGCCTACCTGCAGGACAGCTTTGTTCTATAAAAATTGTTAGATTATGTATATAAAAGTTTTTAATAAGATACGTAAAGTGATTAGAGAGTTACCAACAATGAGAATGAAAACTCACCTAAAAAATGGCTCATCCCGCAATCTTTTTACACAATGAAAGACTTCTTTGCACATAAGTAGGCGATACTTTTAAGAGTTTAACACAATGTTTGAAATAATGTGTTAAACTCTTAAAACTCTCTTCTTTGTGTATATATATATATATATATATATATATATATATATATATATATATATATATATATATATATATATATATATATATATATATATATATATATATATATATATATGGGGGTATAGCTCGATATGTATTAATAAGTTTGTTTTTTAATTTCTTAGGTTACGAAACGTGTTAGGAGATGACGACAGGGATGTTACTAAACAAGATTTATCTCGGTTAGTGTATTTAGAAGCAGTTTTTAAGGAATCCATGCGCATATATCCAATATTTCCAGTGACAGCTAGAAGACTTGATAAAAATGTTAAGCTAAGTAAGTTAAAAAAGTTTTATCTTAAAGATACAAATATACTAATTGTTTTATGGACTTAACAGCCCGATTAACGTGCTGGTTTATTAACCCGGTTAATTCACCGGCCAGGTCATGTAGACAAGGCTGAAGTTTAGCTAATTCCCTATTTTTTTAGCAGACTGGAAATGTCGCAATAAACGTTTTGACATAATGAAAGTCAATTTAGTGTCCCATATCATTCTTTGGGTGTCGTTAGAAGCGACAGAGGGAAAAAATGCGCAGATGGGCATCAGCGTTTTTTATAGAAGAGGAGGCAAACAAGCATGCGTCTCACTGATGATAAGTGACTATCGCCGCCCATGAACAACCAAAAGCAGAAGAATCGCAAGTGCGGTGTCGGCCTATTAAAAAAGAATAAGCTCTTTTTAAAGGTCCCAAAGTCGTTTAGGTTAAGATAATTTGCCAGTGGTAAACAATTCTACAGAGAAAATGTACGAGTAAGAAAACTCTAAACTATAATCGCACAATGGTGAAAAATCGTCAGAGCACTCCCAGTGGTAGATGCGATAGAAAATGCTTAGAGATGCAACATCCATGCGCAGCGCCAATGAATCGAGCCGATCAGAAATAACTCTGTCGTTGAAGATTCGAACCGCTTTGCGCTAGCTGTGGTTAACTGAAAGGAGCTGGTACTGGGTGCCTCAACCCAGATATGAGAACAGTATTCTATGTGAGGCCGAACTTGCGCTTTGTAAAGTTGCAAGCAATGTGCCGGCAAGCAATACTGTCTTGCTCTGCTGAGGACGCCAAGCTTTTTAGAGGCCAATTTGGCTTTTCCTTTCAAGTAACTACGAAACTGAATTCTATGCGATATGTTGACGCCGAGGATTCCGATGTTAGCAGAGGCAGCAATGGTAACGGCTCGACCGGGGACGGACCATGCTCTCACAAAATACCAGCGTCAAATAGCACCTTAATGCTGCTGTGTTTCGTATGGTGAGTGTAGAGAACCGGAGACCCTTTTTACTGAAAAAAAGGCATTCTATCTTAGTCCTCAAGGCTGACAACGCATCTTCATTTTGATTCGCAAACGAGGATAGATGTAGATGTCTATAGGCCACAGCAACCACTTACCATCAGATGGACTGTGTGCTCACTTGTCACCATTTTCCTATGAAAAAGGTGTTCTTATTGGCGGTAAACTTGCGACCTTTTGCCTTCTGGAGATTGAGCTGGACTAGATTTAGTCGCCCCCGATCCGAAACTTTGTGCAACAAAGACATGACTACAGACACAAGCTTGTCCCGGTACTCGAAAAATATTGGTACGACCGGTGTATAAGGCATCACTAGTTCTGTCGTCTGTTACCAGTTTGCAAAATATCATCGATATGCAGAAGAAACAGCATTGTTGATAGTACGCAGCCTTGTTAAATATCAGCGTTAATTAGCATGCAATCAGAGTATGCATCGACTACAACGAGCTTAATGCTATATCTCGAGAAGTCCATAGCTAAGGAGCTTCAAAAGAAGTGCCTTGTGCCATACCCGATCGTAGGCTTTCGGTATGTCCAAACTAACGGCCAGTGCCTTCCCTTGGACCCTACTGCCTCTATCCATCTATTAGTCAGATGAACTAGAAGATCACCAGCTGATTAAAAACGACGAAAACCGTATTGGCCATCACTAACTAGCAGGTGATTCTCAAGGTACCTCATTGATTGGCAGTTTATAACGGACTTCATTATTTTGGAGAACGAGGTGATGGCGATAGGCCTGTAGTTGGACGGTTCTGAGCGGTCGTCTTTTTTAGGGATCGAGTGGACCCATCTTTATAATTACGACCAAAAAAAAAAAAAATAACTGCAAAATCTTGTTTACAACCACCTTTTCAACCATGGCGACTATGGCTTATTTACCTTTTATGATGCAGTCTATTAGGGGAGACCTATTGTTCCCTGTTCAGCAGTTCAATAAGCTGTTACTGTTACAAGACGGCGTTAACAGCTGATATAATATTTCAAATTTCAATAGTAATTCCATCCATAAAATCCAATAATTCAGGTATTTACTTTATTTACTAGATTTTTAATTTTTACCTTTATATGATATTTATTTGATATATTTATATGATTTTGTTTTATGGGTATGGAAAACACTGAAAAAGTAATTTTTTTCCAGAGAATTATACACTTACTGCTGGGCGGACATGTTTTATTTTTATTTATGGTATTCACCGTCACCCAATATGGGGTGATGATGCTGAAGAGTTCAAACCAGAAAGGTGGCTAGATAAAACGACTTTACCTTCGTGCCCTACTGCATTTGCTGCTTTTAGCATAGGAAGGAGGGTTTGTATCGGTGTGTAAAATATTCTGTTACATCCTCATTTTAAATATTGCAAATAAATAAGAAGATGAAAATAAGAAATACTTTACGCACGGAAACTATCACTGTCCATACGTGTCTACAAAATAAATATTGTCAGACAGAATTTAAGTTAAAGTGGCCAGGCTCAACGGAGACCAGCCATCCGCGTGGGACAGGATTATAGTACATGAGTGTGTGCGCAAGGACAGGTGCGCTCTTTATTTATTCTTACTATCAAAGTTTGATGATACGGTGGTCCGGCACGAACAAAGAGAGATTACGTGCAAGGCAAACGGCTTTACGTGCTTTCCAAGGCATGGTGGTGAAATTATAACTTCCTTACTCCAGACTGCTACTGAGAATTTCTTGAGAAAAAAACATAATAACCGATTTTGGCTCGACCCGGGATTCAAACCCAGGATTTCAAGATTTGCAGTCTTGCTCGCTACTACTACACCAACAAGGAAGTTTCGTAGACTAATGTATATTGTTATTGATTCCCAGTGGCTACGGAAATGGTTTCTCTTCACACTAGTGATTCAAAATTTTTATTGTTTTCTCAGTTTAGAAAGTGTGTTGTATTTTTTTAATTTTCGATCATCATCATCATCATCATCGTCATTGACATCATCTTCATAATCATTACAGCCCTTTTTAAGTCCGCTGTTGTGCATAGACCTTCCTTCAGAGAATGCCACAAATAATGATAAAAAAACTTGCTCTAGAATCGTTACTAAAACTTGCTTGTGGCTCAAACGATGACGTAGCTGCCCATAGAACCTCTCAATCTCACTCGAAATTTCTGGTGTCTCAAAAATGACGCTGCCATATTCGGTCTTCAGCTTCGTTAGTTAGCTCTTTCGGAAAAATTGGATCTTTGGCAAAGACTTTTAGCCTTGATTTCGCTTGTTCGCTTCATCAATACAAAGTGTATTAAATCTGCGTAAGTCTCACCACATGCATTTAAAAACCTATCTGTTCAGTTGCCTGTTTGCTGTCAAAACGCTGAAATGTGCAGCTTTATTCCCCGTCTAACAACCACGAGATTAGGAGTATGATCGGAGAGTTTTTGTGTTCTTCTACGACTTGCCTTGCAGAACTTAGCTCAGTTGGAGCTGTTTTCGCGAGCCTATTGAAATATATTCATTAAATTTTGAATAATGTATTTACATCTACCATTATTTATTATATGTCACAATATAATGCTAGTGCCATATTGTGACAGATGGATCGATTTGAAATAGGTGATTCTATAACAGAATAATAAATAATAGTATATGTAAATACACAATAGACTTAGATTATACTGGAAATACACTATTGTTTATTATAATACTAGCTGTTACCCGCGGCTTCGCGCGAATGGTCACTAGGAAATGAACTAACCATTGATTTTTGAATTGAAAGAAAACTGAGTTTTATAGATTTGTCAGAAATGCAGCCATTAAAAGGAAACTGAGCAAAATTGATTCGTCAGCCTATTTAAATGTTTTGAAACGCAGCGTATACGAGTAGGAAAGGATGAAAATAGCCTGTTTATTCTAAATGTAAATGGGATATTTTTTAATTAAAGGAAACTGAGCATAATTATCCGTCAGGGATGCAGACTTTTGAAAAGAAACTGAGCTAAATTGATTCGTCAGAGATGCTGTTTTCTGAATTGAAAGGAAACTGAGCCAAATAAAAGATACGTCAGAGATACAGCCTTTTGAGTTGAAAGGAAACTGAGCTTAATAGGTCCATCAGAGGTGCAGCATTTGGAATTGAAAAAAAACTGAGCTAAATAGGAAATTTTGAATTGAAAGGGAAGATCTGTGGGAATTCTGATTAATTGATTGTGGGAATTTTGGAAAAAAACTAACTGAACACTATTTTAAGACGCTACTGTACACAATGTTATATGTTATTCCATTAGGGGAAAGAATGTGGAGATTCTGGGCATTTGACACACGCGAACATGCTACATACAGCTGACCATGAGAGAAGCACGGTTTTTCTAAGTTGATCCCCGCTATCTGTAACGTTTGCCCTTGCGCTTTATTAATTGTCATTGCAAAACTGAGCTTAATAAGGAACTGCACCCTTTTGAATTGAAAAGGAAGATCTGTGGGAATTATAGGGATCCGTGGTATAATAAAATTTTCACCTTTTCCTACGCCTGTCAAAATTGTAGCATCGATTATGTTCCGTCCAAGATGTGTCACACGCAGCCTTGTCCCGTTACATAACCGAGGAGCATCTAAATTTCGCATTAGCATGACTGGGACGCCTAATTTTAATTGAGGCTTATGTGAGGGCACACCTGACAACTCTAGAGAATTTAGAAACTCTACGGGATGTGAAGTACTCTGTTCTGTGTGTGTGTCCATAACTGTGTATACTGACAAATACTCTGTTATTTCTCCCGCTACTTCGCTTAATACATCTGAATTTATTTTGTTAAAGCTCTCATTTTTGGTGCAAGAATCACCCTTACACATAACTATTTATCTTCATACGCTCGCAATTAATTCGGAATGACTCTGTACTAAATTACAAAAATCTCTCGTCAATTTAACGCAGCCCTCAGCGTCCGTTTCCAACCGCCCATCGCCAATTTTAATAGTGTGTCAGCATAGTTTCTAGCATTGATATCAATATACAAATGCTTTCTCATATTCGTAGTTAAACTGAAATTTTGTCACCTTTTTCCATAAAATAGACAACTTGAGGCATGCTTTAATTTCATCTGCGGGTGTGCCCTTTTGAATGACAGGTAAAGTTTGGCGAAAGTCACCAGCCATTAAAACCACCATTCCTTCCATTACATCGGTATTGCTGCGCAAATCCTGGAGAGTTCGAGTTAGTGCTTTTACAGCTTTTTTATGCGATATTGTACTTTCGACCCACACTAAAAGTTTGCATTGTCGTAGCATTATACCTCGTGCATTGTTAGTGCTATTTTTGCTAAAGTTGCAAATCGGCGATTTTTTCTGGGCTAGATTTAGAGGGAGTTTTAAAACAGAAAGTGCAGTGTGGGCCCCGCGTAGCAGCCTGGCGGCTATACCGGAGGAAGCTACGGCCACAATGTTTTTATATTTCCGTACTTGCACTAATAATAAATTTAACAAAAATGACTTCCTAGTTCCTCCAGGGACATTTAAAAAGAGAAGTGCACCATTTCCAGATTCATTTTGTCCTAATACTTTGTCAAAAACTCGTTTTTGTTCGGGAAGCAAGCGGGGTACAAATTCGGCTACTTGCTGCTGCAAAGCTGGTATATCGTAGTTTGTTTCACGTATAATTTCATCACTTAGTTCATTTTCGGTTGTTCGCTGAGGGCTTATCATTACAAAGTCGCTTAATTTTTTGCTTACCATTGCCATTACTTTATCTTCAATTTTTCCAAGTACTTCATTATAAATGTGTTCATTGTATGTCATATTCGCGTGTGTCTGCTGTAACCTTCGCAAAATATCTTCCGCTATGTACTCTTTATATTTGTCCCACAATTCATGTGCATTAGATAGCCCGCAAGATGATATGAGAGTTGCATAAAGATCCTTAATTTTGGCTGGTGACTGGCACTGCACAGCTTCTTCCATGGTTTCATCCCAGTGATTATCGTTTTCTAAAAGATGCAGAGCTTCACATGCTTCTCTATAAGTTGCGCATTCCTGACCGTTGACAGTTTTAAGGTGTTTATATCCTGTAGGACCCCGAACATGGTGCAGCAGCAATCGTAAATAGAAACATTCAAAATTAGTTACATGAACGGTATACACACGACCAAGGGCATCTGATGACTTTACACTGGGCTAATTTGCAACAGGCGCACCTTGAATATGGCGTTTCCGCTCTTTCTTAGATGTGTTCCAAGTATAATAGCGGGGGACTTCAGAATATAACAACGTTTTTGCAAAGGGGTCGGTTTGACAAATTTGAAATAAGGCTGTTAGTGTGGTTTTTGGCGGTGATGCAATTCTTTCTTGGAAATTTCTTTCGGTGAAATATACACGCTCTCCATTTTCTAAGTGCACAGTAAGGTGAGTAACTGTTGGGTGCCTTTCGTGTAAAGGGAAGCCAAGGAGATGCCACGCTGCCTCGTGACATAACTGCTGACATAACGTCCTGCTTGAAAGGTGTACTTCATTAACGGGATTTGCCTCACCTTCACTCCTGAGATTAAGTATTGCTTGGTTGCTTCCTTTATTTATGTACTTACAGATATACTTGATTGCGCGGATAGAGCTGCATGCTTCTACATTAATGTGGACATTAAACATTTAACATAAAATGGGCGAATACGGGACAATCCAGCTGTTATCTAAGGTTTCGAACGCTCCATAGCGAGATTTGATTGTAACTTTTCTGCACCATCTTCGGGAGCTCTGCGTCCGTATATAGGGTAGCCATTGTCATTGTGCACTGTTTCTTTTAATAGCTGTTTAGGGAATTTCTTTGTTCGTTTTCCTTCTTTCATACATGGAGATATTGAATTTCGTGCTCCACATGGACCGTGAATCATATTTCGCACGATGGTATCATACGACTCTTTATCTTGCTCAGGATCCGGGATCTCGGCGCTTATTATGTCATCTATTTGGCTGGGCCGCAACTTCTCTTTAAGCCATATTAGAATGTGTGCATGCGGTAATCCTCTTTTTTGCCATTCAATTGAATACATGAAGCACTGCACCTCTCTCAAGTATGGACAACCTAAAACAACGAAAACCAATTCACGATTCTAAATAAAAAAAATCCAAAATCAAAACCAGAGTCTAAATATGTATAAAGGAATACCAACCAAATCAACGAAACCGATCCAAGAAAATTCACAAATCCGAAAATGAAAGCCAATATAAATCCATTCAACCTTAACCAAATCACAAAGCAAATAACAAACAACCGAAATCGAAAGCAGGTAGTCGAATATACTACGAAATAGAAACAATTAGATATGTGTCAATCATGCATGATTCGTTCGTTTGAGCTGGTACACTTAGAAGTATTGATGGTTCATTCATTTGTTTTTGAATGTACAAATCACAAACAATTGACGGTACCTTTTAACCCGCGATTTGTTTGAATTGTGAATGAGCCGCAAACCGACCGAATCCCGAATGATCTGAATAAACAGGCGAATTGAATTGACAATGCAGACTGCAGAGCATAGAGTAGAGTAACATATACACAGAACACCATTACTCCTAGCGGAGAATATATACGGAAACTGCACAGTATCAGCAGTGTTTATTATTTAAGAGCTTTTAATTATAATATTGTTACCAAAATTAAAAATCATTTTACATTTTATTATATTTATTTGTTATCTATGAGTTAAAAATATCTTTTAGTAGAGTTTACTTAAAATAACACTTCAAACGATTTCATGATAAATGATTTATTTAATGATAATTTTCAACCATCTTATATAAATATAAGTTAGGTAAAGGTTTAATTTCGTAGCAGATAAATGTTATAATCCCTATTTTTAGTCATGTAAAGTAAGATGAAATTGTGTATTGTTAAGAATGAAATTTAGGAATAAAAAAAATTATTAAATATTTATAATATATGATAACTCGAGGTTTTTGTGATTATGCCATCTAGCGTCGATTGTTCTTATCACCTTGAAAATTAGTACGTTTTAGTTCGATAAAATGACTTTATTACCTAAAGCATGTAGTAGATGGCGCTATTACAAATCTCAAATATAAAATTTTCGGTTCGCAATGGATCTCACAGATTCACAGAGTACTGGAGCCTGAAATGAACCATTTGAATGATCGATCCGAATGTACCAGTACGCGTGCCCAAATGTACTAGAATGATTCGGTCGCTAGAAATGAGTGATTTACACATGTCTAGAGACAATTTAAGCGTATAGGTACTGTATGCACTATAAGTTGACGCGCGGGTTTTTTTGCGCCCGAAGCAATTGAAAGGGTTATCCTTTATGTAGGTAGGCGGAAAATGCATTACGCATACCACGATAGCCGGTCTATCGTGGTTACGAGGGACTCACTGCCTACCGGGGGAACCCAAGTGATACCCTTTAAAAACCGCCTTTGGGGACTGGCAACTGGCTGTTTAAGCTTTTTATTAGGGATGTTCGATGATCATCGATGTTAGAAATTAAAACATAGATGTTTTAACATCGATGTTACCACATCTTAAACATCGAAACATCGATGTTGTCACATGTCAAACATCGATATCAATGAACCAAAAATCGATTAATTAGAACTTGTAAACAATACGAACCCGCGAAATCAATATCAACTAAATATTTCATCTTCTATTAAAGGTTTAAAGTTTTGAATAATTAAGGATTCCTAAATGCATCGATCACCCAAAAAAATATCATTTTGTTGTGTCAAACTCCCTGTCAAGTGTGAACTGTAATGTCATAGTTGTAACTACTTTCGCTTTGTTATTGTGGTGTCATTGTCAGTTGTTGCCTAATAACTACTCCGCATAAATTGATATTCAAATTAATTGTTTTTCCCTTGCTGCCTATACACACATAATTTTGAAACAATATGACGACACAATTAATATTATATTTACTGATCACACTAATTTTTTTTAATTTCATTAATAAACCGTAAACAACACTACTATTTTTTGTTCGTCTAATTTTAACCTACTAAATAGATACATGTGCTAAAACATCGATAATGGCCAACATCGATGTTTTGAGTAGGATAAACATCGAACATCGATGTTAAGCTATCGATATCAACATCGATGTCATCATCGATGTTTCTGAAACATCGATCATCCCTACTTCTTATGTCGTATCGGAAGCGACCCTCTTTTGGGAAGTGAGGGCGCAGTTGACGCTCGGCTCAACGGCGGGAGCAAAGTACATGTCAGGAAATATTTCGTTACCGCGTTTTAAACACCTAGTAACGACATCTAGCGGAATCGATTTAAACTATGTATACGTTAGTTAGTAAGAACTCTCAAAAAATATTTTTCTTATAATTTTACACAGTTTTTCTTATTGTAATACCAATTCATTCATAACCACATATAAGAACTGTATTCATTTCCGTTCAATAAATATTACTAAGGCTTATTAATAAGGCTTACTAAGAACTGTTTCCACCACAGTTAAGTAATAGTAAAGGGTGAAAGCGTGACAGGTGGTGTTTTTGATCCATACTTATAATCACGCCTGTAACCCTTGCGGGGTAGGGAGAGCATCAACGGATTACTTGATATTGTCTGCGAGGTTATCGCCAATTCTGTGAATTACAATGCACCAAAACGTTTGAAGAAAATCAGCTGGTGAATTTTATGTTTTTTATCGCTCTCTTCCCGGTCCTGCGTGGAAAAATACAGATCCATACATTTTTTATCTTAATTTTGGTAAAAAGACATAATAATCCAGATATTCTGACCTGTGTTCGTCCGTCGTACCGTCGTCTGTCTTGTAGAATCACGGTGGCGCCACCTAGCTGAATTTAATTTTGCAACATATTCGATTTTCCCACGGGAATATGTTTTTCCGCTGAAAAAAGCCTATGTCACTCTACAGCCACCGAACTATCCCCATACCAAAATTCATGCTATGCCGACGCTCTGTTGCGATGTGAAAGAAGGACAAACAAACAAACAAGCAAACACATTTTCACATTCATAACATTATTATAATTATAATATTATTATAATAATATGTAACGTTACTATATATAATCATCCCTATCGTCCCCCAAAGTATGCTACAAAGCACGGACCTGAACCACCTGCATCCATCGACTTCCAGCCTATATTACCAGGTCGTCACTCCATCTAGTAGAAGGTCGCCCTACACCTACCGGTACGAAGCTGCCACTCAAAAACCTTTTTCCCCCAACAGTTCTCGGTTCTTCGAACTATATGGCCGGCCTATTGCCAGTTCAGCTTACTAATTCGTTGGGTTATGTTGGTCATTCTGGTTCTACTGCGTATATCCTCATTTGTAAGATTATCATGCAGAGAAACCCAGAACATAGTCCTCTCCATAGCTCGCTGAGCGACTTTGAGCGTCCTCATACGGCTAGCAGTGAAGAACCACGTCTCAGTTCCATATTTTATCACTGGCAACACGCACTGGTTGTACAATTTCGTTTTCAGGTTTTGAGGTATACCTGACGAGAAGATGTAACGTAATTTCCCGAACGCTGCCCAGCCGAGTTGAATCCGTTAATGGACCTCTCGGTCGAAGTTGGACTTACTTAGTCGGACAATTTGTCCCAGGTAAACGTACTCGTCAACAACTTCGAGCTTAGTGCTCCCAAAAACTACCGGCATAGGTGTGACATGGACATTAAACATGACCTTTGTTTTGTCCATGTTCATCTTAAGACCTATCCGTTGGGAGGCACTATTGAGGTCATTGAGCATAGTTCTTAAGTCCTCCAGCGATTCGCCATAAGGACTATATCGTCGGCAAATCGAAGGTGAGTGATGTACTGACCATTGATGTTAATACCGTATCCTTTCCAGTCCAGTAGCTTGAAAACATCCTCCAATGCAGCGGTGAAGAGTTTCGGGGATATAAGGTCAGCCTGTCTTACAACTCTCTGCAGTTAGCTAGGTTTCGTACTCTGGTTCTATACTCGAATAGCCTACGTAGCCCTACTTTACAAACACTTCAGCACTTAGATATACTGACAGTCAACCTTGCATTGCTGAAAAGACTGTAGCACTGTCCAAATTTTGACGGAATCAAAGGATTTCTCATAGTCCACATACGCCAGGCAAAGTGGCACATTGTACTTTTCGGTCTTCTGTACAATCAGCCGCAGCGTATGTATATGGTCTATGTTACTAAAGCCTTTTCGGAAACCGGCTTGTTGCGGGGGTTAGAAATCGTCGAGTCTGCGTGTGAGCTGATTCGTAATGACTCTCGAAAACAGCACGTAGACAGCGCTCCGAAGGGATATCGGTATGAAGTTCTTTAAGAGAATGTTGTCATCTTTCTTGTAGAACAAGACCACCGCACTTCTGCTCCACGCTTCCAGAGTAGTGCCAACATGGGGGACGGAATTAAAGAGCTTCTGAAAGACTTCAAGCACCGGTTTTCCACCCGCTTTCAGAAGCTCCGCTATAATTCCATCCTCGCCCGGGTACTTGCCATTCTTAAGTTGCTGGAGAACCATTCTAATCTCATTCAGACTGACGTCCGGGATATCACCGGAATAGTGTCGGATATTACTTACTCTTGGATCGTTACTCACACTTGCGTGTGGCTCCAACGATGATGTGTACAGCTGCTCATAGAACCTCTCAATCTCACTCAAAATCTCAGGTGTCCCAGAAATGGTGCCGCCACACTCAGTCTAGAACTTTGACAGTTGGCTCTTTCTGGCAGACAGATCTCTGGCATAGACTTTGGAGCCCTGGTTCCGCTCAATTGTTTCTTTAATACGAGCTGTATTGAAGCTGCTTAAGTCCTGCCGCAAGCGTTTGGAGATCTGTCTGTTTAGTAGCCTGTATGCTGACAATTCTGCTGACGACTGCAGCTTCATCTCTTGTCTAACATCCATGAGATTAAGAGTGTTATCGGAGAGTTTTTGTGTTCTTCTGCGGCGGGTCTTGTAGAACTTAGCTCCGACCGCATGTACAGTTTCCACGAGCTCGTCATTCATTTAATTATATATAATATATTCATAATACATTTCATTAACATTTCATCATATATAATAACTTCATCATTTGAAGCTGGTTGATATATATTGTATTTTTAAGTATAAAAGCTAAAAAGATTCTTGGGTAACAGCACTACCATCACCATAATACGATTTGATACACTGGCTCATAGATTATCATTATCATCATTACAGCCCTTCACAAGTCCACTGCTGAACATAGGCCTATGTTCAGCCTATGTTCGGCTCATAGATACCTACATAAATTTATTCTTGATTAAGATGCCTTGTATTCACCACTGAGGACTAAGATGATTGGTCTCGTTACCAGTAAAAAGAGTTCTCGTCGATACGAAACACGGCAGCATTATTTTGCTTTTGCTTTTTTACGCAAATAACTTCTATGATAGTAGTCCTTACCTGGTTGGCCCGATCGAATAATACTACAGACATAATACAGTTGCAACGGGGCACTGCCTCGTATAATTATATAAGAAAATTTTGCAATTGAAAATTTCATTGTGACTCCACAGGAAAACAATTCGCTTTTATGTCGATGAAGACTACACTAGCTCACGTACTACGACATTATCGCGTAGAAGGAGATCATACCAAGATGGTAGTAAAATTTGGTTTGGTGCTTAAACCCAAATATGGTCACCACATTTCCATAGAGAAGAGAACGTGATGAAAAAATTTCAAAAAAAAGTATTTTTAAGGTAGTCATTTTATCAACAAAAAAACTACTAAAAATCAATGTAATGAGAAAAAGTTTGAAAGAATATAGTGTTTAAGGCTGTCGTTTTATCAAAAAATCAATATAAAAATGAATGTAAAATAAACAAAATGTTTTGAAAATAACAAAATTTTTTATTAATTTTTATTTATTAAAAATAATTTATGTGTCGTGTTGGCGTAAAATTTTCCATTACCCCATTTCGTCCTTTGAATATATAAGAAATGAAAAAAATACTATATGCTGAATGTATTTTCCAGGCTGGCGGTTATTTAATTTTCCCTTTTAACTTATAGCGGTGAAATACCGAAACCCGATGAATAAATTTCCTTTTTGCATTTTGCTATTTGTTTTGTCGGTTAGACATAGGTGCAGAAAGATTTGTATTCCATTTTTGGAAGGTATGGGTACATAATGATTTCTTATATTTACGCGTACACTATACATTGATTAAAACTACTTTACGGATTTTATCGCGTTTTATTTATTTTATTTTTTATACCCGACTTTTTGGGTGCTTTGCAGCACCCATGGTCACGGGGGACTGAGGTGACTGACGTCCCGATGTCAAAGTTAACCCAGAGTACCTTCAGCTTTTTAATTATTGTCTTTGGTCCGATCTACGCAAAGTGAACTATGTTTTGAAGTCTTGTAGTGGTATGCTTGGGTTTAGCTTTAATTTTATTAATTATAGGATCCCAAGCAAGTGGTAGTACCCAGCCTCCTTCTCTATTTAAATTGGGATGTTTTTTTTAATTTCAATAGCCTCACGTGTCATCCTTGGTAGGAATCGATGTTCTTTCGCGAGGATTTGTGGTCTATCAAATCTGATGTAATGGTTGGGGCCATCTAGGATATGATCGCAAACTGCAGACTTCCCGGAACATTGATGCTTTACGTCAGCTATGTGTTCTTTTACGCGGGTTTTAATTGATCTCCTTGTTTGGCCTATATACGAGAGACCACATCATAATCAAGCTTGTAGGTAATCAAGGAGTATGATAGTTGGCGGATGGTAAGAACTGACTAATCTTCTTCGGCGGCTTGTAGAATGTTCTAATAGAAGCTCACTTCAAGATGTAGCCAACACAGTTAGTTCATTCTGCGTAGATCGGACCAAAGACAGTAATTAAAAATCTTAAGGTACTCCGGGTAAACTTTGACATCGGGACGTCAGTCACCTCAGTACCCCGTGACCATGGGTGCTGGAAAGCACCCGAAACGTCGGGTATTAAAAATAAAATAAATAAAACGCGATAAAATCCGTAAAAGTTGTTTTTATCAAGGTATGGGTAATGACAGCCTCGCCCTACCTTAATCCTATACTATTAAACGAGCAATTCTTGTATATATGTATATATATATATAATCGGGATCTCGGAAACGGCTCCAACGATTTTCATAAAATTTAGTGTCCAGGGAGTTTCGGGGATAATAAATCGATCTAGCTAAGATTTATTTTTAGAAAATGTCTTTTTGTCCGTGTTTTTAGGCAATTAAAAACTGCTACAATATAGTTAGAATAAGAAGGTAAATTTTGACAGTTTGATAATGATTATAAATAGCTTATTGGTATAATGGGCGGTCACAAAATCGTAAAACCCCGGTTCGAGCCCAGACCGACCGACCGACTTTTTTATTTTTTTTTTCAAGTTTCTTTCTTTTTTGAGAAAATATATTTTTTTCGAGCCCTTTTTTTAGTATTTTTTAAAAACACGAAAATTTAAATAAAAATAATTGCACTCATGATTTTTTATTCAAATAACCAGTTCAGTTTTTTCTGTTATGTCGCTAAGATCAAAAAATATTATTTATAATTCATCAGTATGTAATTTGTATCTAAATATAATTTCCAAAACACACGAATTAAAAAAATCGAGCGAAAAATACCGAGCAAAGCTCGGTCAACCGGGTACTATTTTGATTAAGTAATGTATGTTAATTCAAGCGATAGTTATTTTAATTATTATTGACACTATAACTGACTTAGTTATTGAAGAAGGCAAGTGGCTACACCTTGTGTTGGGCATAAATAAATCGAGCTCAATAAAGCTACAGTTTAATAAAAAGAAGACCCTTCAATCAGATAGCGGAAGGAATAAAATATATAATCATCCTATTACCGAAGTATCGATCATTTCAGATTTTACATTTTCCAATGTTAACGACTTAATAAAGTGTGATCGTTATGTTTTCCAAATCAATAGCTAGTATTTTAATGTATTGTCACCGATAATTGTTTAAATTAAAAAAAAATTGTATTGAGGATTACATTTGTTATTAACCAGGAGGTCATCAGGACAAACAGGCAATTAGGTAAAATAGCGACAAATCGAGTTCAAAAATATAAACTCCAAATAGCAGTTTAGGTAGTTGGGGCAATTGTATAAAAAATCAATAAAAATTTAAATTGGAGGTTTGCTAACACGAGCAATTTTAACACACACATAAATATTGTTCTCCGGGGCAAATTTCGATCATGGCGGCCTACCTTATTTATAGAATCCTATAAGGCCATCGGAGACTAGCCATATGCGGATTATTGAGATAATATGGGCGAACCTTTCGGTAAAGGGTGATAGTGATAAAAAATGCGTACGTAAACACTAAGAGAGTACATTGTACTTTAAAGATGCTGAATAGGATAATGGTTTACGAGTGTCTACGGAAGAACAGGTGCACTTTCTATTCCCTCACTCTCGTAGTCCAATGGGACGGTAATCCGACACAAATATAGAGAAATCAAACGCAAAACTAACGTGATTTCTGAGGCGCATGGATTTTATACCGTAAAACTCTTGACTCCGAAGATACTCCTGAGAATTTCTTGATAGAAAGCCTAACTGATTTTAGGCATACCTAACTTTTCTAGGCTTAACCTAGGAAAATAATTTATTTTTTATTATTTTGCTGGTAGAGACATAATGTAGATACGTTATTTTATTTATTTTGTTTGTGTAATAAGGATTCAATTTTAGGTAGGCATTGGATTGTAGTTTCAGGTTCAAATATTTTTAATATTAATGGCAATGTAGTGCCTAATATCATAGTACCTATAATTGTTGATGCAAATTGCTTATTTACGGCAATTTCTTACCTATTTTATATATGGGATCTAAGTGTTGGCTAGAGAAATTCGGGAGCAAATTGTAAATGCACTTGTGACAGTCATTTTGTTTTTTTATAACATGAAACACAAAGGTATTGTTTTCCCTATTAGTTTCTTGGTTCGTTTGTGGGTAAGTATATTAGTTATTTTATGGGCTGTTTATTAGTTCATTAATTAGTTTGTATGATTCACTAACCAATTTTTTTATTCAGATTGGTGTTTTTCTAGATTTTTGCGACGATTAAAATAATATATCACCAATTATCATAACAAAATACTGATTCCACGCATATGATGTCGCGGGCACAGTTACTAATGCCATAAAATCAGTTGAGCCGGTAGATTTGCTCATGAATTTGTCAACATATAACATCATCTGCTGTTAAAAAATAACACAACAAAAATTAAGCTACCTAAAACAACTCGTACCTTTAAAGCATGGAGGACGCCTGGTTTGAATAAACGTATCTATCACCGTGATAAATTACATCATAAATTAAAAAATAACCTTGATAATGAGATACTCAAAATATCTATTTTAAAACTTTTGTTATCGAATCATTGCTTTTCTAATGTTGGTAGAAAAATTACAGATAAAATAATTGCAAATCGTGGTCAATATACCTACAGGTACAAGTCCAACATTCCGATCTCATTATTTCTTTTTTGCTCGATCCACCACACAAAACGGAGGTGGAATCCACACTGTTGAGTCTTAAAATGAATGTACTGTTAAGTGGGATTCTATTCCTGCCGTATTTCTCAATATGATAAAATAAGAGGTCGGGGAAAAGTTTCTTTATACTTTGATAGTATAAAATTAAAGAAAAATCTCTTTTGTACTGTTCGTGTTTGTCTGGTTTTAATAAATTGTTTCCTGTCTGCCAAAATGAGTGAATCTTACGAAAAATTTCAATACTTTCTGATGTTTTATTACAAAAAAGGGAAAAATGCGACTCAAGTTGCGAAAGAAATTTGTGACGTTTATGGATCTAATGCAGTATCAGTAAAAGTGGCACAAAGTTGAATCAAGCGGTTTTCAGTCAGGAATTTTTTATGTCAAAAATGTAGCTCGCTCTAACATTTTTTTATAGGATAGAGTGACAAACGAGCATACAGTCCACCTGATGGTAAGTAGTTGCTGTGGATCATAGACATCTACATCTATCCTCGATTACGAAACAAAATGTATAGTTTTGAGAATAAATCCGAGCTAATAGGAAGAATTGCCGCTATGTAGGAATTAGCCCTTAATACTTTTATATTAGGTTTAAATTCTTATTATGGATATATTGTCGCCACAAAACTCGATCACAAAACATCCATATCATCTGGAAGACTGCCGGTCCACCACCGTGTAATTTTAACGGTAGTATTTGATTTCACAACTTTCTTGTGGAATAGTTTACCACCAGAGATATTTCCGGACCGATACGACTTAGGCACTTTCAAGAAAAGAGCATACTCCTTTTTAAAAGGCCAGCAACGCGTCTGAAATTCCACTGTTGTTGCAATTAATCTTGGGCGGTGGTAAACACTTACCATCAGGTGAGCCGTATGCTCGTTCAACTATACCAAACATTTACAAGTAATAAGAAAATTATTATCATGCCAGACACCCAACGCGATGGCAAAGTTTCTTGCTATCTAACTTAACTCAATATTTGTAAAATTAATAATACTTTAAGTGTCCTCATATCATCAAAGAAATATCAATAAAGAATGAAAAACGTAGCGCTGCTCTACGCGGATTCAAATGATGCTAAAACCAAGCTCGAGCTTACTAATAACGAAAGATCAAAGATGCGTGCGTGTGTGCATGTCAAAGAGTTGAGTATGGTTTGGGCTTCACTTGAAGCCTTTCTTCCTTTGTTGGTCTGAGCAAGTATCAGTTTAGCTGGGTATAATATATAAAATATAGCGAAAAACTATTTCAATGTATGTGTGCGTAAGTCGGCTTGAAATTTGAATTCCTTATTCTGAGGATGTCTAAAATATAACTACGTTCTAAACGTTCTACGATTGTAATATTGTGGATTTCTTCTAATGCCTAGTAGTGAATAGACTTTTGTTAAACTAATTCAGTGCGCTTTACGATCTTCGGCTGCATTACCACTTACCGGCAGTTGGGATAGTGGTCAAGCACTGGCTATTAACAGTAAAAAAATATTGTTTGCATAATTACATCTTGAAAATACCAGAATTTAAAAATATTTAATCTAAAGCTATACAGAAGATCAAAATAGTCACGGATTTTATTTACAACAAAAGATTTTTGCGCTCCAATTAACACGCAATGGAAACAGATACGAGGTCAGGTTAATCTGAGGGCGGGTATTTTTTTTTTTAAAAAGGGAGATCTCTTTGTTGGCAATACAAATATTAACAAAAAAAGATGCTACGTATAACGGAAAATACTCGTCGTTTGAAAATGTTATTCGTTTTTTTTACTGAATATTTATAACATGCTAGTAAGACTCCTTTTCTAGTTAGGAGTCCGTCTAGGTAGGTAGACCCTCTAACTTATTTCTGCCGTGAAACACGAGTGCTTGCATTGCTGTGAAAATAACTTGAAGTGCATTTTTTGGGCGACAAAAATATGGGACGATATTTTTGTTTACTTAAGTTTGTGATGTGGCTCAGCTCACTCAAATTCATTTTATTAATTTTAGTTTTACGACGTCGTTTTTAGGTTTACCTTAATTTTAATAATTATCCATTAAGGTCTAAAAGATAATTTGGTGACGAGAACAAACAGATATTTTTTATTTATTTAATTAACGTTATTTTTTAGTAGAATTTCCTACGGTACCGTGGTGGCAGTTCACGTACATATATCACATAAGACTCAAAGCCAAACTCAAAACAATAATTTTTAGGTTATACAAACACCTGTTTCATGTGGGATTCAAATCAACGGCCCCGCACCGCTACGATCAAATACTGTCGCTGTCAGGAAATTGAAGAATGAGTTTGTTAATCTCAGAAACTGAAAAATTGTATACAACACGTAACATAACTAACGCACTTTGAGAAAGTAGTTTATTCAGAATCGTTTACTGAATCGATTCCTATCATTTTTAATATAGGTAATTTTTTATTCAAAAATAATTAAAACTACGTAAATTACAGTCACACTAAATCCGTACAGTCAAAACAAACTGAAATGGATAACTTAAGGCAATAAGACTTTTAAAAGTGCAGTTTTATTTGTATTATTACTAATTATGTCATTCAATAAAAATAAAGAAAAATGAACTTTACTTCAAGCACGTTAAAGTCTTTGCGTTCGTGGATTTGTACTGTGACCACAACATTCTTCCGGAAGTAGTTTAAATAATTTGATAAAAAATCAGTTCATAAAAATGTTTACCTAAAAATTCAGTGTATGTATTATGATTATAACATGATATACTGATTGGGATGTCTGAGGGTGTGCGTTAATTACGTTACATATTATATAAAAGTGCTTCAATAAAAGTGCTTCCTGTGTCGACAAAGCAAAATTTTTCGCATAGTAAATTGTTTTTTACGTTTCTTTTAAACCCAACAGGTTAACAGCCTGGGGTGTTAGGGTAAATTTAACCTCCTTATTCATAAACGTTATTTAACTTTAAACAACACTTTAAACTATTGTTTAAAAAAATTGGCATTCATAAACAATGATTAGAGTTAATCATCGTTTCTTAACTAGCTGTCAAATTAAACACCCTCACACCCTTGTTTAAAAGCTTAATCAAGAAAATGGCGTACCAAATCCCCAGACTGAACAGATGATTTTTCTAATGACAGATTTTTGTTTTAAAATGTATTTGCATCATTTTTACATTATCGTAATGGAATACTTTGATTTTCGTGATGACTTATACAATTTTGAGCAGGATTTGTTAGATATACAAGAATATGTATGCACTCGAGCAAAAATATATAAGCCCAGGGTTGATCCTATGGTGGACTATGATTCTGTGGAATTTAGGAAAAAATACAGATTTTTCAAAGAAAACATGTTGGAAGTAATAAATCTCGTATATGATGACATTGTTGTGGACACAAGAGACGGTAGAATAACTGCCCACATTCAAGTAATGTCTGTGATTAGGCACTGGGGGCAGCATAAGGTGAGTGCATCTTAGAATTTATTACTTACGTGAATGAATGTCATCAATATTACTTCAATGAACGATTAAGGTAGGTAGTTGTACATCTGCTGAGTTTAATTTTAAATTAACAGATAAATGATGATTGCATAGAATTGCACGGCATAAGTCAACCAACCATGTCTCGCCTCTGTAAACTAGTTGGTCGTGAATTAGCCACTAAGAGCTCTGTATTTATAAAAAGCCTACATCACCTGCTGAACAGAGTTCTGTACAAAGAGGGTGTGCTTATGTTTGTGGGTTTCCTCATATAATAGAAGCTATTGACTGCACCCACGTAAAAATAATAAAAGTAGCCGGAGAAACTGGTCAGTATTTTGTAATTAGAAAAGGACATTGTTCTATCAAAACGCAGATAAGAATTAAACAATAATTTAAACAAAATAAATAACCTTCTTTATGTTATAGTTCAGCATTAAATTCAGTACGTATAACATTCTGTTTATTAGGCTACTTATAGGTATCTATTTAATATATCGCATTCATTTCCAGGTAGTATGTGGCCCTGACTTATCAACCAATGATGTGATGTGTTGTTGGAGAGGTAGTACTCATGATGCTCGCATTTTCTTGGAGAGTGAGATGAAAAGGTTTGAAAATGGTGAATTTAGTGGAAAGCTATTAGGACAGTGAATATCCTTGTATGCCATATCTGCTCACTCACAGTTTTATGCCGTCAAACCGTAGACGAACACCGCTACAATTGCAAGCACATACGAACAAGAAATGTAGTAGAATGATGTTTTGAAGTGTGGAAAGGTAAATTCAGAATATTGTAAGAAGTTATGCGTGGTTTATATGAAACAATAAAAACTACAATCATAGCTTGTGCTGTACTGCATAATTTGACAATTAAATGGAATGCAATTGATGAAGGTGGTAAATTATACAAATACTTATTTCCCAAACCGAAATGTACATATCCCTACCTTTAGTGATATCTAAAAGAGACTACAAATAATAAAATAATAATATTATTATTTTTCGAATTATGCACACTCTGACACCGAAGATGACGAGGAAGGCAGTGAAGTAAATAGCACAATGAATGTTGCACGAGACATGTTTATTAATATTTTTTTTAGTTGTAAAATTATAACTTAACTTTGATCAGCGAGTTTTTTCCCCAGTATTCATTTTCCTTTTTTAATATTTCCAGTCGCCTTTTATGTTCTGCTTCCATGATTTAAATACGCCGTCTGTACTCTACTTCTTGGAATTCTTTTGTTTCTTTCGTGCAGCGTAATAATTCTCTCTGTTCTGTGGTAACAGGTGTGACCTCTAAATGACATAAAGCAAAATTCATTACAACTTTAATTAAGAAAACACACAATGTGTTAACTATATCATTTTAATATGATACATACTCTCTTTTTAATTTTCTTATTATTCAGTTTGTGCTCTTTTTTATTTACTTCCAATTCTGGACTTGGTGTCTGTACCAGTAACACACACACACACACACACACACACACACACGCACGCACACGCACACGCACGCACGCAAGCACGCACGCACGCACGCAAGCACGCACGCACGCACGCACGCACGCACGCACGCACGCACGCACGCACACACGCACGCACGCACGCACGCACGCACCCACGCACGCACTCACGCACGCACGCAAGCACGCACGCACACACGCACTCACGCACGCACGCTCGCACGCACGCACGCGCACGCGCACACGCACAGTCATCTAAGTCCCCCTTGACCATGGGTGCTGGAAAGCGCCCGAAACGGCGGGAATTAAAAATAAAAAGTAAAAATAAACGCGATAAAATCCGTAAAAGTAGTTTTAATCATGTGTAGTGTTCGCGTAAATATAAGAAATCATTAAGGCTCTTTATGTTTTAAAGCATTAAATTTATTTCCTCCATACAAAATTTGACATCTTTTTTCGTCAATAGGTTCGTAAAAAAACTTTTATTCACACTATATTCTGTTTTATAGACACTATTTACCTAATAATATCGTTCAAATATTCTTAACTTCTTTATTTCTTATAATATCGTTCAAAATTTCTTAAAATTAAAAAACTACTGTCCAAATTTCAAATTTCTACGTCAACCGTTTTGGGTTGTGCTTTGATAGATGCGTCAGTTACTCGGAACATCTTAAGCAAAGAGATAATAGTGAACAGATAAAGGTTTAGGTTAGGTTTAGGTAAGATTAACAGTGACAGCTGTCGCTTCGTGGCAAAATTAAATCAACGGCTAATTAAATTCTATTTTATTCGATTTATGTATGTCCCTTAAAATTAATTTTCAAAAGCGCCTATATGTAAATGAAATGAAAAGATTTCTGTTATAAAATAATTAGTTTTTTATTTTTAGAATTTTCTTTAGAAATGCACTTAATCAAATTTTAAAATGAAAACTAATTAAAGTGATTTTTTATCCAATGTATTCGGCATATTAACAGTTTTGGCAGGCTTCCCCTCTTAGACGCCGGTTTTTGTTAGTCCTAAACATAAAAGATTTTTAATATTGATATGGTCACAATAAGATGTTGTTATGTTAGCTAATTACGTATTAACTTAAGACAGAAGGACCCTTAAGTAGGGACTGAATAAATTAACCGACTTGGTATTACATGGATCTCACAACTTTTTAAGGTAGAACTGAGTTGTGAGACTTGTTTTTTTACGAGTAATGTTTTTGATAGCATCTCATTTCTTTTTGTAGATAATCCTACTTTTTTCCATCCGATACCTTCTACTTCTTGAATACCAACAACGTATCTATCTACACCTATTATTCCATTATATTATACATATACAGGTACACTGATTCATTCACTGCGAATGTAACTTTATAATCCTATATATTTATATGGGATTAAGTATATGGGATTACAAAGTTATATAAAGTTGTATTTATGTAGTTGGTGTATCTATAAAACTGGACAGAAATTGAAAAATATTTTAGTTTTTCCTAATTTGTACACTAAACACTAATTGTTTTCTAAGTTTGAAGCTTCTATGTCTGCTAGAAATGCCTTAGAGTTTTGATGATCGGTCAGTCTGTCAGTGAGTGAAGGACAAAATTAAGGAACTTTGACTAGTAATCTTTCTTATACTGCTGGTTCAAATTGAATGAAATTTAAAATATATCTTGTTAATATAATGCCTGTTTAGTTACTGAATATTCAAGGCTTCTATTTTTATCCACAACCAAGTTATAAGGGGTCGAAAATGGCTTAATGGAGAAAAGGGTGGTACGGCCGTGCCGCTATTTATAAGACAAACGGGTAAGATGGAATAATTCCAATCCAACTCTGGAGGGGTATTGTTATCCTTCTTCCTTATCTGGTGAAAATCTGCAGAGCAAGTTTTGCATGGGGATATATTCCAGAATTATGGACAATTGTCAAAGTTCTATTTTTATCTTAGGTTCTTCCAGAACGATGGACAATTGTCAAAGTAATAAAGATGTTAATAGTTATTTTGCAACCATCCGCTAAATTAAAAAAAAGGATCTGTTTTCCCTAGTTTGAAGAGCACCTCTCATCCGCCCTCAATTCCGTGCACTAATCCCGTCACCATCAATCCCAGCAAAACTACTCCCAATGCCACTACTCCCAACACCACTCTTCTAGGAAAGACACACCATCGACAATAATACGACACGTATTTTGCCTCTACACGAGGCATCTTCAGGTAATGTTGACTCTACGGCGGCTGACCGCGAAGAAGAAGTGTCTTAGCGGTCATCCGCCCTTCGGTAGTAATTTAAAAGACACGTGAACTTAACACGCATTGAAAAGCAGAGCGTTGAACTTTTCCTAGTCCTAAAACCTTCTCGGAAAAGAGGTGGCTCACGAGTAACTGTAAATTTTACCACTTGGAAAATAGTATTACTTGACACGCTAATATATAATAACTTTCGTCTGAATTTCAGGAATATTACAGTAGTTTTCAGACATCAATCAAAAAAATACTATACCAATATTTTTAAACCAGAGTTATGTTAAATTTTGTTCGTTCTACGATAGACATCTATTCCATTAGGAATTTAGAAAAAATATTTAAGGCAACAAAAGAAAGGTACCAATTAACGAAATATTAAAACGAACTTTACGTTTAATTTTGTCTGCAAAAGTGGCAAAGAATATCATAAGGTCAAAAACGTACGCAGAGCTGTTGATCGTTAGGCAGAGGACGCGACAATTCAAAAGGAGGGTTACTTGACAAGGTTTTTGGACTTAATTGCTCGAGTGTGTTGTAATGAAGTAGCGTACGTTAATCTTTAACGGAGATATACGAGTATACTCAAGTTAAATTGTTGTTAAGGCTTAATAGTAATGCCAAAGTTATAATGAATCTGAAACAATATGCTACGCATGCTAAGCTCAGAATAAATTGAGTAATTCATCTTTAACATTGTAAGATAAACGATTTGTTTGTAGTATTATTAGAAAATCATTATTTTACAACTTCCTTGTCCACTGAAAAAACAGAACACTAAAACAATTGAAATATATATGTATGTATATCTACTACTAAGTTTAAATATGTTATTAAACAAAAACGCAGTTCTTTTTTAAATAAAATAATAATATAATATAGTATAATAATAATAATATTCCACGGTTATCACACAACGCCATCTAGTCCTAAGCTAAGCAGAGCTTGTGTTATGGGTACTAGACAACTGATAAACATACTTATATATTTCTAAATACATAAATATTATAGACAAATTACACCCAGACACAGAACAAATGATCGTGCTCATCACACAAACATTTATCCTGGGTGGGAATCGAACCCACGACCTCTGGCTTAGCAGTCAGGGTCACTAACCACTAGACCAACAGGTCTGTCAGAAAATTGTAGATAAGTTCATTTAAAGGCTTGTTTGTTAGTTAACTAACTGAATATTTATATTCAGATTATTGTTTCAATTTTTGTTTCAATTTCAATTTCAATTTCAATTCATTTATTCATTTGCGGTATATGGGTTACAGTAGGTCTTAATAATTTAACAAAATACAGCCATATTCTACCTTTCGGTATGCAAACTACTTAAATATTAGATTTTATTTATAATTAAAATTAAATGGAAAATGCCGATAACTACATTAACATAATATAACCCTATTTGTATATTTGCACTACTAACATAATAATAATTCACAAAATAATGATAAAATACATGTAATAATTAAAATTGTAGTGTCCAAGTAATAATGTCAAAACGAGTAGGTATAAATTGTCTCAAAATCAATAACATAGATAACGTTTCGTTCAATAAATTTGATAGTTAAAATTTAAAAATTGTCATATAGATAATCGTCAATTTTATAATACGCTTTTATGGTTAAAAATGTGTTTAGTTGTTTCTTAAAAATGTGAAAGCTCTTAGAATCTCTTATATATTTAGGTAAATGGTTATACAGTCGAGGACCCATACAGAATACGCTTTTTTGAAACAAAACAGTCTTACTATTGGGATGGCTCAATTTATCTTTATGACGCTGGACATTTAGTTTTTTGTAAAAACTTAAGTTTTGACGTACAAATAAGACTACCTCATATATATATAGACATGGCATTGTTAATAATTTTAAATTAATGAAGTATGGCTTACAACTCTCACTTTGGTTAATTTTACAAATGGCTCGTAAGCATCTCTTTTGAGCTTTAAATACTGTTTCTTTGTCCGTACTTTCCAAAGTGCAAATAAATCATTGTAAATTTTTGTAAAAAATACTAATTCCACGCGAACGAAGTCGCAAGCACAGCTAGTTATAATACACATCGATACATTGTTGATAATAACCTCTGGATATTAGGTTATCTCTTCCAAGTTGCTTCTAAAATAAAACTTGTAAATAGTATGTATAACCTTTTTTTATTGTAGAAATTACTTAAAAAGTGTTCCGCAAGATTGCTTGCTGATTCTCAGGATATATGTTTTTTCCATACCAGTGCCGAAAGTAAAATTGGCTTTCAATAAAGATTACATGCATATATATATTGAATAAAAAGTAAATTGTTCTATTCTATTGACTTACGGGATAGTGAATTGGTTAATATTGAAAGATTTTTTGTTCTAATTAGCTCTCTATAGTTCACTTTTGGCTATAAACTTCTCCTTGAAAGTTAGAGAGAGCAGGTGCAGGTATAACGGATTTACGTACTTCAGAAGGATGGGGGTGCAATATTGCCAACTTTCTGACACTGAGATGCTACAGATAATTTCTTGATGGAAAACCCTACAACTACATTTTCCATACCCAGAAATCGAACCCGGGTGCACATCGAGCTAGTAGACGCGGTAAGATAATATTTTTTGGAAAGTAATTCCAAGGAACACACGAAGGATGACGAAAGTGAAGTATTGATTTTTATAAATATTTCGACACAAAAAACAGGACACTATTATGTATTAAAATAAAATTGAACTTAGATGGACTTTATATACGTATTTATTAATATACTACGGTTTTATTATACTGGAAATAAATTTGGAACTCAAAGTATACGTGGTAGAGCCATTTTTAGCTATATTGTGGTTGTTGCACGATTGGGTCGGCTCGTCTGGGGCAGGAACACGATCTCGCAGAATACCAGCGTAAAATATAAACTCAATGATGGTGTGTTTCATATGATGGGTTTAAAGAACCAAAATCGCTTATTACTGGATATGAGGTATTCCATCCTAATCCTCATAGATGACAATGCATCTGCAACAATGCATCATCAGTTTGACCCTTAATCCAAAAATAATGTGACTGCCTGGCCACAGCATCCATTTACCATTGGGTGGGCTGTGTGCTCGGTTGTTACCCTTATTCTATATTATAAAAAAAGTTATGTACAGCGTTCTTGAAAATTGCTCTTCACAGCGCTGAATTTCATTAAGGTCAACTTAGTGTGACCCGTCCGGCCAGCAAAACATTTTTCAGTTTTATTATGCCTAAGGCAACCCTGCAGTACTTTTAAACTTTTCTGAACTTCAGTAATTCTACCTAAATGTAATAGAAAGATTTTGCGAAGACAAAAACGCGATTCTGTTAAATAAATACTTTTTTAAGAGTGATATGATTTTGGGAAAGTATTTTTAAAATAAATCTGTCAGAGGCTTAATATGCCAAAATAACAAAATATACTATTGGAAAAACTTTGTAGCTTGTATTTCATTTGCAATCTACTTATTTACCCTTTTCATACTATTCGTTACGATCAGGACTTTCACTTCATATTTAAAAAAAATCTTTTGGCTTAGACGACTATGCTTACTTTACTTTCTTTTATCTAGTATTACAGTAGAATGAAATATTGTGTTATTTGGTGTCAAATTATATACGATATATCAAACATTGTGGGAAATACTGGCTCAATAGTATATTACTTATCCTGCATTAAATTGTGAATTTCGCTACCACCTAGTTTTTTAATTCGATAACTACAATCAGTGGTAATATACTGCTTGTTCGGTGTTAAAGGAATCATTATGAATGTGTGAACATTGCATAATAAAAATAAATTGTGGTCATATATATGCAATTATTATTCTAGGCCATCAGACTCGGACTCGTATATCAGTATATAATTATTGTTTATGGTCCGATCTATGCAATCTAAAAATAATTAAAAAGCTGAAGGCACTCCGGGTTAACATTGACATCGGAACGTCGGTCACTACAGTCCCCCATGACCTTGGGTGCTGGAAAGCACCCGAAACGTTGGGAATTAAAAATCAATTAAAGTTAAACGCGATAAAATGCACAAAAGTAGTTTTAATTAATGTGTAGTGTCCGTGTAAGTATAACAAATCATTACATTAACTCATTTTATAAAAAACGGCAATTTTATTGGAACCACGAATGGATCGGCTCTACCGGGATAAGACTACGCTTTTACAGATTACCTTTGTAAAATAGCGGCTTAATGCGGCTGTGTTTAAACGGCGACCACGTATGCATAAGTATGTGAACGTGAAATAGGCGAGAGATTTGTGTTAGGAACGATCGTGGAAATACGTTTATAATAAGCTAATGGTGGTTAATATAGCGCATAGCGCCATATTATAGCGCGCTATCTCTCCATAACACATAGCGCGTGCGCTATGGCGATATGGCGCTATTAAGTATTAATATCAAGCAGCAGCGCTGTTAGGAGAGGACGTGTGACGCAAATTTGATCTAGTAGCACGCTATTCATCGCGCACGACTTAATTTAGTGTTAGACATTATTTAGTTAGTGTATACTGTATATATTTATAAGTGTTCGAAGGACACAGTTGTCTGCTATATAAGAAGGCTAACTAATGTTTTTAAATGTAAATAAAATATAGATACAAGTGTATATATTAGTGTGTGTACATAGTTGATTTTTATAAATACATTAAAAACTTTTAAAACACCTTTATTTGATTTACATTAAGGTATAATGTAAATCAAATAAAGGTGTTTTAAAAGTAAGTAATTATGTAAGTGTAAATAACGTTTACATAAGTTATAATAAAAGATTATTAATTTTATTTCCTTTTAAAAAGTACTTTTTAGGATTATAGAAAGTCGTGTACCTGAAAAGTATGAAAAAGCGTTCATTGGTTTTTCTTCACCGCTTTATTTTATTTTAGTCTAAAATGCGACTTATTACGAAAAAATGTTCTTATATAGCACGCGGTCTATCTATCCAACGAACGACATGTAATGTAACGTGCTACGAGATATAGCGTGCTGCAAAACTTAACGCGCTTGCCGGCCTCCTACACGCTTTCGTATAAATAGTCCGCTATAACATAGCGTATTTAATAGTGCGCTAGAAATTTATAGTTTTTGGTCTGTAGCGTGCTATTGATTTATAGTCGTTTTGGACAACTTTAGTCTCAGCTACCTCTAGTCTCTGGGTAACGAGAATGAGTGTTTATAAATGTTTTCCTTTGTTTACATTATTACATAATACTTATGAAAAGATACTTTTTTCGAGTCTTTTTTTAATAATAATTATCAAATAACTCTGTGCTTTACATTTCTCCAAAAGTATAAGATCGGTTTTTATTAAGTACCGAGCTTACTGATAAACAAAGCATTCAACCACCCTTTATAACCCCATTGATTGTAATAAATAAATAATAATCACAGAAAAATCTTTTCTTTTATTTCATGGTTTTACTAAAAATAAGAACACGTATTGTAGCTTAAGCCTTTAAACCCATACATTACCTATTGTGTCATAAAATATTCTTTAAAGACGTCGTAAGAATGTCATGCATTAGTGTAAATTGAAAGTTATTTTCATTACTTAAGGCCGCTTAGAGATCGATTTCGATTGAGTGCAGAATTTTATGAATTTATCTTCGAGAGAGTTTTATATTCAAAATTCTAATTATTTACCTGGACAATTACAAACCTTCGTTTACGTATAGTTTTGACCAAATCAAGTTTGATCCACGACTACAATGAAATTATCTATTGCAATTTAAAGTGCTGATATACCACGTCTGCCTCTTGACTGCCTCTTTTTTCTTGTAATCGTAAAAACAGTTGATTATTTTGAGTTCCCGTTATAAAGCTATATATATACTACAATAAAAAATAATAATTAATATTATATTCATATTTTATTAGTAGGTAAAAAGTTACTAATAGTCAATTACTATAATAAAACTGTAACCGATGATTTCTGTACTTTGAATGTTTTTTTTTAATTTGAATTGGGGTATACTATATGATCGATACAAACTGATGCAAAACAATTTATTTTGAAAGTATATATATATATATATATATATATATATATATATATATATATATATATATATATATATATACTACAATAAAAACAATAATTAATATTATATTCATATTTTATAAGTAGTTAAAAAGTTATTAATAGTCTATTACTATAATTAAACTCTAACCGACGATTTCTGTACTTTGAATGTTTTTTTTTAATTTGAATTGGGGTATACTATATGATCGATACAGACTGATGTCAAAACAATTTATTTTGAAAACGTTGTCTGTCTGTCTGAACACACATCACGTAAATACATTCCTTTTTGCAGCCACTTAAAGGCTTAAATTTTACATTGTAGTGAGATTGAAAAATCACATTATCCGATATTGAGTTGTTCTTATATTACTACTTGTCATTATTTTCTAAATATTGTGGTTTTATTTCAGTGGAATAATCAACTTATTACTATTTTCCAGCAGCGTAGGTATTTTTTAGAAAAGTATAGTTTTATTATACGCTAGTAATTATATAAAACACATCTTAAAGGATGGTATTTTATTACCATATAACACTATTTAGTAAATTAGTAGATCCGTAAAGATAATATTGATGCAAAGAAGTGAGTTGTTTTTGTTAATCATATTATTTATATTACTCTTAGTCATTTCTTATAGGCGAAATAGCTCTGTATCAATGTTAACCTTTTTACCGTAAATGTTTTGAAACATAGTTTATATGGTAATTTTATACTTTTTTATAGGATAGGATGACAAACGAGTGAACAGTCCACCTGATGATAAGTGGTTGCTGTGGCCCATAGACATCTACATCCATCCTCGATTACGAATCAAAATGCAGATGCGTTGTCATCCGTGAGGACCTAAATGGAATGCCTCGTTTCCAGTAAAAAGGGTCTCTGGTTCTCCACACTCACCGTACGAAACACAGCAGCATTAAGCTACTATTTGACGCTGGTATTCTATGAGAGCGAGGTCCTTCCCCGGTCGAGCCGACCCATTCGTGCCACAACTATACTACTAATATAACTGTATCATGGCCCTACCACGTAAAAGACTATCGCGGTCCCCTCGTTTTTTGGATCTAGAAAATCGAAAAGTCATCCGATTTCGATTGATGATGATTTTTTTTTCAAAATCTTCATTTTTACTACGGATTTATAAAAAAAAATATGGAAAATATCTCAGATCAAGACTTCATATAGCTTTATGATTTTAATTATGATCATAAATGCGCTTCTTCGAATATGATCATTCATAACTTTTTTGCAAAGCATTAAACGAAGTTTATATATTTTTTGTTAATCTACACAAAAAAAGAGCTCGGTTAAATATCCTCTTAATTTTGTTCATCTTCAATATGTCGCTAAACCGGTCCATAAACTTCCGTCTGGGGCAAAAATAAAAATAAATAAATTGACGTCACCGAGCAAACTGTCGGTAATCGTAAAACTTAAAATTTACACAAAAATTGATTCACTGCTTTTGTGGTACAACTCTTGAACCCGATCGAATATTGAAATTATTTATAAATCGAATGAAATTTAATTTTCTTTAAGAATGTGTTCTTGATTTTGGCGTTAAGTTAAATAATTTGAAAGCAAGCAATAGGAAAAAATAAAAAAATACAGAAAATGTGATAAAAATTTGTTTCAGTATTATTATTGTGGTAAATTTCCCAAGTGTGTTGTTATGATGACGTTGTACTTATGAATAATGGGCCATTTTTAATTAATAGACAAAATTTATTGTTATGAAACAAAGTTATCTTTGCTGTACATTATATAGATTAGACAAAGGCAAAGATATAAAACTCTGTTTTTGCAGTGAAAATCAAAATTATATTTTCTAGGTAGAATTTTTTATCAAGCCAAGAATTTTAGGAAGTGTATTTCCAAATAGTAGAAATTTTTCATGATTAACTTTAATACCATTTTTACTAATTACGTGTCCGAGATATGCAGTTTCTAGTCTAAGGAATTCCAACTTGGATTTTAAAGTTTGATTTTCGGAGTCTATGAAAAACCTGTTCTAGATTAACAAAGTGTTCTTGCAGGGATGTGCTGAATACAATGATGTCTACCAAATAGTAAAAATACACCGTATACTGATAGAATAATTATTTCAAGCTGTTGCGTGTATATTAGTGACCTCGAAAGGATCAAAGTTTAATGGAACGTTTGAAAGAAAGTCTCAACAGCTTGCAGACTTATAAAAGACTGATTCGCGCCAATGTCTATCAGAAATTTTTAATAGCGGATCTAAAATTTTAATAAAGGAAACTGTTTATGTGTTCGTAAAATTAATTCTTTTTTGGCTTTTTGGACTTCACGCGCTTCTGAAAATCCTGTTCGTCGGTAGAGCTTGTAGACGACTAAGGCTCGTCAGAGTAGCCAGTGGGTCTCTCAATTGCTAAGTCATAACCCGAATAATGACGACCAGACGCCAACTGTTCAGTGATGTCTCAGTGATCGCAAGGGTGAAAACTGGCAGCGATCACCGAATGGTTAGAGGCACATTGAAGCTAAACATTAAGTTGGAGAGGTCTCGTCTAATGAGGTCAACGCTCCGTCCCCCTCGTGCTCTAATCCAGAATCTCGAAAACTTTCGGCTCGAGTTACACAACTGCTTTCAGTGCCTACAAGATTGCAATGCAGTGGACAATATGAATGTCAAGCTCGTGGAAACTGTCCATGCGGTCGGAGCTAAGTTCTGCAAGACTCGCCGCAGAAGAACACAAAAACTCTTCGATCACACTCTTAATCTCATGGCTGCTAGACGGGAGATGAGGCTGCAATCGTCAACAGATTTGACAGCATACAGGCAACTGAACAGACAGATCTCCAAATGCATGCGGCGAGACTTACGCAACTTTAATACTGCTCGTATTAAAGAAGCGATCGAGCGGAACCAGGGCTCCAAAGTCTTTGCCAGAGATCTGTCTGCCCGTAAGAGCCGACTGTCAAAGCTGAAGACTGAGTGTGACAGCATCGTTTCCGGGAAACCTGAGAATTTGGGTGAGATTGAGAGGTTCTATGGGCAGCTGTACACATCATCATTGGAGCCACAAGCAAGTGTAAGTAACGATCGAAGAGCAAGTCTTATCCGACACTATTCCGATGATATCCCGGACATCAGTCTAAGCGAGATTAGAATGGCTCTCCAGCACCTTAAAAACGGCAGGACTTCAGGCGAGGATGGAATTACAGCGGAGCTTGTGAAAGCGGGTGGAACACCGGTACTTGAAGTCCTTCAGAAGCTCTTCAATTCCGTCCTCCATGGTGGCACTACTCCAGAGGCGTGGAGCAGAAGTGCGGTGGTCTTGTTCTTTAAGAAAGGCGACAACGCTCTCTTGAAGAACTACAGACCGATTTCTCTCCTGAGCCGCGTCTACGTGCTGTTTTCGGGAGTCATTACGAATCGTCTCGCACACAGACTCGACGATTTCCAGCCTCCCGAACAAGCAGGTTTCCGAAAAGGCTTCAGTACCATAGACCACATACATACCCTGCGGCAGATTGTACAGAAGACTGAAGAGTACAATTTGCCACTTTGCCTGGCGTATGTGGACTATGAGAAAGCCTTTGATTCCGTCGAAATTTGGGCGGTGCTGCAGTCCCTTCAGCGGTGCCAAGTTGACTGTCGGTATATCGAAGTTCTGAAGTTTTTGTGCAGTAGGGCTACGATGGCTATCCGAGTACAGAACCAGAGCTCGAAACCTATCCAACTGCAGAGAGGTGTAAGACAGGGTGACGTTATATCCCCGAAACTCTTCACCGCTGCTTTGGAAGACGTTTTCAAGCTACTGGACTGGAAAGGATACGGTATTAACATCAATGGCGAGTACATCACTCACCTTCGATTTGCCAACGATATAGTCCTTATGGCAGAATCGCTGGAGGACTTAAGCACTATGCTCAATGACCTCAATAGTGTCTCCCAACGGATAGGTCTTAATATGAACATGGACAAAACAAAGATCATGTTTAATGTCCATGTCACACCTATGCCGGTAGTTGTTGGGAGTACTATGCTCGAAGTTGTTGACGAGTACGTTTACCTGGGACAAATAGTCCGACTAGGTAAGTCCAACTTCGACCGAGAGGTCAATCAACGGATTCAACTCGGCTGGGCAGCGTTCGCGAAATTACGACATATCTTCTCGTCAGGTATACCTCAATCTCTAAAAACTAGATTGTACAACCAGTGCGTATTGCCAGTAATGACTTACGGATCTGAGACGTGGTCCTTCACTGCTGGCCGTATGAGGACGCTCAAGGTCGCTCAGCGAGCTATGGAGAGGGCTATGCTTGGAGTTTCTCTGCGTGATAGACTCAGAAATGAGGTAATCCACAGTAAAACCAGAGTGACCGACATAGCCCAACGGATTAGTAAGCTGAAGTGGCAATGAGCCGGCCATATAGCTCGAAGAACCGATAACCGATGGGAAAGAAAGGTTCTCGAGTGGCAGCCTCGTACCGGTAGGCGTAGTGTAGGGCGACCCCCCACTAGAGTAGAGTAGAGTAGGAGTGACGACCTGTTAGATATGCAGGAAGTCGATGGATGCAGGTGGCTCAGGACCGTGCTTTGTGGCATTACTTGGGGGAGGCCTATGTTCAGCAGTGGACTTGTGAAGGGCTGTAATGATGATGATGATGATGAACCCGAATTGGCCAAATAAAAAGGCATCTCAGTATAACAAAATTCATTTTTAACATTCAGTATAATAATAATCACGGTAACTGTTGCATTCATTTAAGTTCGTATCTTTCGTTTTGAAATAATTTTAAGCTGGAATCTTTTCATGCGCACGCCAATCGTGATCGGTTATTTGATTAGTTATAGGTTTTGCCTTTTTACCCTAACTGCCCCTTAAATTGCCCTTAAAAACCCCTGCCATTTGTTTTGGACACGTTTCTGGATGGGAGTTGAAAGTTATTCTGATGAGAGTTGTAACATCGGGGTGACGCGGGGAACATGTGCTAAATACGCGACTGCATGTTCATTAGTCTAACCAGCATTGACTGGGAATTTGGCATGCACCCGTGTTGTTGTGGCTGCCATATTAGTTGAAGCCGTTCAAAAGAATTGAGTGGCTTAAACGCGGTTAAATTAATAGGTAACATAAGCATAGATTTAGGTAATAGTATGTTTTGCAATTTCTTTTCAGAAACGGACTCGTTGCCGTTTTGAAAGTTTATTATACTCAATTCCTCTTGCACGAACTGGAGCGCCTTTTCAATTCTGTCGGTTCATATGCATCTAATACGTGATCCTAAAGGCTCTATTAATCCACGTACAAAAGCTTGCATTGTCATTTTCGGTAAAAAGTACGTTTATCTTCGATAGCGATGCTTTCGTGTAAAGTCACGTAGATAATGATGGTGCTGAATAAATTAACACACCGATCATAAAATTCCTGGGGCAAACTAATCCCTTGCGTGGCCAACACAAGGTCGTTGTAAAGAGCTGTTTCGTCTCTATGGGCTGAAAAATTAATAATAAGGGGATTTTTTATGCTATCCAAATCTTCAGAAATTCCATTCAAATTTATAATTTACCGTTTGTTAGTTATAACTTAGCTAGTTATTTGTCAGAATTTTTGCTTGTATATTCAGAAACAATGTGATCACACGAATGAATGAATCTAGGCATTATATATTCGGGTTCTTATAAAAATCAAGTATTAGACGTAAAAGTTTGAAGATAATGCTTACGTCTATCATTTCGGGTGATTGATAATATATCGACTCTACCGAAAATTTAATTGAATTATCTAAATCTACACTAATGTTTCTATTACTATCTAATTAGAGCCTACGAGCTAATCTGGAATACGCAGGTTTTCTAGAGATAGTTTTCTTAGGGTGAAAAATTTGTCCAATAAAAATTACTACGGAAATTTTTAAAAGCAACTCACAGAAATGATTTTTGAGTCTAGTTACACGAGTTTTATTTTAGTTCCTCTGGGACCAATGTCTAGATATATCCAGACTCCAGGTTGGTGGACTGGTGGCAGTGGTAGCGATATGGATTTCGATATAAAAATTTCAGTGATAAATTACCCTGAGACTATTCGAGTATCCTACCGACTGCGCCAATTATGGATGTCGCCGCCGCAGGACTCGAAAAACCAAATTACTTTTAATAAATTTAATTTAAAAGAACTGTTGCGAGTATAAAAATATTACAAATAAAAGAACTAATAATAATTAAATCTACACTTGTTCGATGTTCTTAACGAAGTGTAGTGACATCGTGGAGTTTCGTAAATATAACGCCGTGTTTGCTGACTGTCACTATGAATCCAAGGCGGCCACATTTCCCATCTAGTCAGCAGAATTGTCTCGCGGCAATAGGTTTCCAGTAAAGTTCTATGTCGGTTGACATCGCGTGCGTCGTTGTGAATCTACGTTGGCCAGTGGGAAACTCCCATAAAGTCAGCAAAACTGCCTCGTATAAGTAATGTTGAAATGTTGTATGGGAGTATGAGGTTCCGGCGTAGTTCCCAGTTTTCTAATGGAACATCCACATAACAATTTCTATAACTCTTCTATTCAACACTTGGTTTTGATACAATATATTATTTTACATAATAATTACAATGAGTGAGGCACAATATTGTCATTAATATTTTAAAAAATCTAAAATTAAACACCTAATTAAACTAACGAAATAACGTTTACATAACATTTTGTATCTATCTGTAAAATAATTAAAGTAGTAATAATAGTAAGTCACTCACTCATACATATCGCGGGTCTCAAAACATAAGGGCGTAACCACAAAACCGTTACTTTTCAGGAGCCACAAAAAACTTAATAACTTTTCGTTTGATATAGCCAGCTCGTTGTGTTTTTGCATGTATTTACATGTCAAAACAAGTCAAGGCCATATATTTACACTGCAGTTACTACGGGATGATTGATTTTAAGTTATTTTGTCTAAAACACTTGTTTTTGGTCTTTACGTCTATTTGCCACGTCAGCGAATTGATAAAAGTTCGTCAAAATTCGCCTTTTCGATTCTCTTTATTTTCTTCTTCGAATAACTACTCAAACGTATGCATGTCATCAGCATTGGTTATTGTTTGTATGAAGTCTTGCAGATAGAATCCTTGTTATTATTCAATGTTGTCAACATAACTTATAAAATCAGCCTCTTCTTCTTGACTTTAACTAATGAAGTTTACCGATTCCGTAACTTATGTTTTAAAAGAATTTTGTGGGTTGTCCAATATGTTTGGCTTTAATATAGGATCATCAGTGACATTGGGGAAAGCTGACTTTCAACATCTGAAGGAATGTAATCAGGATATGCCATAGAATCACCATGATCAGAATTTCTCATTGTTTCTGATAATGTTTAATTTGTATTGGATGTGGTAGTTTGTGTTTCTAATATACCAGCTCTTAACAAAGGCTGCACATAGGGAATTAGTGTAGAAAGTGGTGTAAGTTCTCTACTTTGAACTACACAAACTCTTCAAGTGGTATTTAGTTGGTTATTTTATACTCACATTGGTGTCACATGTGAGGCTAATGAAATATCTTTGGTACTATTACAACTGAATATTTTTGTTCAATATAGACTACAAGTTAAGTAAATTATTACCTAATTTTACCACTGGATTTCTTAATTTTACCAGATATCCAACGGGACTTTAAAAAATATCATAGAATAATTTGTACTTATGTTGTACAAAACCTATTCACGAAACAGCTTAGAAGCGGTCACCTCATTTCCAGGGGTTATTCATCATCATCATCATTACAGCCTTTCACAAGTCCACTGCTGAACATAGGCCTCCCCCAAGTAATGCCACAAAGCACGGTCCTGAGCCACCTGCATCCATCGACTTCCTGCATGTCTTACCAGGTCGTCACTCCATCTAGTGGGGGGTCGCCCTACACTACGCCTACCGGTACGAGGCTGCCACTCGAGAACCTTTCTTCCCCATCGGTTATCGGTTCTTCGAGCTATATGGCCGGCCCATTGCCACTTCAGCTTACTAATCCGTTGGGCTATGTCGGTCACTCTGGTTTTACTGCGGATATCCTCATTTCTGAGTCTATCACGCAGAGAAACTCCGAGCATAGCCCTCTCCATAGCTCGCTGAGCGACCTTAAGCGTCCTCATACGGCCAGCAGTGAAGGACCACGTCTCAGATCCATAAGTCATCACTGGCAACACGCACTGGTTGTACAATCTAGTTTTTAGAGATTGAGGTATACCTGACGAAAAGATATGTCGTAATTTCCCGAACGCTGCCCAGCCGAGTTGAATCCGTCGATTGACCTCTCGGTCGAAGTTGGACTTACCTAGTCGGACTATTTGTCCCAGGTAAACGTACTCGTCAACAACTTCGAGCATAGTGCTCCCAACAACTACCGGCATAGGTGTGACATGGACATTGAACATGATCTTTGTTTTGTCCATGTTCATCTTAAGACCTATCCGTTGGGAGGCACTATTGAGGTCATTGAGCATAGTGCTTAAGTCCTCCAGCGATTCTGCCATAAGGACTATATCGTCGGCAAATCGAAGGTGAGTGATGTACTCGCCATTGGGGTTATTATCCACCAGGTATTCATTTATTTTATTATAACCATTTTTTTAAAGAATTTGTTTATTAAGTTTTTTAATCTTATTTATATAGAGACTTTGTAAATTTTCCCGGACTTTGTTTTTTTAATTACTGACTTTGAGTTTATATATTGAGTGTTGTTGACGTGACTATGCGTCCGCGTTTTCATGAAATCTTCATATAGCAATACTAAAATATGAAATAATTACATAATTAATAGAATCCGGCGTTACTTTGCAGAAATCCGCTAAGATTAGCGGTCAACCACGGTAGATTCTACATCACCTGAGGATGCCTCTTGTAGAGGCGAAACAAGTGTCGTATTATCGCAATGGTGTGTCTTTCCTAGTGTAGTTGTGTTGGGAGTAGTGGGGACGGGATTAGTGGTGACGGGATTAGGGCACTCTATGATGTGGATGTTAAATGAAAGAACTTGATAAGCGAAATACAAGAAGTAAAGTGACGTCATTCTAAATCAAATATGGTGGACGTCACAAAATTGCGATTTAAAATTTCCATAGTAACCCCATTGTATGGGAATCAAACGAAATAGCTTGATGAGCGAAACAAAATAAATAAAGTGATGTCATTCCTTATCCAATATGGCAGACGTTGAATTTGTTGTATAACATATAGTTGATCTAATGATAGAACTGGAGTGTGCCCGTGGCTACAAATGGCGGAGAACAAATTGGTTTTCTATTCACCCCTTGATCAGCATTCATAGAGAGGAAATAGACAAAAAATAGACCCAAAAACATTTTAAAACTTATAAAATTTTATTCATTTCTCAAATATACACGGTTATTATGTGGTAGAACATTATTTTCTATATAGGAGTCCGTCTGAATAGTTACCACACTCATATCTATTTCTGCCGCCAAGCAGAAGTGCTTTCACTGTTGGGTTTAACGTAACGTAACGTAACGTTACAGCCTATATACGTCCCACTGCTGGGCACAGGCCTCCACTCATTTCTGAGAGGGTTTTAGGGCAAGGAATTGTCCGCCGCACTGCCCCAATGCGTGTTGGCGAACTTCACATGTCTTCGAAATATATTTTTTTTCTTATTATCTGACATGTGGGTTTCCTCACGATGTTTTCCTTCACCGCCGAGCACGTGGTAAATCAGCACTTAAAATTGCAATTAACAATTTCATTGGTGCCGGCGGGGATCGAACCCAGTTTGCTCGCGTACTGTGAAATTTACAGCGAGCGCTGACCATCTGAGCTACCACGGCTCAGATGGTCAGGTCACGGTTGGGTTTAAATCTAAATATAATAAAGATCCGGTACAAATTCAGGCAGTGAGATTTTCCGTCTTAGTCCTCAAAAAACAAGATGTTTGTAGCATTCTTTGTTTGATGTTGGCTGCAGGAGTTCTATTGCCACTTCAGTTTTATAAGGAAAGGTGCCTTTAGCCCAAAAAATCAACTTCCTATCTAATCAAATCCATCCGCCTTTATAAAGTGCCTCAGGACGTCTGTTGATTATCAGAGCATCTCAAGCGTAAGTTGAGCGTAAATCGAATTTGCTAAATAAATGTAAATATTGCTTTGAATTATCCGGAGGACTTAAACAAGTTTTGGGGTCGACAAGGGACGATAGATTACAAACCGGCGGTAAGTTTACACAAAATACAAACAACCCAATTACTTATTCCTTTTAATTTATCGAGTAAAGTAAAAGGAATGAAACATTGAATCTTAAAGGAGAATAATTTTATTCCATCTATTAATTCATAAACTTATCAAAATTGCACAGCTGATAATAGGCTCTCACTTAGATTGCCTTTTAGTTAGAAAGAGTTTTTGTCTTATTTATTATACTGGCGGGTTGGCTACAAATATAATTATTTATGGGATTATTTTTTCTAAAACAAGGGTGAATAACAAGTACATAATCAACGTGATAGTATTGATAATAATAATATCTTTTTACTCACTGTTTTATAACATAACGAACTAGTAGACATTAACAAGAAAGAAAAGTATTACGTGTGTGTGTGCGTGCGTGCGTGTGTGTGTGTGTGTGTGTGTGTGTGCGTGCGTGTGTGTGTGTGTGTGTGTGTGTGTGTGTGTGTGTGTGTGTGTGTGTGTGTGTGTGTGTTCTTCTATGTTGCGTTATATTTGTGTACACATACACAGAATTATTTTCAATTTAAGTACATGCTGTGGCCTATAGCAATCTACTGATGTCTGTCCTTATGAAAATTATGTGTCTACACTATCCCCACGATACACGAAAAGTCCCAGTGTGAAGGTTACGTTTTACCAAAAAACCAATCCTAAATTAAGAATCTAAATGTAAATGCGTTGTCACTCCTGACGAGTGCCTTTATTCCAATAAAAATGTATATCCACCTATTTTATTATTTTAAGGTGGTAATCTGCGAGAGCACCAAGCACTATGCTTAATGAGCTAGTTACATTATCCATACATTCACCGATCACAGCACATAAAATTCTATTACTGAATATAGGCCTCCTCCATAGATTGCCACATAGGGGGATTTTGCCATGGTTGACGCGATTAGGGAACGGATTGTCAACCGCAGTTTTTTTTATATTGAGTTGTTATCAGGAAGGTGAGGCCTATCGCCGGTTTCAATTTCCCTCTGTCGCCTCTTACGATACCCACGGGACGATATGGGGTGGTGGATATTCTTACACCGCCAATACACGGTTCTGATGACCTAAATAATTCCTCTCAACGGCACATTTTATAACAAATGATAACAAAATCCATGTCACTCTAACGCTAGTAGTTATTGAACATAAAACTTGAAGACGTGGATGGATCTGAGAGGAGACGTGAGAAATAAAGATATTCACAGAAGATCCAAGGTGACCGACATAGCCCCACGAATTAGTAAGCTGAAGTGGCTATGGGCCTGCCGTATAACTCGAAGAACCGACTATCGATGGGGAAAAATGTTTCTCGAATGGGATCCTCGTATCGGTAGGCAATGAGTAGGGCAATCACATACTATATAGAGTGAAGATGACGTTCTCGCACCAGCAACAGTGGAAAAACGCAGACGTCACTTCCAGTGTCAACCAAAAACTGGATCTTCGAAGCGCGGTCGGTGCCGGATAAGTGACCAGTAGACCAGTAGAATCGTCGGTCGACATTACTGATTGCCCATGGAGTTTTCCGATTCGAAGTCGCATGATCGGATGCATTTGTTTGCTTTGTTGTCGTACTTGAATTAATGGATCCATAGGAAATAGCAAGTAGGATATTTCCTATGGATCACCTGAGATCTTGACGTCGAACGGTGTTTGTGCATGATATGTCTCAAGCGTGGTCGTGATCTGTTGTTCCTTTGGATAAGTTTCAGCATTTCAACCTGTTTCCTGAGAGTTGTGACTTCTTTGGCAAAATCAATCCGATTTTGCCAAAGAAGAAGCCGGCTTTTGGACGCTACATATTCTGTCGGCAATATCGGCTAGATTTACAATTGAAATTAACGGTTGACCCACCAGTAACGTTTTGGTATTAGTTGGTAGACGCCGTGGATTAGCTGTCTCGTAGACAGCCTATCCACATAATTTTCATGAACTCGTCGGAGACTTGAACGCCAGCAAGGTCTTTGAGATGTTTGAGGACCTGAGAAGGCTTTCTATTGCCATTTTTTCATCCACCAGTAACTGAGCGAGCTTTTGTGGTTGGACGCACTCAATCATTTGACTAGCTTAAATTTTATTTTAGCGCACAAATATAAAGTCACACCGAAATTAATAAACAGAAGCAGAATGCAACGCAAGTTTTGACAATAAGGTAGAAGTACAGTGATAGAAAAACTTAAAATAAGATAATAAATTAAAGCGTCAATCTCTCCGCATCGAAGCACGAAAGCAATTGACCAACTAATCAGGGGGAAAGTGCTCTTGCACCGTCTTGTATGGGCGACGCCGCGCGGGTCGAAACTACGAGACGTCAACCTACTAATAGGAAGGGTGTATAGAGTAAATGCGTGTGTATGCGGGTGTATGTTTGTGTGAAATGTACGAGAGTCCCCTACATAGAAACTAGGATAATAGCAGTAGGACCAGAGTAATCTAAATAACTCAACGGAATAGTAAGTAAAAGTGACCGACGATATGGCTCGAAAAATCGACAACCGATTGGGAAGAAATGTGCTCGTGTGATGAATACTGAAGTCTTCGCCGTTCGAAATCAAGAAGCTTCAACAATTGCAGATAAACTAGTTCTTAAAGTCTTCTGGCGTTTTGGAGTACCTTTAGAGATTTACAGCGATCAAGGAAAGAATTTTGAGTCTCAAATATTCCAGGAAACTTGCCGAGTTATGGGTACTCATAAAACAAGAACAACTCTTTGCCACCCGCAATCTGATGGAATGGTAGAACGATTTAATCAAACATTGGAGAGGTACCTAGCAAAAGTTGCAGGAAATCGGCAACAAGATTGGGATAAGCACATACAACCGTTTTTGTTGTCATATCAAAGCGCTGGTCACGAAAGTACATCAGTAACACCAGCTTTCGCAAACTTTGGGACAGAATTACGGCTGCCTGCACACCTCATCACCGGAATACTAGCTGACGCCCCACGCAGTATAAACGATTATGCAAACGACAAAACATAGTATAAATATGTGGGTTTATAAATATATACACATATAGAGACATACACACACGCACGTGCACACACACACACACACACACACACACACGTGTGTGGGCAAGTGCGCGCGCGCGCACGCGTGTGTGTGTGTGTGTGTGTGTGTGTGTGTGTGTTTCATTGGTATAATATGTATTATAAAGAATACATATACTAATTAAATACGTATAATCTAGTTTAGGAAATTATAATATATAAAGCAATATTTTTAAATTAAACAAGTAATTTTAAATAATGTGCTTTACTCTAAGTTTATACTTACAATGCGGTTTAACTCATTAACTTGTGGCACTAAACTTAGGTTTTAAGTTAAAACTAAGCCGAGGTTTTTAACCTACCTAGCATATTCTAAATACAAACCTATTACAGTAGATGCCCTTAGGTAGATGATGATATTCAAGTTAAGATTATAACCTGTGTTTTGGCATGGTTTAATAGTAGTCCGTGACAGCTCGCTCACTGATGAACTACAGCAAGCTCAAAATTCATTCCGTCTATAGATGAATTTAGGTCATTTACACCCAAATAATGATACCACTGGACATTGTCCGCGTGCAGGTGATACTTCCTGAAAATTACGGCAACAATTGCATTGATAAACACAGAAAAAGCAACGAATATAAAATTATGCCTTTAAAAAATACCAGTAACACCAAACCACAAAACGTTACTCCAATCGGAGAAGCTATTAGCAACACGTATGCGTCGACACGTTGCACAATGATGATTTTAAATTCAGGTAATTCAGAATTGCTAACATGATATCATAGTCAACACAATATAAGGCGTTACTGACGTCTATAAAGGCAAGAAAGGTAAGTTGACGATTTTCCATCTACAAAGCGGATATTAGTATTTTAGTTTTTATTTAAGGCCGTGGAGGTACTGTACAGTGGTCCGAAACAATTGAAAAGTATTAAAGAGATTGTTTTGTTTAGAAATTTTGTGAGATGGCCATGAACAACCTTACCAAGAGTTTTGGAAAGAAGAGGATGGATATTGGTATTGGTAGAAAAGCTTTTATTTTGAGACAGGAATTATGAATGTTTCTTTTTACTTGGTAGGGAAGGTACTTGTGGTAAAGGAAAAAAGTCATTACATGTGTAATATTTGAAGCCAATTTTTCCAAAATTGGCTTAACCATGTAACGTTCAATGCCATCGGGGGTAACAGCTTTAGTGGATATGATGAATACAATTTTTTATCTTCATAATGAATCACAGGTTCGAAATAGAAGAAGTCCAACATGGTAAAGGTAAAGAAGTAATATCTTTAATGGTAGTAATATCTTTTGACTGTTGAGTCCAACGAAACTGGCAAAAAGCAAATTTATTTGTTGATAAGTCATTTTCATTTCTGAGAGGGCTAAAAGCGATTATTGCGCAGTACTTCAATACTTGTTTGGCCCACTTCACATGTGTTCGAAATATTTTTTAATCCTCAAACATGCACCTATTAAATTACTAAGTACTTAAAAATGCATTTAAAAATTTCATTGACGATGGGTTGAACCTCCGACGGGTAAGATAAAATGGTTTTATTTTCAATGTGAGACTTAAGGATAATATTACTTTATAAAAGTTATAATATTATTTTGTGTAATATATTACAATAAATATGATTTTTGTAAATATATCACACAGCTCGTTTCAAATCCTAGGAGACAAAATCTGGTTACAAAACGTATAAAACCCTTATTTTTGCGGATCCAATCAAATAGAAACGTGATACAGAAAGAATCTGAAGTAAGCAATTCATCCTATTGTTTACAGAGAAAATAAAACATCTGTTTTTATTTTATTCTCATTTTCAGATTTTCAAAAACACTCATTTTGCCAAAGCTGCTACGCTTGGCAGGCGATTTGAAAATACAGGGTGGCGCAATAGAACGTGCATTTATTAAGTATAGGCTAAAAAAATAAATACAAAAGGTATAGTTGAAATAAAGTATAGGATGATTAGGTAATTAAATGTAGTTTATTTTTTAAAAATAACATTATCTAAATGACGGCCCTCTCGAACACGGCATTCCTCTAAACGCGAACGCAGATTTGTAAAAACTCTTGTTAATAAATCTGGGGTGATAGCTGTCATTTCCCCACGGATATTTTCCTTTAGCTGACTGATGTTCCTCGGATTGTTCATGTAGACTTTATGTTTGATGTATCCCCACAAAAAAAAAAGTCAGGAGGCGTCAAGTCAGGGCTACGTGGGGGCCAAGGGATATCACCTCTTTCGGAAATTAGTCTTGCAGGAAACATCAGTCTCACAACCGCCATAGAGTCATTTGATGTGTGACAGGTCGCTCCGTCTTGTTGGAACCAAGTCCTCGTATTCGCTATTCTCGATCTCGCAAGTGCTGGAGTCAAATATCCCTCTAACATCGCAACATAGCGGTCGGTGTTAAAGGTGATGTTTCGTCCTCGTGAATCTTCAAAGAAGAAAGGGCCAATAATTCCTTTGCTTGATATTGCTGCCCATACCGTTACTTTCGGACTATGCAGTGGTTTTTGATGTTTCATTTTTGGATTCTTGTCGTTCCAATAGCGACAATTTTGTCAGTTTACGAACCCATTTAAATGAAAATGAGCCTCGTCAGAAAAAAGGATGTTGTCAAAAGAGGAAAATCAACTAAGCATTACTTCAGCAAATGCCAGCCTTGCTCCGAAGTCGGCCTCTTTTAATTCCTGTGTTAACTGGAGCTTATAAGGATGCAGTTTAAGATCCAACTTCAAAATTCACTGTAAACTTTGTCGCAACAAGTTTAAAGCCGCCGATCGCTTCCGAGTAGACACTTGCGGATTTTTTCCTACTGACTCCTTCACCCTCTCAATATTGTCTGTGGTCCTAGACGTTCTTGGACGACCTTTTGCGGGTGGTTTTAACGTGGAACTGGTCTTTTCAAAACGCTTCATCTATATTTTAATTAACACTCCATTAGTCACGCCCCTGTTTGGGACGCGAGTGCTCGCGCGCTCTACATATGTAGAACTATTTCGTGTAAAGATTTTACAGGAACAATAAACAAATATAAAAATACTTCAATATCATATGAAAACAAACTTTAATAAGAAACTAAAATAGATGAAACATAACTGTTACCATTTATTAGACACTTAATATCAGACTTCTTGTGAATTTTGAGAAAAATCAATGATTTTTTGGCATCAAACCTTCTCTCCTTTTTACTCGCTCGTATTTTCCACACAGTCTTTATCATTTTTACAACAGTCAAGGCATTGAAGAACTTGATGTTTAGGATGAATCCACTTTTTATAGGTGTCACATTGTTTTCTAGTGGACTTGTTGCGCGCTCTGCCACAAAAGGAACATTTACCGACTTGACCAGTATTGGGGAGTTGTGCTGGGCATGGTTGTGATTTCGATGGCTCTTTCATGCCCAAAAGCAATTTCCCTTTCATTTTCAATGATTTTGGAATATTGAAATAATACTCGTTTTTACGGAATTTATCGCGTATATTTAACTTTTTAATACCCGACGTTTCGAGAGCTTTACAGCACCCATGGTCACGGGAAGGACTGAGATGTTTAACGTCCAGATGTCATAGTTAACCGCGGTTACCATAGATTAAAATTTAACTTTTGTTCCGATCTACACAGTATGAACTTATGGTATCATGAAGCCTTGCAGTTGTATGCTTGGGTTGGGATTTAATTTTATTTATTATAGGATCCCAAGCAGATGGTAGCACCCAGCCATCTTCTCTATTGAAATTAGGGTGTTTTTTGATTTCAATAGCCTCGCGAATCATCCTTGGAAGGAATCGGTGTTCTTTAGCGAGGATTTGTGGTCTATCAAATCTGATGTAGTGACGTGGGCGATCCTGTACATGTTCACAGACTGCAGACTTCCCGGAGCGTCGATTCTTCACATCAGCTATATGTTCTTTGACGCGGGTTTTAATTGATCTTTTAGTTTGTCCTATGTAGGAGAGACCACATTCACAATCAAGCTTGTACACTCCTGCATCTTGCAGAGGGACGTTACACTTGACTGATGGTAAAAACTGACCAATCTTCTTCGGCGGCTTGAAGTATGTTTTGATGGAAGCGCGCTTCAAGATGTAGCCAATCTTGTCAGTGACTCCTCTAACATATGGCAGTACAGCAGGTACACGCTCGACTGTGGCCGGCTTCACTCGTTCTCTGTGACGTAGGCGCGGGACCCGAAGCTTGTTGTCATGCACAACTTGCTTGACGTGTTGGAGCTCGGCAGCCAGGTGTTTACTGTCACAGATCCCTCGTGCTCTCTGAAACAAAGATTTACCCACGGTAGCTAACTGTGAAGGATGGTGGTGAGAATCACCGTTTAAATATCTATCTGTATGGGTCTTTTTTCTATACACAGTATGGCTCAAGGTGTTATCAGGATTCCGAATTACTAACACATCTAGAAAAGCTAAGGAATTGTTTGCCTCTAACTCCATTGTGAACTGAATTTTAGAATTTATAGAGTTAAGATGGTCTAAAAATGCAGTTACTTTATCTAAAGGTAGAATTGTGAAAGTGTCGTCTACGTACCGCTTGTAGAATCTTGGATTTATGGGAGAAGTAAGCAGGGCTTTCTCCTCAAAGTCTTCCATGAATATGTTCTTGGAACTTCTTACTTCTCCCATAAATCCAAGATTCTACAAGCGGTACGTAGACGACACTTTCACAATTCTACCTTTAGATAAAGTAACTGCATTTTTAGACCATCTTAACTCTATAAATTCTAAAATTCAGTTCACAATGGAGTTAGAGGCAAACAATTCCTTAGCTTTTCTAGATGTGTTAGTAATTCGGAATCCTGATAACACCTTGAGCCATACTGTGTATAGAAAAAAGACCCATACAGATAGATATTTAAACGGTGATTCTCACCACCATCCTTCACAGTTAGCTACCGTGGGTAAATCTTTGTTTCAGAGAGCACGAGGGATCTGTGACAGTAAACACCTGGCTGCCGAGCTCCAACACGTCAAGCAAGTTGTGCATGACAACAAGCTTCGGGTCCCGCGCCTACGTCACAGAGAACGAGTGAAGCCGGCCACAGTCGAGCGTGTACCTGCTGTACTGCCATATGTTAGAGGAGTCACTGACAAGATTGGCTACATCTTGAAGCGCGCTTCCATCAAAACATACTTCAAGCCGCCGAAGAAGATTGCTCAGTTTTTACCATCAGTCAAGTGTAACGTCCCTCTGCAAGATGCAGGAGTGTACAAGCTTGATTGTGAATGTGGTCTCTCCTACATAGGACAAACTAAAAGATCAATTAAAACCCGCGTCAAAGAACATATAGCTGATGTGAAGAATCGACGCTCTGGGAAGTCTGCAGTCTGTGAACATGTACAGGATCGCCCACGTCACTACAACAGATTTGATAGACCACAAATCCTCGCTAAAGAACACCGATTCCTTCCAAGGATGATTCGCGAGGCTATTGAAATCAAAAAACACCCTAATTTCAATAGAGAAGATGGCTGGGTGCTACCATCTGCTTGGGATCCTATAATAAATAAAATTAAATCCCAACCCAAGCATACAACTGCAAGGCTTCATGATACCATAAGTTCATACTGTGTAGATCGGAACAAAAGTTAAATTTTAATCTATGGTAACCGCGGTTAACTATGACATCTGGACGTTAAACATCTCAGTCCTTCCCGTGACCATGGGTGCTGTAAAGCTCTCGAAACGTCGGGTATTAAAAAGTTAAACATACGCGATAAATTCCGTAAAAACGAGTATTATTTCAATGTGTAGTGTTCGCGTAAATATAAGAAATCATTATGTAAACCAGTACGGACTGGTAATTGCAAATAAAATACGCCGATTAGAAGATCTAAAGACTAAGCGCGCAAGATATCTAACAGCCTTAAATTTCTTGAAGAGATGCCGAGACCATAATCTCATTCCTACGTGTGTCAAAATATCCACCAAAAAGGACATTCGAGGAAGCGCTAAGATCTTAAATCAGGCGAGTAAAAAGTTGTTACGGGCGGTAATCCAACAAAAACGCTCCGATCTATATGTCATCAATAAATCCATAGACACATCATCCAGTGAATTAAAGAAAGTTTTAACGACGTTTGATTATAATTTTTGCATGGAAACATTAAATAAACGCGAAATTAGTAAATATAACGAATGCAAAAACAAACATATAGAAAAATATCAAAAATTAACGGCCAAATCAAATGTCAAACATCCGAATCAATGCCAGAACCAAAAGCAACCATTGACAAACACAGATCATAGATTAATCGCGGTCTATAATCTGTCAAAACAAACACTGGATGATGCAACAATAAAGGTTTTATCCAAAGGACTAAATTTTGCTATAAGTCCGCGCAGATTACCGTACGAAGAAATTATCTGTAGCGTCGAGGACTGTTTATTTAAAAACAATATGCGGAAAGAAGATTTGGAGGCGATACGTCAAGACATTTCGTCTATGTTACGTCGATGTTCAGTGCCTAAACCGAATCTTCCCAGAGACGAATTTATAGCGTTAAAGAACCTACGCAATAAACCAGAACTTACGATTCTCCGCGCAGATAAGGGAAACGCCACGGTACTCATGGAGACGTCAGATTATAATTCTAAAATACAAGAACTTTTGTCGGATGTAAGTACTTATAAAAAGGTTAAAAACGACCCAACAAATAGCACACTAAAAACAACTAGTGACCTCATAAAGAAACACTCCGAAAAATTAAATCTGGACGTAAAATGGATAATACCTACGTGCGCCAAATCACCAAAGTTGTATGGGTTACCAAAAATACGCAAGCTCAATGCTCCATCCGCCCCATAGTGAGCCAAATCGATTCACCAACTTACAGATTGGCTCAACACTTAGCGAAAATACTCTCACCGCTCAGGGGGCATATAAGAGCACACGTAAAGGATTCCTACCATTTTGTCAGCGAGATTAAAGACCTACGTCTGGCAGACAATGAAACTATGGTCAGTTTTGATGTGCAGTCATTGTTTACATGCTTACCTGTTGAAGACTGCATCTCAATTGTAACTAGGAGGCTGGAGGAAAACAACATGCCCGTAGAATATGCAGTATTACTCAGACACTGCCTTACATCTGGCTACTTATTGTGGAAGGAGGAGTTCTACAAGCAAGTAGATGGTGTGGCGATGGGCTCACCTGTATCTCCCATTGTCGCCGACATATTCATGGAAGACTTTGAGGAGAAAGCCCTGCTAACTTCTCCCATAAATCCAAGATTCTACAAGCGGTACGTAGACGACACTTTCACAATTCTACCTTTAGATAAAGTAACTGCATTTTTAGACCATCTTAACTCTATAAATTCTAAAATTCAGTTCACAATGGAGTTAGAGGCAAACAATTCCTTAGCTTTTCTAGATGTGTTAGTAATTCGGAATCCTGATAACACCTTGAGCCATACTGTGTATAGAAAAAAGACCCATACAGATAGATATTTAAACGGTGATTCTCACCACCATCCTTCACAGTTAGCTACCGTGGGTAAATCTTTGTTTCAGAGAGCACGAGGGATCTGTGATAGTAAACACCTGGCTGCCGAGCTCCAACACGTCAAGCAAGTTGTGCATGACAACAAGCTTCGGGTCCCGCGCCTACGTCACAGAGAACGAGTGAAGCCGGCCACAGTCGAGCGTGTACCTGCTGTACTGCCATATGTTAGAGGAGTCACTGACAAGATTGGCTACATCTTGAAGCGCGCTTCCATCAAAACATACTTCAAGCCGCCGAAGAAGATTGGTCAGTTTTTACCATCAGTCAAGTGTAACGTCCCTCTGCAAGATGCAGGAGTGTACAAGCTTGATTGTGAATGTGGTCTCTCCTACATAGGACAAACTAAAAGATCAATTAAAACCCGCGTCAAAGAACATATAGCTGATGTGAAGAATCGACAACCGGGAAGTCTGCAGTCTGTGAACATGTACAGGATCGCCCACGTCACTACATCAGATTTGATAGACCACAAATCCTCGCTAAAGAACACCGATTCCTTCCAAGGATGATTCGCGAGGCTATTGAAATCAAAAAACACCCTAATTTCAATAGAGAAGATGGCTGGGTGCTACCATCTGCTTGGGATCCTATAATAAATAAAATTAAATCCCAACCCAAGCATACAACTGCAAGGCTTCATGATACCATAAGTTCATACTGTGTAGATCGGAACAAAAGTTAAATTTTAATCTATGGTAACCGCGGTTAACTATGACATCTGGACGTTAAACATCTCAGTCCTTCCCGTGACCATGGGTGCTGTAAAGCTCTCGAAACGTCGGGTATTAAAAAGTTAAATATACGCGATAAATTCCGTAAAAACGAGTATTATTTCAATGTGTAGTGTTCGCGTAAATATAAGAAATGATTTTGGAATACTTTCAATATTTATTCTGCGTTATATGCATGGCGCGACTAGGTGAAAACCAAGTTCATATAAAAATTTTTTCCTGGCCTCATTTCTGTAGGCCTCGTTTATTATATGTACAATATAACCGTGTATAGCACTTATAATCATTAAATTAAAAAAAATGGTAAGTGGCGATCGCCTAGAGTTTTTAAAGATGTCATAAATACTACAAATTTTGTCTACAATGTCCACGCCATATTTGGTATTGTTGTAAAAAGTTATTATTTCCGGCTTACGTTTCTCTGCTGTTTGTAAATCGATATAATCATCATAGTGCATAGTTGAGTATATAAGCACCACTTTCTTTGATTTTGGCATGTAAAATACTAAAGTACCTTGTTTTTGAAAGCCAAAAATTGACCTCGTTTCGCTTCCGTTTCTTGTGATTTTGAAGTCTTTGGGAATTTGTGGCTTATTTTTCTCCACAATGCCTACGACAGTAATTTTGCCATCTAAGATTTCTAAGCATTGAGGTATATTCGTGAATCAATTGTGCATTGTGACGTTACAACCTAAACCATCCAATGGGGTAAGCATTCGTTGCACAATGTCCACAACTTTATTTGGTTGTGCATAAGGACCATCTGGCTGAGCACCTGCGTATATTTCCATATGGTAGGCATAAGGTACCTTTGTATCCGTTGGTAAAAATATGTTTAACCCATACTTTGCTGGTTGTTTCATCAGTAATAACTTCTTCCAACCATTTCAAAATATATACCATTATTGTGCGAAATATAGTTACTTCGGTTAAAAATAATATTATGAAACAAAAAAATCATAATAACAATATTTATACATAATATAAACACTTACATATTATAATAACGTTAGGTAAACTTCCGACAAAAATAATCACGCGAGTGCTCGCGCGCTCTACTATTGTAGAATTTTAGTTTTGGTGCGAAATTTCTAATAAGTGCGATCGCGCAGTTTTCCGAAAGGGTACTAATTGTGATCACCAGCTAGTAATAGAGGAATACTATGAGTGTGTGCGTTAGACACCCACAATTAATGTTAAAATCCCACGAAATGCATGCCTGTTCTACAATAGTAGAACGCGCGACTAATGGAGTGTTAAATTTGCACTTGGAACTTCATTAATATGTGTTAATCCATATTCAGAACAATACAATCGCCTTGTAGAGATGTATGAACGACCGTTCTCGTAAAACGTGCGAACACAAAAAGCACGACGCTTCCCGTCGAAGTGACTCGTGGTTACTAAAACTGCACGAGTGCCACTATCCAACTACACTAGGCTCCCCCCGCCCGCGCACTGTTTACCCCGCGAAAAAAGATGACGCAATATGCACGTTCTATTGCGCCACCCTGTACTTCAGCTCATCTTCTGTTTCTTTTCCCTCTGTTAATTTTTACGACAACCACGAAGATAACAAAGGGTGGTGGATTTTATAACTCACTAACATTTATACGATATCATTATATCTTACTTTTTAAGCCATTTTGTTTATAAATACACAAAAATTGCATACATCTGCTACCTTAGCTCGATGCGAGTCAACTGAGTGTTCTAATTGCATTTACACTTTTCTTTCTCCTTTCGTAATGAGAAAACTAATCGAGTTAAATAGTCAGAAACCTTCCTAAGTGGCTAATTAGATTCCTTTATCTCCCCTGAATCCTAATTAGGTTTCTAAATTTAGTTAAGTATAATACACATTTTATTTCTGTCGTGCAATAATACGTCTAAATTTAACTTAGGTCTGATGTAACGGTCATCTGCCAAAATTTATACATCAGATAAATTAACTATGTAACAATTGATTATTTAATTTATATAACTGTTATTTTTAGTAGGTATTAATTTGAAGATCAAAATATACTTTTGAATCCAATACCATAGCAAAATCACAAATCAAGTCAGTTTAAATCAAAGAAATATTATTTCATTATAACTTAAGATATTTATCATTATAATCATTATAACTTAAGATATTTGTTTTAAGTATATGCTTTATGTGTAAACGTTTATTTAAGTGAATTTTATTTGCGTTTATAGTAAATTATTCATATTGAGTATACAATTTCATTTTTACCGGCTGGGATCGAACCCAGATTACTCACGTAATTTTAAATTTACATTGAAACTCTGAGCTAACATGGCATTTTAATTTGAAGTGCTGATTGATCACGAGCTTATCAATGAACGGAAAATCATGAAAAAACCAGCATCTCTGAAAATATTTTAAGTCATAAAATTCCAACCACTAGCCAACATGCATTGCGACAACGCGGCGTGGCGGACACTTCCATACCCTAAAACCCACTAAAAAAAGACTAGAGTCCAGTGACCAGATATTATAGGCTGCAGCCTCTAGTTTATTTTTAAAGTATATAGGTCAAAATTAATATTACCGTTATAGCTTAAAACGCACCTGAATGGTTATACTAATTAAACTTAATCTCAAAATTTATAATAAGCACTAATGAGTGTGAAATATGCTTTTCTGTTTGTATAAATATCTCATTATCTCGGACTTGTATTTTTTACAAGTTAAATTTCATAGATAAATACAAAAGAGAACATTTTAAGCATAGAATAATTTATCAAATTTTCTATAGTATATCATTACAAATTGAATAATTTTTTTTTTAGCTTCAATTATTCATTTGTTTATAAAATCTTTTCTGGATCTCAATTTTTTTAATATATGTAAAAAAACGTTACCACCTGCTACGATTTTCTCCTGAATCTTGGAGGCAGTTTCATAAACATAATCATCATTACAGCCCTTCATAAGTCCACTGCTGAACATAGGCCTCCCACAAGTAATGCCACAAAGCACGGTCCTAAGCCACCTGCATCCATCGTCTTCCTGCATATCTTACCAGGTCATCACTCCATCTACTGGGGGTCGCCCTACACTATGCCCACCGGTACGAGGCTGCCACTCGAGAACCTTTCTTCCCCATCGGTTATCGGTTCTTCGAGCTATATGGCTGGCCCATTGCCACTTCAGCTTACTAATCCGTTGGGCTATGTCGGTCACTCTGGTTTTACTGCGGATAACCTAATTTCTGAGTCTATCACGCAGAGAAACTCCAAGCATAGACCTCTCCATAGTTCGCTGAGCGATCTTGAGCGTCTTCATACGGCCAGCAGTGAAGGACCACGTCTCAGATCCATAAGTCATCACTGGCAACGCGCACTGGTTGTACAATCTAGTTTTTAGAGATTGAGGTATACCTGACGAGAAGATAATACGTCGTAATTTCCCAAACGCTGCCCAGCCGAGTTGAATCCGTCGATTGACCTCTCGGTCGAAGTTGGACTTACCTAGTCGGACTATTTGTCCCAGGTAAACGTACTCATCAACAACTTCGAGGTTAGTGCTACCAACAACTACCGGCATAGGCATATGTGAAATGGACATTAAACATGATCTTTGTTTTGTCCATGTTCATCTTAAGACCTATCCTTTGGGAGACACCATTGAGGTCATTGAGCATAGTGCTTAGGTCCTCCAGGTGATGTACTCGCCATCGATATCAATACCGTATCCTTTCCAGTCCAGTAGCTTGAAAACGTCTTCCAATGCAGCGGTGAAGAGTTTCCGGGATATAATGTCACCCTTTCTTACACCTTTCTGCAGTTGGATAGGTTTCGAACTCTGGTTCTGTACTCGGATAGCCATCGTAGCCCTACTGTACAAACACTTCAGAACTTCGATATACCGACAGTCAACTTGGCACCGCTGAAGGGACTGTAGCACCACCCCAATTTCGATGGAATCAAAGGCTTTCTCATAGTCCACATACGCCAGGCAAAGTGGCAGATTGTAGTCTTCGTTCTTCTGCACAATCTGCCGCAGGGTATATATGTGGTCTATGGTACTGAAGCCTTTTCGGAAACCGGCTTGTTCGGGAGGCTGGAAGTCGTCGAGTCTGCGTGCGAGATGATTCGTAATGACTCTCGAAAACGGGACGTAGACGCGGCTCAGAAGGGAAATCGGTATGTAGTTCTTCAAGAGAGCGTCGTCACCTTTCTCAAAGAACAAGATCACCGTTCTTCTGCTCCACACCTCTGGAGTAGTGCCACCACGGAGGATGGAATTGAAGAACTTCTGAAAGACTTCAAGTACCGGTGTTCCACCCGCTTTCAGAAGCTCCGCTGTATTTCCATCTTCGCCTGGGGCCCTATCGTTTTTAAGGTGCTGGAGAGCTATTCTATTCTCGCTCCGACTGACGTCCGGGATATCATCGAAATAGTGTCGGATAAGACTTGCTCTTGGATCGTTACTCACACTTCCGTGTGGCTCCAACGATGATGTGTACCGCTGCCCATAGAACCTCTCAATCTCACTCAAAATCTCAGGTGTCCCGTAAACGATGCTGTTACACTCAGTCTTCATCTTTGACAGTTGGCTCTTTCTGGCAGACAGATCTCTGGCAAAGACTTTGGAGCCCTGGTTACCCTCGATAGCTTCTTTAATACGAGCAGTGTTCTCCCGTCTAACAGCCATGAGATTAAGAGTGTGATCGGAGAGTTTTTGTGTTCTTCTGCGGCGGGTCTTGCAGAACTTAACTCCGACCGCATGGACAGTTTCCACGAGCTTTTCATTGAAATCGTCCACTGTATTACAATCTTCTAGGCACTGAAAGCAGTTTTGTAATTCGAGCTGAAAGGTTTCGGGATTCTGGATTAGAGCATGAGGGGGACGGAGCGCTGACTTCATTAGACGAGACCTCTCCAACTTAAAGTTTAGGTTCAGTGTGCCTCTAACCATTCGGTAATTGCTGCTAGTTTTCACCCCTGCGATCACTGAGACATCACTGAAAAGTTGGCGTCTGGTCATCATAATTAAGTCAAACTCATTTTTTGGCGAACCTTCGGGGCTCGACCAGGTCCACTTTCTATGGGGCTGTTTCTGGAAGAAAGAGTTCATCATAAAAAGCCCTTCTTCTCCATGAAGTTGACCAGCTACTGGCCCCTTGGGTACCGTTGCCCTATCCCAAATTTACCCACCTTCAAATCAGTGTTCTTTCATTCTTTCTTGTGCCCAGTTTTGCGTTGAAGCCTCCCATTAACACCGTATAGTAAGTTTTGGAGGAATGCACGGGTCTAGAAATGTTCTCATACATTTCCTCCACCTCCTCATTGGGATGTTCCGACGTGGGCGTGTAAACCTGTATAACCTTCAGCGAATACCTTTTGGTGATTCTGAGTATAAGGTACGCAACCCTTGTCGATACACTCCCAATCTTTAAAACGTTGTTAACGAGAGACTTGTGAACGATAAATCAAACACCTCCTTGGGACAGATGGTCGCCCTCCCGGTGATAGAACAAGTTGTAGGATTCGAGAATCACCGTGTCCTTCCCCTCTCTTCGGACCTCGGATTATCCTATAATATTCCAGCGTAACTTGTCTATCTCTTCTTCCAGCTCCAGGATCTACTCGTCAGTCCTCAGGGTGCGTGCGTTAAATGTTGCCAGGTCGAGTCGTCGTAGGTGGCAACCGAACCTCCACCGGAGATTCTGAGCACCCCCTGCCCCGCCGTTACCATGGTCGCCGCCGTAGCCAGGAATAGCGGGGCCACCGGGGACTGCCATAGTATTGCCATAGTTGCCACGCTTGGTGTGTGTTGCAGCCGCAGTTTTTTTTGTCGTACACTTGCTGTTATCAGGAAGATGCTGCTGTCCATCTTCTTCCTGTTTCCCTCTGTCGCCTTTAACGACACCCACGGGAAGAAATGGGGTAGTGGATATTCTTAAGCGCCACTGCACGAAGGCAGTTTACAATCATTAATTCCAAAAGGAATGGAGCCCCGATACAATTAACTTTAGGCCATGTAAATACTTGTTTTATGTGGGATTTGAAACCGCGACATATAAGTTGCAGCGCTGAGGGCTGCAACTTATAGCTAAACCACTGCGCCACAAATGTGTAATTTATTGGATATTCGTACGCTGCTACTACACGATTTAACTTATACCAAACTAAAGTTTGTATTTTGTAAATTGATTTCACGTATGAATATAATTTCAATTAAGATGGTGATATCGTAGACCCGTTGCAAGTTATTGATGTTTTAACCCGAGATTGGAACGAAATATTTGATTATTTGCTCCAGACGAATTAATCACAGATGACCAGAAAGGCGACCTCTATTGTTCAGCTTACATTGTGTTAGCTAAGGTGTATCTTTGAATACTCTTGAGTGAATTGCATTTTTATAAAAATCTTTGAAACATAAAAAATTTGCGCAAAAATTGTTGAACATTATTACAAAATATATGAAGAAAAAGAAAGTTGTGTGCATGAGTCGTTTTTTTTCTCTTTATTAGGTTTACCAACAAATTAATAACACTAACACATCAAATTAATACAATTACTTAAAAGTATTAACACAAGTGCTACAATTACTTAAAGGTAAACTCCGCATGCATATAATTTTATAAAAAAAATTGAAAAAACAACACGTTGTTCCTCAACTAAAATTAAATAAATATTTATTAGTAAAAATAGTGCTACATAAACTAAAAGACACAAAAATTAAGAAATCTATTTTAATTTACGCTATTAACTTATACATAGAGTCGTCACTTGAATGTTTATGGTTTTCACTTGAAATGCTATGCTCTTTTGTGATATGGTGTCTCTAGATATTTGGGAGGGTAGCTATTCTCTATAGAATCTTGATAACAGGGCTACAAATTGTCTGACCTTCCTCGTTTTTGAAAAATAACATAATAAAATAAATGACTCTGTTAATTTTTCAAAAGAAACACCAAACGAAACGGAAGCTGGCTGGAATATAATTTTTGCCTTTGGCTATATTTTAAAGGCGTGAAAGTGTCACCAGACAATATTTTCAATCAAATTTGGATTGAAATCGAAGATATATGCATAAATATCCACAACAAAGAACTCATTCAACTTGGCATGATTGCGCCACAACATTTCGCTCTTATCCTCCATAATCGCGATTTTGTGAAAGAATAGCAGCGCAATGCTAATATAAGAATATAACTGTGTGCGCATTTGTAGAAGCTCATTAGAAATCACTTGAAGTGCTTCATCACACTCCTAAAGATTAAAGATCAAACGCATAACCGTTCAGTGGCGCTTTTATTTTATTATCTTGTTACTTTCGATACAGATGCCAAAACAAGTTTTTTTGAAGCGTTGTCTGACCGCCTGTCTGTCTGGAGACGCATCACGCAGAAATCAGGTTTGGATGGGACTTTCACTATTATTTTACGTACAGGTTTTCTTTTATAGAATAAGGGTGATAAACGAGCACGCAGTCCATCTGATGGTAAGTGGATGCTGTACCCCATACACATCTACATTTATCCTCGATTAAGAACCAAAATTCAGATATGTTGTCACCCCAGAGGACTAAAATGGAATGCCTTGTTTCCGGTAAAAAAGGGTCTCCGGATCTCTACACTCACTATACGAAACACAACTCTAAGCTTCAGTGGGGCCCCCATATATTTAAACTAGCAAGCAGACTAAGCTCTGCAGCTTATGCTGTAAAAAGGTTAGAGATCTGACTAGTATCGAGACAGCTAGATTAGTTTATTTCATTTCCATAGCATAATGTCATATGATATTTTGCTATAGGGGAATGCGGCTGATTTAGAAACTATTTTTGTTTCGCAGAAGAGGGTCATTAGAGCTATTTACAACCGTATACTAAAAGAATCTCTTAGAGAAAAATCTAAAGAAATAAATATATTAACTTTGGCCTCTCAGTATATCTATGAAAATTTGACGTATGTATACAAAAATAAAGGTAGTTTTAGTAAAAAAGTGACATACACTCTGTAAACACTAGGAACAAACACAAGCTGGTGCTGGTTTCTCGACTCCACAGAGTCAGTATTTCATTCTTGAGGCAATGTATATTTTATTACAACAAAGTCCCATAAAATATACAAGGTCTCTGTATTACCAAGATTAAATATTTAATTAAACAATAACTATATAAAAAAATTATTATGATATAAATGAATACATGGTGGATAATAACCACTGGGAATGAGGTGGTCACTTCCAAGCTGTTTCTAAAATAAATTTTTGTAAATATTTTGTGACCCTTGATATTCTGAATTTTTTTTTAAAGTCTCACTGTTTCTTGCTGGTTCTTTCCAGGTCAGAAGTTTTTTCCGAACCACTGGTAACGTAAAATATCGACTTTCAATAAGAATTACTTGTATATTGAATAAAAAATTATTCCATTTTATTCTATTATTGCTGTTGATTAAGCTGCTATTTTACGCTGGTATTCTGTGAGAGCGTGGTCCTTCCCAGGTTCAGCCGACCCACTCGTGCTTCAACCGTAATATAGCTGCAGCGTGGTTCTACCACGTATAAAAACCGTTACCGGTTATCGGTTACCGATTACAACGGTAGAGCAAATATTTGTCATCACGCTATCCATCATAGGAGCCGGGCAGTAGGCATTATCCGTTTTGCAGCTACAAAAGTCTTATACATAACATTATCTGACTGATAATTTTTATATAATTCTTATCCATTATAATCCAAATATTACATAATAGTTTTTATTTTATTGTCAAAATCCACTAATTATTTTATTTATTTGCGCTATAGGTATTTTAAAGAACGGTGTTCATCATTCAATGGCGCTATAGGTATTTTAAAGAACGGTGTGTGTTTTTTATACGCGGGTTATCATAATATAAGACTTATCTATATAGAGGTGATGCTTGTGACGCAATGATTTTATTAGATCAGTAAATGTAATTTTCTTATTTTTATAAGACGAGGGCGGTGCAAAGAAGTTCGTGAATTGGCTTGTTTTTGTAGAGTTCATTCATTACTCATAAACTCATAATATAACTTACCTTTCTTAAATTATGTTTACTGTAAATGCGTTGTGTTATTGAGTTTATTTGTTAGCATCTATATCTACGCAAACAGCGTAAAAGTTTAATTCAAAGATAAAGTCCATAATATATATCATTCTCATATTATTGAAAGAGTAACATTATATTGAATTAAAAAGGAAAAGTAACAATTTTTTACTGATTTCTGAGAGAAGGTTTTCTTGGAGCGGGGAAGAGTCCATGGCGCTGCCTTCAACGTGCTATCGTGACGTATTTGGGTGTTTATTTAAATATTTATATTAATTCATAAAATGCATGTAGTTACTGTTTTACCATTCGCTAAAGAAATTTTTATAATTAGACCAAAACTTATTTTATAACAGATTTTTTTAATTTCGATATCAAATAGCGTTTTGCCATTTACTGACTGATGTCACTTTTCACTGTTTAATTACTGGAAATGCAATGTAAATGAAATAAATTAATAAAAGTATTTTGCGATTTCTCAAAACAACCCCTTACGAGGGCCGCCATTTTAGTTCAAATTTGTACGGAGAAAAATATTTGGCGATTTGGGTATATTTAGTGTACTGTACTCTCTTGGTGTTTACGAGTACGTACGTATTAAATAAAACTATTACTCTTTGCGAAAAGGTTCGTACATAATATCTCAATATCCAGCATAAATGGCTAGTGTCCGTTGAGACTGGCGGCTATGAACGAAATCCAGCCGAAATTGTTTCACGGGTATGTTGAAAATAGTAAGCGTTAAAAGTAGTTAGCGCTCAAAAAACTTAACATTTAAATACTTAAAAACAGAAATACTTGAAATATAACTTGTAAAATAAATAGCTATAAAAATATATTTTAAAAACGTTTTAATATAACCTACGGTGGTAAAAAAAAAACATTTTTTAATTTAACGCTAACGCCATCTAGTTGCAAAATATAATAATAAAAAACTTTACATGATAAATAGACAATTTTGCTGTTTTGTATAACAATTTTCCACCTCTTAAGCAATGGTAGTCTTGAAGTATATGTGGATGTCTACGTCATATGTAATGTGTCATATATGTCATAGTACCCGGATGACCGAACTTTGCTCGGTTTTTTTTAATTGCATTTAGCTACAAATTACATGAATAATATTTTTGATCTTATTGACATAAAAGAAAAAACGGAACTGGTTTTTTGAATAAAAAATCATGCGTGCAATAAGTTTAATTAAAATTTTCGTATTTTTAAAAAAATACAAAGAAAAGGGCTCGAAATAATAGATTTTCTCACGAAAGAAGGGAACTTGAAAAAAAAGTCAGACCGAAGCGGGACGCGAACCAAGGCATTACGATTTCGCCCAATTTGATTGAAATTTCATAAACGCTATTTGTAAATGAATTATAAAAAGGCATCTGGTATAAACTAAGCATATATCAAATTGTAAGAATTTCCTTAGCAAATTATAATATACAATAATAACATGCACTTTATCATTAAATCCAAATATTAAAATTTAAGTAAAGCGAACAAATGTGTCAGTCCAAGAAAACCCTCTCAGCATCAGCAATTTGTTACTTTACTTTTTCATTGAAGGTAAATATACCTCTCTTATGGCACTTTTAACAGGCAGGTGTATTAAACAAATTATATATCAAATCATGTACGGTAAACGGTAAAAATTGAACATTGCTATATTAACATGTATATATATGTGTATATATATATATATATATATATATATATATATATATATATATATATATATATATATATTACGTATGATAAAACTATATTCTGCTTAAAAATGCCTACAGTGCCATTTAGTTGGAAAAATAGTAATAATTTGATTATTACACTCAAAACAAATACCTTGATTTTAAGCATTTTTGTAGCTGCATAAAGGAAGTTTATGCCTAATACCCAGCTCGTATGATAGATAACATAGGTAATGATTTATAATTATTTCAACGGTTGTATATCTATTTAATACGATAGTGAAAGCCCCGTCTAAATCGGTTCACAGGTTTTCGCGTGATGCATGTTTTGACAGACAACACTGCTAAAAAATTGTTTTGGCATCTGTATCGATTATATGGTTTATTCCAATTCAAATAAAAAAAAACCATTCAATGTACATAAATCGTCGTGTTCAGAGTTTTATTATAGTGATAGACCATTTATAACTTTTTAGTTACTTAAATTAGTAACTGAAAAGTTATAAATATAATATTAATTATTATTTGTATTATACTATATAATAACGACCGTGCGAACAATACTCGATGAATAATATCCACTACCCCATATCGTTCCGTGGGTGTCGTAAGATGCAAAAAAGAAAAAGAAATCAGAAGAAAGGCAGCAGGATCTTTTAATTAACACCCGAAAATAATATAAATGCGAATGTCAATCCGTCTAAAAAGTGTGGCAAGTATGACAATTACAAACTTATAAGGTAAGGTAAGTCTGTAATGAATGAATAAAAGAAAGATTATAAAAAAATGTGTTAATAAATTCAGGTAAGCTGCAAGTCCGAAGTTTATATAATATATTATATGTACATGCTGCAGCTATATTACTGATATTGTTGTAGCACGAATTGATCATCTCGACTGAGGAAAAACCGCGCTCTCATAGAATGTTAGCGTCAAATAGCAGCTTAACGTTGCTTTGTGTCGTTTGGTGATTATAGAGAACCGGAGACCCTTTATACTGGAAACGAAGCATACTTATCTTAGTTCTCACGGGTGACAACGCATCTGCATTTTGATTCGTTATCTAGGATAGATGTAGATGTCTATGAGCCACAGCATCCACTTGCCCTCAGGTGGACTGTGTGCTCGTTTGCCATCCTACTTACTTACTTACTTACTTATCTTCACGCACAATCCCTAACGGGGTAGCCAGAGAGAACACATCGCCAAGTGTCACGATCCTTACATACCTCATTCGCTTCCTTCAGGTTCATTAACTTCTTCATACATGCACGTCTAGGTATCCGAGTACTCTTGACCCTCCCCTCTTCGAGCAATTTGCTCACATGGTCTTCGAAAGTTAGTCTCGGTCTACCTCGACACCTTTTAATATTTACTTTCGCTCTATATATTTTCTTCACCATTCGGTCTTCACTCATTCGTTCAACGTGCCCAAACCATTGGAGTACGCCCCTATCAATTTTTGTGATAAGGTCGTCTTTCGATCCTGTATTGTTTCCTGTTTGCATTCTGTTTGCCATCCTTATTCTATATATCTTATATCCATAGATATATCTTTGTATCCTGTTTGCCATTCTTATTCTATAAAAAAGGAAAAAACTACGTTAACGGAATTAATACATATTACTGAACGTTAGTTTTGTCTTAAAAGGATCTGAGTTACCCTACAGTGGCACATAAAGAAGTTTTACTTCAGAAATTGACATCGTTTAGCAAATTTACGACACACTAGAGAAGTATGTGCCCCGTTGTACTCAAACTATTGTTGAAATTTGATAGTTTTTGACTTCTAATACTTTTGCTATTTTTCGGTTTATTGTATATTAGTTTTAATGTTAGCAATACTTTCAACGTCAACTTAGTTTTAACACAGTTTGATTCCAATGTCTACTTAGTTTTAGTACAGTTTGATTACAAATATTATTATAGTTTATTACTTAATACTCTGATAACAGAAAAATGTTTAAAAATACTTTTCCGTTAATATTGTTGATCTAATTGTACCCTACTGCTTTTATTTAAATTCAATATTTTGTCTAAATTAAGCTAAACTGTGGAAATTCTTATTAGCAACGTTTATTAGTGTAGTTTTTATCTATATATTATTGGGTTTTTACTTCTTCCAATGTGATATATATTTATTTTGTTAATTTAAACAAAATAAATATAAAATTATAGTATATAACAATGGCCAGATATAAAGGTTTTAAAGTATGTCTCTATAATGCTGGGTCATAATGAAGCAAAATAGACGAGTTTTAGGTTGCCGTACAACGTGACTCTACTGATATTATGGCAATTAACGAAACATGGCTGCAGACAGGTAACAATTTAAGTGCCTCATTAGTTCTCGGGTACAGCTTCCGCCATATTCCTCGATCGTGTATTTTGTCAAAAACTAGGAGGGCAGGTATAAGTTTCTACATTAAAGGAGGAGTAAGTGCTCGTTCCTGTCCACATATTAACACATTTAGTGAAGTGGAGCTACAATGGATATCTTTAACTATAAACAATACTAAAACCATGTAATTCAAACCAATCAAGTTTTATATTCGATTAGGCTATTTATCACCGTATATTTACGCGTTAAGCTATGTGAAACTTTGGTTCTGTCTAAACTAAATTATTGTATAACTTTGTATGAACCTTGCCTATTAAAAAAATCAAATAAATTGATTCGAAGAGTGCAAAATGCGTGCGCTCGTTACTGTTTTTACAATCCGAGACGAACAAATGTTAAATCTTACCTTTATGCCTCTAATATGCTTTAAGTGCAGTAAGGTCTCAAATTGTTTTATGCGTCCCCGCTATTTGGAGTAATACAAACAAAGAAACCAGAAAACCTATTTGAAAAGATCCAGTGGAGACAAAATCAACATATGTACAGTATTCTAAAGTGTGCTTTGTATACCTGAACACAAGACCTCAGCATTTCGTTGTAGTTACAAATTTATGGCCACAAAATGTTGGAATGATCTTCCACCACCATTTTGAGCCGAAACAAATAGGAATAGTTTTAATAGAAAATGCAAAGAGTATTTATTAATTGCGCAAAAAAAAAAAAATAATATATATATATATATATATATATATATATATATATATATATATATAGGGGGTCATTGTAGGAGCGTGCTCGTCGCGACCCCTGCCAGCCCTTTTCAGGGCTGCAATTCTACACAGCTGCGCACCCATGCAAACGAGGGTTAGGGCGTCCCCCCAAGGCGGCGCACACCAGCTCGTCCCCGTTGGTGTGGAATGCAGCGCGCAAAGCGGCGATGGGGACCGCCCGTCACGCACAGCCCGACACGGCGGAAGGTGGAGGACGGAGTGCAGAGTTGGCACGTGGAATGTTAGAGGGGGCATGAGAGATAAGACGAATGAGTTGATCGAAATAATGAAAGAAAGAGAATTAGATGTCGTGTGTACGTCGGAGACCAAACGGAAAGGCAGTGGTACTGAAAAGCTCCCTGGCGGGACGTTAGCTATATGGTCCGGAGTCCCGGAAAGCGAGAACGCCTGCCAGGGAGTGGGAGTGCTGTTGTCGTCCCGGTTGGTCGATCTTATAACTGAATACAAGGTTGTGAACTCAAGACTTCTCTGGGTTCCCTTCAAAATGGGACTGACGAAGTTATTCCTTTTGGCTGTTTATGCGCCGGTAGCTTCGTCGTCCAGGGCTGAGCTGGAGGAGTTTTGGGAGAATGTAAGAGAAGTTCTAGATTTGGTTAAGGGAAACGAAAGAACTGTTGTATGTGGTGATTTGAATGGATGGGTAGGTATCGCTCGACCAGGATACGAGTCGGTGCTTGGAAAGTTTGGCGATAAAAGGGTTAATGATGCTGGCAAGCTTATACTGGCTGTATGCAAGGAAAAGGGTCTTCTTGTGACAAACACTATGTTTAATCACAGGAAGATCCATATGTACACTAGAGAAAGAAAGAATGAGAGAAGTATGATTGATTTGTTCCTGGTGGATGACCGACTGCGAAAACAGGTGATGGATACACGAGTGTTCAGGGGTGCTGACCTGGGAACGGATCATTATCTAGTAATTACTAGATTTAGGGGTTTGTTTGCAGGTTGGCGCTACCGGACGACAGTAACAGAACCACAGTCGGTCTGTCGCATCCGAAGCTGGAAGCTTCAGGAAGCGGATACTAGGGACAAATATCACACGAGGGTAGCCGAAAAGCTTGACACCATCGATGGCAGGAAAGAATGTGTGGAGAGAACATGGCAGAACCTTAGGGATGGAATGGTAAGTGCAGCGGAAGAAGTATGTGGAACGACAAAAAGAGGTAGTAGTAAAAGAAGAGATGCATGGTGGAATGATGAAGTGAGAGAAGCTGTAAAAAAGAAGAAAAAAGCATGGTTAGACTACTTGGCCTCTAGTAACGATGAGCATATGAGAGAGAAGATGAAAGAAAGATATAAGGTGCAGAAAGTTCATGCGAAAACATTGATTGAAGGAGTACGTGAAAGGTGTAGAATAGAAGCGGACGAGAGGTTGACGCACAACTTTAGGGAAAACTCCAAACTCTTCTGGAAAGAGGTTGGAGGGTCCCGGAGTGGTGTGACAGCCTTAAGAATGAACAACGTGCTTTCGAGAACCAATGACGTCCTCCCAGAAAAATCGCACGTCATGCAGCGATGGAGTGAATTTTATAGAGAAATGTATGCTTGTCATGATCTTAGTGAAGGATCCGAGGGTGACGCCGTGACTGGCACGCCAGACACGGACCTCGATGACACTGAGGTCATCAGCATGAAAGAGATTGAACGTGCGATTCGAAGTTTGAAATGTGGTAAGGCTGCGGGACTAGACAGAGTTACTGCTGAAATGATCAAGTACGGTGGGCCTCGCGTCTGGGACAGCTTTCATCTGCTGTGCAATTTGTGCTGGCGGACGGGAGATGTCCCGGATGATTGGCGATCCGCGATTATTGTGCCTTTATATAAAGGTAAAGGTTCACATTTTGACTGTGGGTGCTATCGGGCGATCAGCTTGACCAGTTTAGCAAATAAGGTTTACTCGGAGGTTTTGACACGTAAGATGCAAGAGAAATCGGAAAGATTCTTATGGGAGGCACAATGCGGATTTAGACCTGGAAGAGGATGCACGGATCAAATGTTTTCTCTCTGCATGATCACGGAGAAGCTTCTGAGTGTTAACCAGAGGATTTTTTGTGCTTTTATGGATCTGGAGAAAGCATTTGATAAGGTTATAAGGAAGAAAATGTGGGAACTGTTGCCGGGATATGGTGTGGATGGTCGATTGTTAAGGGCTGTGCAGTCACTTTACTATGACTGTAAAGCCTGTGTGCGGGTAGGGCATGACCTGTCACCCATGTTTAGCGTCCAAACGGGTGTAAAACAGGGTTGTGTCATGTCTTCCTGGCTGTTCATACTGTATCTCGACAGCTGTTTACAGAAGCTGAAAAATAGCTGTTTGGGTGTGAAATTGGGTGACATAAAAGTTAATTGTCTGCTGTATTTTTTTTTTATAGAAGAGAGGGCAAACGAGCATGCGGCTCACCTGATGTTAAGTGACTACCGCCGCCCATGATCAACCGCAACACCAGGAGAATTGCGGGTGCGTTGCCGGCCCTTTAGAAAGGAGTAAGCTCTTTTCTTGAAGGTCCCCAGGTCGTATCGGTCCGGAAAAATCGCCGGTGGTAAACTATTCCACAGAGAGGTTGTACGTAGAAGAAAACTCCTTGTGAAACGTACAGTGGTGGACCGCCAAGCATCCAGATGGTGTGGATGGTATCGAGACGTTTGCCGTGTAGTGCGTTCACGAAATTTGGCGGCTGGGATTAATCCGAATGTATGCTGATGATGCAGTGCTTATTGCACCATCAGAAGCAGAACTGCATGCATTAGTCACGTGTATGAAAGAGGAATGTGAAATTAAATGTCTCCGTTTGAATGCTAATAAAACTAAGGTTCTGGTATTTGAAAAGGACGAAGAGAGAACAAAATGTGAAATATGGGTAAATCAGGAATGTCTAGAACAGGTAAATAAAATTGTATACTTGGGGAGTGCTTTCAGCCGGGATGGAAGATGTGATTTAGATGTGGATAGGCGTGTCGCTGCCGGAAACAAAGTCAATGGTGCCCTGAATGCATTAGTAAAAAGGCAAGGCGTGGTGAAGAGTGCACGCCTTGCAATACATAAAGCAGTGTTGGTACCGACTTTGTTATATGGCAGCGAAACCTGGGTATGCCAGAAGAAGCATAAAAGCAAGTTGAATGCAGTGGAGATGCGATCTCTTCATAAAATGTGTGGCGTTAGCATAGCCGACCGAAAGCGAAACGAAGAGATTCGCAATATGGCAGGATTGAAAGATGACCTTATCACAAAAATTGATAGGGGCGTACTCCAATGGTTTGGGCACGTTGAACGAATGAGTGAAGACCGAATGGTGAAGTAAATATATAGAGCGAAAGTAAATATTAAAAGGTGTCGAGGTAGACCTAGACTAACTTTCGAAGACCATGTGAGCAAATTGCTCGAGGAGGGGAGGGTCAAGAGTACTCGGATACCTAGACGTTCATGTATGAAGAAGTTAATGAACCTGAAAGAAGCGAAAGAGGTATGTAAGGATCGTGACACTTGGCGATCTGTTCTCTCTGGCTACCCCGTTAGGGATTATGCGTGAAGATAAGTAAGTAAGTAAAAAATATCATAAACATTAAAAGAATTGCAGGGACTGAGAGTCCCATGATTATATAACTTACATTTAATACAATACTCCTATTTGATAACCTTTATGTTGTTTTAGTATAATTTTACTATAATTAGTCTGAATTAATCAAACACTACTTAAAGTAAGTAGCTCTTCATTCAATATTATTTTTTGCTTATCTTTTGTCAATATTTCGTATTTTGCTTATATTATTATGTTTATCTTTTGTACATTGATATTAATTATTAACTTACTAATAGTAACAGTATGAAAACTTGCACTGGTTGTTTAAATAGCTCTTTACTGACGCAATAAGTATTCAAACAAATCACTTGCTATTTGTAATCAAATGTGATGTAGGTAATGTGTGATGATGTATACTATAATAGCTCTTTACTGACGCAATAAGTATTCAAACAAATCACTTGCTATTTGTAATCAAATGTGATGTATGTAATGTGTGATGATGTATACTATAATAGCTCTTTACTGACACAATATGTATTCAAACAAATCACTTGCTATTTGTAATCAAATGTGATGTATGTAATGTGTGATGATGTACGCGAACTGTTACTATACTTCAAAGTTAATTAAGTATTTAGTAGATTCTCTACAGCACATTCTTAGTCAGAACCCTTTCATTGTCCTTCTTACAATATCATGTTTGTATTAGGTAGTGTAATTTTTAAACGTTTTGATACTTTTAGTCAATGAATAAATATTTTATTACTATTATAAAATAAAACATGTTTACACCAATAAATCTAAACAATTAAAAAAAAAAGAATCGAAATATATTTCAAAGCGAATGTGCAATAAATGTTTATTTAACAATGTAAAATATTGTGTATATATGTGCTATTTCCATAGATAGGCCTCTTCTATATAGAGGATTTTACCATAATAGCCACGCTTGGCTGGCGGGTTGGCTAGCACAGTCTATTTATTGAGTTGTTATCGTAACTTCATACGTAATATGTTTCACACCTGCCAACAATTGCGCTTCGGCACTCAGGGTTTAATGGCAGAAAATGCCACATGGCATAAGTCCCCTTTATGTATCTTGAGCTGGAAGATCGTTACAGCTAATCTTCTTTTTAAAAATTGAAAAATTATTAGTGACCATAATAATTTTTTGTGTTTACTCGAGTACTGTACTAAAATAAGTTTTGCTTAATAGTTAGTGACCATCTACAGCAAAAGATGAATATGCTTTAAATATTTTATATAATCTATCATTGGATGATGACATAAGATTTATACATAAGATTATCATTATCATATTGTATTTCTATGAGTGTCGTAAGAGGTGACTAAGGGAAATTTCAGAAATTTATTGACTCCATGATCAATGGGACAGAAGGTTTTAAATTAGCAGCATCGTACTGGCAAGGGGATTGTTGTAGCGTACCCACACATAGGAGTGGCCACATAATAAAACATGCAGAAAGTCGATGGATGCAGGCTCAGGACTTCTTGCTTCTCTGCTTTGTTGCATAACTCGAGAGTAACCTATGTTCAACAATGAACTTGTAAAGAACTATAACAATGATAATGATGTGGTGTTAATAATAATTAATATAAATAATAAGGGCGGGGTTGTAACATTGTCAATTTCCTGACCCCATGGCTGATTTAACTCGACCAGGAATTCGAACTCGGGAACTTAAAATCATCATTCGTGATTACGATCACAAGGCCCAAGAGGCAGACAAGAGGCATACGAGGTAAATCAGCACTTAAAATTCCTACTGAAAAATTCATTATGGTCGTGGATAAAATTTAATTTGGTCGTAAATATACGTAAACGAATGCCTGTATAGGCTCAACATAATTAATTGGAATTTTGAATATAAAACTCTTTTGAAACTAAATTCATAAAACGTTGTACTCAATCGAAATTGATCCCTAAGCGGCCTTAATGTGATTTTCATTTTGCTCTAATGTCATGGGACCTCTTTAAAAGATATTTCATGACTGGTTATGTTATATATGGATTCAAAGACTTAAGCTGCCATATTGCAGCTTATTTTTAGTAAAATAATAAAATAAAACAAAAGATTATTTTGTTTATTATTTATGTATTGCAATCAATAGGGTTATAAAGGACGGTTTAATGTTGTGTTTACCAGTCAGTTCAGGATTAAATATAAAACGGTCATCCTTTTAGAGAAATATTAAGCAAAGAGTTACTTGATAATATGTTATGCTGCATCTTCATCAATTGTGAACCGATTTTGATTTGTTAATAGGTTGTACTTCAGGGGTAGGATTTCTTTCCACTCATAATTTGAAATTATATTTTCATCTCTAAGGGTGGCAAAATAAGAAGAATTTCACCACCCGAATCTGATTTTGTCTTCTTACATCAAGGCAATTTACATACATCAATTGTATATGGACAAATATTCACATGCTAAACGATGCTGTGCAGGGCTTGATGATTTTTTCTTGTAACATCAAGGCAGTTTACATATATCGATTTTTCGTAGACAAATATCGATACACAAAACAATTTTAAGGCTATATAAATACTTATTTCTTGCGAAATTTGAACCAGCAGTCGTTAGCGCCGCAACTCAATACTATATAATTGTGCCAAAGAGTCTGATTAAGAAGCAGTAGCACCACTTAAGAATCAAAATGTTTTCCTGGCTTTATTTGAATATACGATTATGCAATACAAAATAAGAAAAAAATATGCAATTTTATAAGACATTTTACATCACTAGACGCGATTGAAAATTTTCATGTCAAGACTGGACATGATTCTTCAGGTACTTTACGTTCCGAGCGGGCGACAACCTACCCGAGCGATATTTTATTTCATATTATCTTTTAGTTTTCTCCGGTTCAACATGGGACGAAGTACATGGCTCTGCTCAAAAAGGTCTGGCCCGAATAGTTTGATTTTTAGATAAACTTATTGACATAAGTATCATACTTAAAAGGAGATTCCGGCCATTAGTAATGTTACTATGTAAAAGATACTGAATAAAGATTTTCATTTTCATTTTTTCACTATTCACTCGCTCGCACTTTGATACTGTGAGTATAGCGACTAAATGATCTCGATCTTCCATTATACAAGTTTTCTTAAAATGGAGTTCAGTGTATGGAAAATTTTTGGTGAGTCATTTTTATGTTATTTAATTAATTTATTATAATCTTTATAGGTTCATAAATTATGAAAATATATCCATTTTATGTATTTTTCAATATTTATGAACCTTAGTGTTGAAATAATTACACATAAATATTTTAATTGTTACACAGTAATAAATTGTTTACCGATGTTGGTTAATAATCGATTATATCTAGTGACCGTAGCGTAGTGGTGTAAATAAATAAATAGTACGGTTGCAACTTATTAAAATAAAACAAATAAAAACTGGAACTAATAATTTTTTTAATCAGTGCAGTCAATTATCATATTTTTTTATTATATAAATATTTGCCGCAACGACATTGAGCGAGCTCATCTCGAGTCAATAATTTCAGGCAGTACACACTTTTTATAAAACTTGGATAACATATTCAAATTCCAAAATTTGTCGGCTTTGTAGATTTCAATTTCTTTTACTGCATAATCTGGGCTAGTCTATACGACAAGCATGAATAAGATGTGAACATCGAAAAAGCCGTATATAAGCTATTTTAGAGTCTTTGAGAGCACAGTAATGATGCACATCATATAATAAAAAAGGCTGAATTGGGATAAAAAGGCTGCGAAGAGTATACTAGTAGGCTATCGAGAGGATGTAAAAAATTATCGTATTTATATTCCCAGAACAAAATTAATCACAACCAGCTGTGAGATGATCATCATTGAAAAACCTACATTGGCGGTCTGTAGTTCATCAAAATGCAGCGATATCGCCTTTCTTCTTGTTCCTCAAACAAGACATCCGCTCTTCTGCTCCACGCCCGCGTAGTAGTGCCACCATGGAGGGCGGAATTGAAGTGCTTCTGAATGACTTTAAGTATCGGTGTTCCACCCTCTTTCAGAAGCTCCGCTGTAATTCCATCCTCACCTGGGATTTTGCCGTATTTAAGATGCTGGAAGGCCACTCTAATAGGTAATAGGTAATACGAGTAGGAATAGTGTCGGATAAGACTTGTCCCCAGATCGTTACTCACACTTGCGTGTGGCTCCAACGATGGTGTATACAGCTGCCCATAGAACCTCTCAATCTCACTCAAAATCTCTGGTTTACCGGAAACGATGCTGCCACGCTTAGTTTTCAGCTATTACTGTTGGCTCTTTCTGACAGACGGATCTCTGGCAAAGGCTTGGAGCCCCGGTTCCGCTCGGTCGCTTCTTCAATACGAGTAATATTAAAATTGCGTAAGTCGCGCTGCATGCATTTGGAGATCTGTCTGTTCAGGTGCCTGTATGCTGTCAAATCTGTTGAACACTTTAACTTCATTTCCCGTCTAACAGCCATACGATTAAGAGTGTAATCGGAGAAATTTTGGGTTCTTCTCCGGCGGGTCTTGGAGAACTTAGCTCTGACCGAATGGACAATTTCCACGAGCTTGTCATTTATTTCGTCTATTGAATTGCAATCTTGTAGGCACTGAAAACGGTTTTGTAGCTCGAACTGAAAGGTTTCGTGACTTGGAATTAGAGCACAAGGAGACGTAGTGTCGGCTTCAATAGACGAGACCTTTCCAACTTAACGTTTAGGTTCATTGTATCTCTAAACATTCGGTGATCGCTGCCAGCGTTCACCCTTGCGATCACTGAGACATCACTGAACAGTCATCATAATGAAGTGAATCTCATTTTTTTCGAACCGTTGGGGCTCGACCAGGTCTATTCTCTGTGGAGTCACTTCTAGAAGAAAGTGTTTATAATAAAGAGTCCCTCTTTATCCATGAAGTCGGCCAGCTGCTGCGACCTTGGGTTCCGTTGCCCTATCCCAAATTTATCTATCTTCAGCTTACCGTTCTTTTTATGCCTAGCTTTGCGTTGAAGTCTCCCATTAACACCGTATATTAGTAATGATTTCTTATATTTACGCGAACACTACGCATGATTAAAACTACTTTTACGGATTTCATCGCGTTCATTTTTACTTTTTATTTTTAATTCCCGACGTTTCGGGCGCTTTCCAGCACCCATGGTCACGGGGGACTGAGATGACTGACGTCCCGATGTCATTGTTAAACCCGGAGTACCTTCAGCTTTTTAATTATTGTTTATGGTCCGATCTATGCAAAATGAACTGACTATGTCTTGAGGTCTTGCAGTGGTATGCTTCGGTTTAGTTTTAATTTTATTGATTATAGGATCCCAGGCAGGTGGTAGTACCCAGCCTCCTTCTCTATTGGAATTAGGATGTTTTTTAATTTCAATAGCCTCACGTATCATCCTTGGTAGGAATCGGTGCTCTTTCGCGAGGATTTGTGGTCTATCAAATCTGATGTAATGGTTGGGTTCGTCTAGGATATGATCACAAACTGCAGACTTCCCGGAATGTTGATGCTTCACATCAGCTATATGTTCTTTTACGCGGGTCCTAATTGATCTTTTGGTTTGTCCTATATAAGAGAGACCACATTCACAATCAAGCTTGTACACTCCTGCATCTTGTAGAGGAATATGACACTTGACGGATGGTAGGAACTGTCTAATCTTCTTCGGCGGCTTGTAGAATGTTCTAATAGAAGCTCGCTTCAAGATATAGCCAATGTTGTCTGTGACACCTCTGACATATGGTAGTACAGCAGGCATACGCTCGACTGTGGCCGGCTTCACTCGGTCACTGTGACGTAGGCGCGGGACCCGAAGCTTGTTGTCATGCAGAACTTGCTTGACGTGCTGAAGCTCGGCGGCCAGGTGTTTACTGTCACAGATCCCTCGTGCTCTCTGTAACACCTACCGTGGGCAAATCTTTGTTAACAATAATTAAAAAAGCTGAAGGTACTCCGGGTTTAACAATGACATCGGGACGTCAGTCATCTCAGTCCCCCGTGACCATGGGTGCTGGAAAGCGCCCGAAACGTCGGGAATTAAGAATAAAAAGTAAAAATAAACGCGATAAAATCCGTAAAAGTAGTTTTAATCAACCGTATATTAGGTTTTGGAGGAAGGCATGACTCTAGAAATATCCTCATACACTTCCTCCTCCTCATCGGGATGTGCCGATGTTAGTGCGTAAGCCTGTATTACCTTCAGCGAAAACCGTTTGGTTATTTTAAGTATAATATACGCAACCCTCATCGCCACACTCCCAAAATTTATAACGTTGTAAACGAGAGACTTGTGGACGATAAATCCAACATCTCCCTGGGACAGATGGTCGCTCTCCTGGTTATAGAACAAGTTGCTGGATTCGAGAATCACCATATCCTCCCCTCTCTTTGGACCTCGGTTAATCCTATAATATTCTATTCCTATATCTGTTCTTCCAGCTCCAGGATCGTCAGTCCTCAGATTACGTTCGTTGTATGTTGCCAGATCGAGTCGTTTTAGGTGGCAACAAAACTTTTATCGGAGATTCTTAGCATCCCCTGCCCCACCGTTACCAAGGTCATCACCGTAGCCAAAAATAGCGGGGCCGCCGGGGACTGGGGGCCGTCTATTTATGTCGATGGGGAAGCTTACATTACTTAAATTATTTGTAGTGTAATTTGGGTTGTTTGATTTGGAAAGACGCTCACGAACATTTCGAATGTTTTAAGCTAATTGGTCTTATTAATTTTGGTTTCCTTTTTCTTGATTTTATCTATTATATCTTAAAAATTAGAAGTAAATGTAATAAGGTTATTTGTGAAATCTTGTGTGTATTTAAAATACTTTAAAAATTAACATAATATGAGCGCTTAAGGCATGCACATTTGGATTTACCAAAAGTTTTTTCTTCTTCTTAATTCACCATAGTATTGATACTTAAACCAGCCGTATACAAAAAGTACAAGTAAAGATATTTTTCTTTTTTATTTATTTATTTTATTTATTCTTTACTGCATCCTTAAACAAAAGAATATAAAGGTCGGACTTAATGCCTTGAGGCATTCTCTACCAGTCAAAAAAGTCTTCAATTGTGTATTAATAAAATAGGAAGAAACTCTTTCCCTGACCTATTATATACTGCCCTACAAATTTCACCGCTGGACATAAGCCTTCCTCAACGATTGCCTAGAGGAGCCATATTGGAAGATGCTACTGCCCTCCTGTTTCATTTCCCTATGTCGCCTCTTACGATATATCCACCGGACAATTGTGGAGCCATTAATTATGTTGAATTTTCTTACAGCGATCCCTTTTCATTGAAGTCTTGTTAACAATAAACATAAATATGACACTATACTTTGGTTTGGATCCAGTTTCACGACTGAATTGAGGTTTCCAGAAGAAATGTCTTGACAACTTGAGATTTTCTAATATAAAATAAAATGTACTCATTCTATACCTATCCAAATTAATTTATAAAGGATGAAGAAAGCCGGCTTGAACTGTAACGTCTAGACGTGAAACGCCTCTTTCTTATAAAATACTAGCTGGTACCCGAAATGTTGCTGCCGCAGAATGAATAATTGTGAAAATTTTGTTTTAAATTCGGTAAAGTCATATTGTTTAATTAATGATAATAAAACATTCACTGGAGTTGAGTGATATATAGTATAATATAACTTTGTAATAAATTTATCGGTACAATATGCGTCACCTAGTGTGGGTTAATTGGACTATGCTTACAATCTTCACACAAGTGCAAGCAATAAGTTGTCAAAATTTTAGCGCAATCTGATGATGATGATGAGTGAACGGCATTATGGCAGAGTATTAAATATGAACAAACAAACATTAAGTTATTCTTATATATTAGATATGGGACAAACGAACTTACAGTCTACTTAATGTAAGCTCAGTGACACTTGAAACCGTCATCAAATAAGGAAGACCATGGATCCCTTGTCACCTCTGACAATTAAGCCCTTAGCCTGTAATCATACTTGGTGTTTACATCTATATACTTGCTGTTTACATCGAAACAGCAGTACACACACTTCTATTTGGTAGAAGTAATAAGTATGGAAGTGGTGAAACACAGACTCCGAGCTAGAAAATAAATCCATGAGCTTAGGTGCTGCAAAGCATCTGAAATAATAGGGACATCATATCATAAATATATTACAAAACGCGATAAAATTAGATAAAACGTAAGTGTATCAAACATTGTTGTACGTATTACATACGTTTGTAGAGAGTATGAAAATATTTACATCGCGAACAGTTAATTTAATAGCTTGGACATAATTCTCGCTATCCATCTCAGTGGCATGTTGCAAACATATACGCAAACCCTCGTCTCTTTTCCGAGCCAGAATTCTAACTGGTATTTTTGTTTATAGGATAGGGTGACAAACGAGCACACAGTCCACCTGATGGTAAGTGGTTGCTGCGGACGATAGACATCTACATCGGTCTCCGACTACAAATTAAAATGAAGATGCGTTGTCAACTGTGAGGACTAATTAAAATGAAGATGCGTTGTCAACCGTGAGGAATACTTCGTTTCCTGTAAAAGGGTCTCCGGTTCTCTACCCTCACCATATGAAAAACAGCAGCATTAAGCTAGTATTTTACGCTGGTATTCTGTGAGAGCGTGGTCCTTCCCTGGTCGAGCCGACCCATTCGTGCTACAACTATACTACTAATATAACTGCAGCATGGCTCTACCACGTAAAAAAATGGTATGTTTAATAAATGAATAGAAATTATTTCTTTTGTAAATTTAAGAGGCACCATTTGTGCACAACACAAACTGTGGTATACATTCTAAAAAAACCAATGAAACTTCAGGATATGCTATCTTCAACATATTTTCAAAGTTTACACAAAACAGAATGAACGATATTTTTAAGTTCCACATTAATTTTGGTTTATTAATGAGATATTATTATCAACTTTAGCCAATAAATAAGAATTTTTTTTAATTAACGTCGATATCCTGAGCAACATCTCTATTACGATACAGAAATTATCTGGTCCTTTCGTAGCGGCAAATGATTTCTAATTAATTAGCCGGAAAATTGGGAAGTGATTTGTAAATTTTTATTTCATACTTTGCTAATTGGTATACGCTTAATAATCAGTATAAAAGAAAATACACTTACAGAAAATGGCTTTCCCTGGATATTGAAAACTAAGAAACATTTTTTATAAAAGTGGACAAATGAGCATGCGGCTCACCTGATGGTCAGTGTCAACCACAGCTTATTATTAATAACTGCAACGCCAGGGGAATCTCATGTGCTTTGTCAGCCTTTCAAGAAAGTACGTAAATCGTATGAACTATGATGTAGATATCGAACGGCAGGTAAAATGTTATAAATTATAACATTAGAATATTTGAAAAAGATCAAATCAGCAAGCTTGGGCAAAGTGGAGTCGACCATATATCTCGGAAAACTGACAAATGATCTGGCAGGAAGATTCTCGAGGCCTCGTGCCGGTAAGCAAAGAGCGCCCTCTACTAGATGAAATTATGCTTTAATAAGACATTGAGAAGCCGATGGATGAAGGTTGCTCGGGACTGCGTTTTATGACGTTTTTTATGTGGGGCCTACGTTCAGCAGTAGACTTGTGAAAGGCTGTAGAAAAAGATAAAGATAAAGATAAAGATATTTTATTTTGCAAATATGGGTACAGTACATGGAAATGTAGGTAGTGAGTTCAGCCATATTTTACCAGTATGCATGCAAAATATACAGAAATATAAACTAATCACCTAAACAGAAATAAAATAATAAAATAATAACACAAAAACAAACATAGTTCAAATTTTTAACATTATACAGTGGTTGCGCGGAAAACCCATTCGTATTTATTTTATATTGGACGGTAGGTGCCATAAGTCGCTTGTTCCTTTCCGAAAAAACGATATCATTCATACTCTCCTATCGACACATCGGGGTGGTGGGGTGGGAGGGGCAAGAAGATGATTCTAGAATGTCACGTAATCATCGGAGCCGAGGATATATAAGACACGCGCGACCGTTGCGCGAGCCTCTTCCCGCCGCGCCAGTCATTGGAACAACAGCTCTCTTCCCGCCGCGCCAGTCATTGGAACAACAGCTCTCTTCCCGCCGCGCCAGTCATTGGAACAACAGCTCTCTTCCCGCCGCGCCAGTCATTGGAACAACAGCCCTCTTCCCGCCGCGCCAGTTATTGGAACAACAGCTCTCTTGCCGCCGCGCCAGTCATTGGAACAACAGCTCTCTTCCCGCCGCGCCAGTCATTGGAACAACAGCTCTCTTCCCGCCGCGCCAGTCATTGGAACAACAGCTCTCTTTCCGCCGCAGTCGTCGTTGAAACCACACCGCTAGTAGAAACCGCTTTAGCCTGGAAGCAGTCGAGCTCCAGGAGACCCGCCTCACTTCGTGTGAGATATAGTCGCGCACCGCCTCGCCCCAGAGTGTCTGTCCAGAAGAAGTTCCAGAAGTTGCAGCTATAGTGCTCAACAGGATAGAAGAAACCCCGGTGAGTCAATATTCCTTTAATTAGTTCCTGCCTGATATAATTGTTTTAACCCGCTCCAATTTGTGTTTTCCTAATCAGGCAGGATTCCTTTTCATCGACTTGGCAAAATAATAGTTTTAGTTTTAGGGAAGAGCGAGTGCCTTATACCGCATGCTATAGTAGTCGCCTTTACGTAAGCGTAGAAGCAATCGCATATACAGTCCACTTTAGTTAATATCTCGCGTAATAGATTTAAGGTTCGACCGGGGAATTAGACTTCGGCAGACTTAGATACGAGGCTCCACCATTTTATGGTCACTTCGGCAGGATTTGGTCGAATTGTTGAATTAATTAATTAGATAATGCACTCTAATTTATGGAATAAACTTAAATAGTGTTCGTTTAAATTTAAATTTTGATTAGGCACTCGCAAACAGAATTATTAGTTTTATAGCGCTCGTATTTGATTAAATTTAAAGCCTATTAAATAATTGAAACAGTGTAATAGGAACCGTTTGATACGCTTACCCACAATCTTGATAAAATTATTGAGTGCAAATGACGCGTCACCTCGACTCGCTGCGCAGGTGTTCTATTTAATTACGTAATACGGCATACCGAGTGTCCATCCTTCATTGTTTGTGCGTTGTGAGATTAATTGTGATTAATATAACTTTATTATAATAATTTAAAATGGCAGTTAGTGGAAGTGAAATCAAAATTAAAACGCTTTATGCCAAGAGGGACATACTCTTTTCGCGTATGCAGAATATAAGTGATTATATAAAGAACATTAATATAGAAGCAGTGCGGGAAACCTTTTTGAATGAAATCGAAACGATAGATTCTTTGCGGATAGATTACGAAAGAATATTAGACCAAATTAATCACTTGGAATTACAAATCGAGCCGAAATACATAGTGAACTACCAACCGCTGCTGGCATTCGAAGATATGTTGTGTCGCGTGAAAAGAACTGCGAGATCCCTACAATCTCAAAACGAAGCAAAGCCGGAAACACAGGTACGTCCAAGTGACTCGATTAGGTTGCCGCCAATAGATATTCCGGTATTCAATGGTGATATTAAGACGTGGCCCTTCTTCTTCAGTAGTTTTCAAAACAATATGCACAATAACCCATCGTTATCGGACGCCGAAAAATTATATTACTTAATTAGTAAACTTAGTGGTAGGGCACAGTCGATCTGCTCTGGTTTTACACCTACAGCAAACAATTACTTATTAATATTCGAAACGCTTAAAACTAAATATGAAGATAGGAGAATGTTAGCTTCCGAATATTTGAACCAGATATTCGATCTTAAACCTATATCATCCGCGAATATCAACGGCTTAGAGCAGTTTCTAGATAAATTTGTGGCATCGGTGGCTGCACTTAAGAATTTGAAATTTAATGATCTTATGGACGTGGTGTTTCTCCATGTTGCATTAAAGAAATTAGACCCCGACATCGTGCGTGCGTTTGAAATGGAGCATCGTAGCTCGGAGATGCCTTCCTTTCATTCATTAGCATCGTTCGTGCGAGATCAACTAAAGGTGATGCAGCGCTCTCCGAACGTTAAACAGGAGATTAAAAGGTGCGTCGACCGTAGACAGACTCAACCATCTTAAATAGCAGGGTCGTTAACTTACGTAACCGCTACGCCAACATCACTCCAGCATACTTGTATAGTATGTAAAGATAAACACGGTAATTTATATAATTGTGCGACTTTTCGTAAATATTCACCAAGCGAACGTTATAAATTAGTAAAGACAAACAACCTATGTTTGAACTGCTTAAGCGATAAGCATTTAGTTGCAAAATGCAATTCGAGTTCCGTATGTAGCAAGTGCGCCAGGAAACATCACACGCTATTACATTTTGAAAATAGCAACATAGCGGCGTCAAGTAAAGCGGACAAGGAATTCGCCCCTACTAAGGTCAACGATTCTAGCGGTCGACCTGGTGATGTCGCTCTGTGCTCATTGGCAAATATGGGAACACAACCTCCTTCAACCGTGTTACTGGGTACGGCACGTATTTTGGTTAGGGATTCGCGTGGAAACGAACAAAGCGTCCGTGCACTGCTGGACAGCGGAGCCCAAAATAGCTTTATAACGCGACAATGTTGTCAGCGCTTAGGCTTAGTAATAAATAGGTCACTTTCATGTCCGGTAATTAAAGGCATCGGAGGTACTAGTAAAGCGACGCAGAGATATATAAATTTAAAATTTTATTCTCGGATAGATCGTAATGTTAACTTTGATATAAATGCACTAGTAGTAGATAGGGTCACTGAACGGTTGCCAACCGTTTCGGTTGACACCTCGGCAATGATTGAATTTAAGAATTTGACTCTGGCGGACGACACTTACGCCGTTCCTGGAAACATAGACATGCTCATTGGAGCATCGCTTTTCCCTCATCTTTTGTTAAACAATAAGGTCAGGGGCAACTCCTCGCATACCGCGCCTTACGCACTGGAAACTGTATTGGGCTATGTGATCCTTGGCTCCGCCCCCATCATAGATAGTATTTCGGCGACCTCTTATTGTGGTACGGCTGTCGAACCGCTCGAGTCGTTAGTCCGCAAATTTTGGGAGATGGAGGAGGTGAACGTCCCACCCATAGCTAGCTCAGATGATAGGTTATGCGAGGAAATTTACGTCCGCACGACCGTTCGTGATCGCGACGGTAGATATAGTGTAGCGCTACCCTTTAAAGGAGATGTTTTATCTCTCGGCGATTCGCGTCAAATGGCGGAAAAACGTTTCTACAGCTTGGAGCGTAGGATGCTCGCTTCACCCCAGTTAAAGGAAGCTTACGACGGCGTCATTAACGAATATATAAGAGAAGGTTACATATCACTTGTGGCTTCGAAATTAGATAACTACGAAGACACACCGTCGTATTTCATACCACACCACGGAGTCATTAGAGAGGACAAACTTACATCTAAGTTACGTGTAGTGCTCGACGCTAGTGCTAAAACTAGCACTCACCTGTCGCTTAACGATATCCTCTATAGTGGGCAAAATTTACAGGGCAGTTTATTTAATATAATAGTCAATTTTCGTTTGTTTAGTATAGCACTATCCGCCGATATTCGCCAAATGTTTCTTTGCATAGGGGTCCGTGAATGCGACCGTAGATTCCAACGCATTTTATATCGTTTCAACCCAAAGGAACCTCTAATGGTGTTTGAATTTAACCGCGTTTGTTTTGGTTTAAAGTCGAGCCCATTTCATGCGTTACGCACGGTGAGACAGCTCGCTCACGATGAAGGTCCCTCTTATTCTAAAGCTAAGAGGGCAATTGAGAGCGGATTATATATGGATGATTTTGTGTACTCGGTCGATAGCGTGGAGGAGGCAACCCTAACCACCGCCGAGGTTATAAGGCTCATGAAATCGGGTCAATTCGATCTTGTGAAGTGGACTAGTAATTCGTGTCCGGTTTTGGATACAATCCCACTATCACACCGTCTTTCGGCGATAAAGGAATTCGACGATTCTGATACACACAAGGTGCTCGGTCTGTGTTGGTCACCAGAGTCCGACGTGTTTAGCCTTAAGGTAAATCCGCCCGCAGAGAAATGCACAAAGCGCACAATACTCTCATGCGTTGCTAGATTATGGGACGTCATGGGTTTCGTAGCTCCGGTGGTATTATACGCTAAGCTTTTGATTAAACAACTTTGGTTATTGGAATGCGACTGGGATGACTCGCCGCCTGACAGCATTGTTCGGTTGTGGCAGCGCTTTAGAGAGGAACTTCCTTTATTATGAGACATTAAAATACCGCGTCATATAAACGTAGATAGAAATAGCGCCATAACGGTCGTTGGGTTTTCAGAAGCCAGCGAGAAGGCTTACGGGGGCGTTGTATATTTCCACGTCCAGAATAATGGTAGAAATTCAATTAGCCTCATTAGTTCTAAGTCGAGAGTCTCCCCCCGTAAGGTTGTCGCTCTGGCGCAATATTAGTACTCACCAAGCTTATTACCGCAGTTATCAGCGCATGTAGGGATAGAGTTCACATAGAAAGGATATTTGCCTTTTCCGACTCCACCGTCGCCTTATGCTGGGTTCATTCTTCACCCCACCGTTGGGATACGTTTGTCGCGAACCGAGTGGCCAAGATACAAGACGAGTTAGAAACGCGGAACTTTTATCACGTGTCCGGCACGGAAACCCCGCCGATTGTCTATCCCGTGGACTCACCCCGATGCAAATAATGGACCACCCGCTTTGGTTCCACGGACCTGCTTGGGTTCACTTGGATCCCTCGCAATGGCCAATAACCGACTTCGAACCTTCGTCAGTGTCACAACCGCCGGAAGAGAAGAGACACGCTCTAGTGGCGAACGTTTCGAGCGAGGTTTCTCCAATCATTGCTTTGGCGAACCGCTTGTCCTCTTGGTCGAAATTATTGCGTAGCGTAATTTACGTTTGTCGATTCGCGAAGCTGTTACCGCGACGTTCGTATGTCTTAGCATCCGATTACAACTATGCCGAGTCGCTAGTATTACGTGAACTTCAACGTGCGCACTTCTCTGAAGAAATTAGAAGATTACAATCGAATAGAGCTTGTGGTCGCGCCTTTCAACGCCTCAAGCCATTTTTACAGGATGAGATTGTAAGGGTAGGTGGACGCTTGTTCAACTCGCAATTGAGTTTCGACCAACGGCACCCTATTGTTTTACCGCGTAAAGACCATATCATGAACTTATTAGTCGATTACCATCATAAATTGAACTCGCACGCTGGCCCCGACTTGTTGATGTCGATTTTGCGTCAGAATTATTGGATTCTTTCTGCACGTAGTTTAATACGCAATCGGGTGCACGGATGTATAGCTTGCTTTCGGGCACGCCCCAAGCCGTCATTTCCGGAAATGGCGGAACTTAGATCTTGTAGAGTAATACAATCAGTAAAGCCCTTCACGCACACCGGGTCTGATTTCGCTGGTCCGTTTAAGGTCACGCTCACTCGCTGGCGTGGTATAAGATCCACAAAGGCTTACGTCTGCATTTTCGTATGTCTAACTACTCGAGCGGTGCATATAGAACTCGTTGGTGATCTAAGCACAGCAGGCTTTATGGGTGCATTTAAAAGATTTCTTTCCCGCCGTGGCCCTGTAAGTAGATTGTATTCGGATAACGGTACGAACTACGTCGGCGCAAAACGTATTCTATCGGAACTACATGAGCTCTTAGCTAGCAAGTATTATAATTCGGAGTTCGCTCACATTCTAGCCGAGAACCGCATTGATTGGTCTCTGAACGTCCCATCCGCGAGTCATTTTGAGGGCAATTGGGAGACTAATATCAAGAGTCTAAAGAGTCATTTATACCGAGTAATAGGAGATCAAATTTTGTCCTTCGAAGAGCTAAGTACGGTGCTCGCTCAAATTGAATGCGTAATGAATAGTCGCCCACTTTGTCGTACGTCGTCTAGTGACCCCTCGGAACCGCTGGCTCTAACTCCAGCACATTTTTTTAATTTAACGCCTTTAAAGTATTTGCCAGCCGCAGATATGGATGAGAACAGACTTAGCATTTCCGCACGCCACAAATTATTAGATCGGTTAGTGCAATCGTTTTGGAAACGATGGAGGATGGAATACTTGCATACTTTGCAGTCTCGGCAAAAATGGAACACAGCAACTGAGCCTCTAGCTGTAGGAACTGTAGTTGTGCTCACCAAAGAGAATACGCCGCCTCTCCACTGGCCGTTAGGAATTGTCGAGGAGGTCTTTCCCGGTTCCGACGGAGTAGTTAGGATAGCTCGCGTTAAGACCACGGTTGGGTCTTACTTGCGTCCGGTTGTCCGTTTGTGCCCCCTGCCTCTTCCATAATTTAAATTAGCGTTCTAGATTAAATTGTAGTTGAATTTAGGTAATCTTAGCGTTAGTTAGTTATTTTGTTAGTTGATCTTAGCTCTAGTTGTATTAGTTAATTTTGAAGGAAATCCTTCAAGGGCGGGGGAGATGGTTGCGCGGAAAACCCATTCGTATTTATTTTATATCGGACGGCAGGTGCCATAAGTCGCTTGTTCCTTTCCGAAAAAACGATATCATTCATACCCTCCTATCGACACATCGGGGTGGTGGGGTGGGAGGGGCAAGAAGATGATTCTAGAATGTCACGTAATCATCGGAGCCGAGGATATATAAGACACGCGCGACCGTTGCGCGAGCCTCTTCCCGCCGCGCCAGTCATTGGAACAACAGCTCTCTTCCCGCCGCGCCAGTCATTGGAACAACAGCTCTCTTCCCGCCGCGCCAGTCATTGGAACAACAGCCCTCTTCCCGCCGCGCCAGTCATTGGAACAACAGCTCTCTTCCCGCCGCGCTAGTCATTGGAACAACAGCTTTCTTCCCGCCGCGCCAGTCATTGGAACAACAGCTCTCTTCCCGCCGCGCCAGTCATTGGAACAACAGCTCTCTTCCTGCCGCGCCAGTCATTGGAACAACAGCTCTCTTCCCGCCGCGCCAGTCATTGGAACAACAGCTCTCTTCCCGCCGCGCCAGTCATTGGAACAACAGCTCTCTTTCCGCCGCAGTTGTCGTTGAAACCACACCGCTAGTAGAAACCGCTTTAGCCTGGAAGCAGTCGAGCTCCAGGAGACCCGCCCCACCTCGTGTGAGATATAGTCGCGCACCGCCTTGCCCCAGAGTGTCTGTCCAGAAGAAGTTCCAGAAGTTGCAGCTATAGTGCTCAGCAGGATAGAAGAAACCCCGGTGAGTCAATATTCCTTTAATTAGTTCCTGCCTGATATAATTGTTTTAACCCGCTCCAATTTGTGTTTTCCTAATCAGGCAGGATTCCTTTTCATCGACTTGGCAAAATAATAGTTTTAGTTTTAGGGAAGAGCGAGTGCGTTATACCGCATGCTATAGTAGTCGCCTTTACGTAAGCGTAGAAGCAATCGCATATACAGTCCACTTTAGTTAATATCTCGCGTAATAGGTTTAAGGTTCGACCGGGGAATTAGACTTCGGCAGCCTTAGACACGTGGCTCCACCATACAGTCTTAATCGCAAAATGAAAAAATTTTTTCAGGCAAGAATTCTGTTACGCTATAGTATGCTTTGACTGTCAAGAAGCTACGAAGCCTTTTTTTAAATATCGATAGCGGCAATTCTTTCCACTTTTTGGTATTTTATCATACATGACTGGAGCCATGCAGTATATACCTTTGCGCATTAGTGCTGTCTTAGCGGATTGATGACATAAAAGGGTATTGTCGCGTCTATTACGTGGAACTACTTGGTTAAGGCGTTTAAAACGTTTAGGATGCAATTTAACAAACACTGCTACTTCTAGTATGTATAAACAAGGTAATGTCAGTATTTTATACTGTTTAAAATATGGCATGCAACTATCGGTATTTTTAAGCTTAAACATCGCCCTTATGCATCTTTTTTGAGCCTTAAACGCTGATTTTTTTTCGGTTGAGTTACCCCAAAATATTATTCCATATCGGAGGTGGGATTCTGCTAAGGCGTAGTAAGCAGTGAGGAGTGCATCCGTGTATACTATTGAAGACAAGTTATGTAAAGCATATGCGGTTTTACTAATTTTTTTACATAAAGTATTAATGTGTGCTTTCCAGTTAAGATGTTTATCCATTCCGAGACCCAGGAACTTTGCAGTTTCAACATCTTTTACAACATCATTATTGTAGTGTACATTTAGGCTCATGCTAGGAATCCGTTGACTGAAATGGATAATTTTTGTTTTATTTAAGTTTATTTTTAAATTGTTTTCGTCTAACCAGTTTACAACTAATTTTAAGGAGTTATTAATGTCATTTTCATAGGTCTCTACACTTTTACATGGTATTGTCACTGTAGTATCATCCGCAAACAGTGTTACTGGTTGCTCAATGCATTTAGGTAAGTCATTGATGTACAATATAAATACAAAAGGACCTAGCACACTCCCCTGTGGTACTCCAAATTTAACTTCGCGCTTTGACGATCGAAATATCTCTTCCTTCTTATTTGCTATATTAATTTGATTAATTTCAGTTATTTGTATTCTATTCTTTTAGTAAGGTTCAATTAGATTAAGAACATTGCCTCTAATGCCATAGGCTTCAAGTTCTTCTAAAAGAGTAGCGTAATTTACATAATCAAATGCCTTTGTCATGTCGCAAAATATGCCATAGACATGTCTACGTTTATCGATATTGTTAATAATATTGAATATAAAGTCATATATGGCCATATTGATTGTCCTATGTGTTCTAAATCCTTTTTGTTCCTCACATAAAATGTTAAATTTTTCAATAAATTTATATATTTCCTTATATATATAAACGAGCAATTCTTATATATATATATATATATATATATATATATATATATATATATATATATATATATATATATATATTTATATATATATATATATATATATACTTCTCAAATATTTTTGAAATTACGGGAATAAGTGAGATGGGCCGATAATATTCCATTAGTTCTCTATTTTCCTTTTTAAACAGCGGTTTTATAATTGATGTTTTTAAGGCATCTGGGTAAATACCTGCGCTAATACTTAGGTTGATTAGATGACTTAGATGTCCGTATATTTCCATCGCCATCGCCATAATGCCATCGTATCCCACGCTAATTGTATTATTTAACGACATTATTATTTTGTGAATATCTAATGGAACACTAGGCAGCATGAACAGAGATTTACTGTTGGTGTTTGTTTTACAAGATTTATGTTTGTTAGTGACATCTATGTTTGCCTGAATAATATCAATAAAATAGTTGTTAAATGCTTCAGCGATGCACTGAGGATTTGATAGAGTTTGATCATTTACCTTAATTTTATTAATACTGCGTGTAGGTAAGTTGTATTTTGATCGTTTAATAATTTGCCAAGCTGTTTTAGACTTATTTTTAGACGCTTTTATTTTTTGGTTATTTTGTGCCTTTTGTGTCAATCTAATAATTTTTTTATATAACTGCGAATAATTTGAAAATAAAATTTTGATCTTACTGTTAGGATTTAATCTTAGCTGCCACAGAAGTTTTCTTTTCTTTCGACTGCATAATTTAATTCCTTTAGACAACCACTTTTTTTTTATTATGTCTACTTTAATCAATTTACATAACATAAATCGTAAATAAGTCTAAACGTATCGATAAATTTATTAAATGCTGCGTTTGGATCATCTGTATCGTATATTTCCGAAAAAGAGATACGTTTTATGTAATCTTTAAATTTCGTTATATTTTCCATATTATAATCCCTTCTAGGCGTATACCAATAGTTTATTGCATATATTTTTTGCACTGAATAGTGCAGCAGCTGTGCTGTATTATCGGACAGCGCAAACTCGAAGACATCAGCCTTAAATGATTTATTAAAATTGTGCGCAAAATTGTCTAAACATGTTAAGCTAGCCATGCGAGTCGGTTGTTTTAGTGCCAGTTTCAAGGTATATCTAATTAATAAACATTCAAATGCATTTGTGAGACTATTTTCTTTAAGAGCATCTATATTAAAGTCTCCGCCAACAACAATGTTTTTATATCGTGAATGCGATATTCCTTGCAAAAGAGTTTCTAGTTTATCCACACAGTTGTTAAGATTGTTCACATTTGGTACTCTATATATACACACGACAATTATATTATAATCGGTAAGCTCAATAGTACAACATTCAAATATGCCTGTAGATGATAAACTCGATATTTTAGGTAGATCCTTAAATTGAAGACCGTTTCTCACAAGAATGCATACACCACCCCTCCCTTGCGCCTTTCTACAGTAATAAGTAGCCAGACAATAATTCGGTACAAACAGTTGTTTCTGATTGCCCCTCCTTAATAAAATGTTCCGTAATGCACAGTACATCTACCAGTATTTTTTTCACATAGCTCATCTAAGCACACGGTAAGTGCGTTAGAATTTTTTATTAGGCCTGCAATATTTTGGTGTAAAATTTTAATATATTTATTACAGAAAAAAGGGTTCATTCCCGGATTCTTTAGTGCTAGAAAGTAAAAGAGGAGATGACTCATACCTCTGTTTCGTGTCACGGAAGTGGTTTATATTATCTTCGTAACTTAAATCCACAAATTCATTTATCATTAGCCTTAGATTAATGAATATATTGGCCATAACGTGATTATTGATACATACAGTTTTCTTCCAAATTATTTTATAATTGTATGACAGATACAAGTTAGAATCAAACATATACGCGTAATTATGAGTATTTACATCTAGATACATTAGACTGTTAAACGTTTCTATTCTTCCGTTAAATATCGCGGAATAATCGTTGAGTTTAAATGTAGGCGCGCATATTACCATCAGGTGGACTGTGTGCTCGTTTGTCAGCCTATTCTATAAAAAAAAAATATTATGACATTTGTGTGTTGTATTTTTAAAAGCATTTCCCGTATGGGAATTGTTAGATTAACATAGTTTGTAGTACGCCGAAAGTCCTCTTCACCAACGGAAATCACGCAATAGTCGTTCATTGTATAGTTTTTTTAATTTTAGATCAATGTTATCAGTAAGCTTCTTCATCCCACAATTCGGTGTCAAATAATGGCAAATTTGATAATTTGGATACGTACTATCTTCTGCGATCGTTAGTATCTTGTTATTGTTATTGCTACTTATAATACATAGTTTGTGTTCCTTGTCATTTGTGCGAATATTCTTATTACTATTAAATGTTTCTACACCGTTAAATACTGGTTTGTTTTTTGGTTCAACTTCCGTAATGTTACAAGCAGCGCCATCTGTTATAGATAGATTAGAATCTTTGCACTTTTTATTAACGTCATAGTTAGACAACTAAGTACGATCTTTTGAAAATTTCTTTTTAGTTTGGTTTGTTTTGTGTGGTGTGTTTTTTAACAACGCCTCTTCCTGATCGGTATTCTCATGTGTAACGGGATAGTTAGTTAATGAGTTTTGATGTGGGTTATTTTGGAAGCTATAAGTTAAACGACGCTAGGTATCTTTACGATTTATACATATAGGATATAGGACTTTTACATATCTGCTTGAGAACTTCTATTTATTGTCTAAGTTGAGACACTTGTTTCTCTAGTTGAATATTTTCCAAGATAATATTATCGAGCTCATGTTGTGTACTATCTAAATTAGATTTAAGGTCACTTATTTGTGACTTTAAGTCTTCGATCACGTTCGTTTTATTTGCAGTTAAGTTTAAACTCCTACTCAATTGGCCCTCGGAAAACGTAGAATCAAACGAATCGCCCTCATTCAAGCTTTCATATGATTTTGTTTTTGTTTGGCATCGACGTCTTAGAGTAACATTACTAGTACTATCCATTTTCTGACGGTAGCGAACGAGACGCACTCAAAGCAGCTATATAATCTTTGGTATTAAATTCCTTTCTAAATTATATTTAGTAATTCAAAATGTATTTAAGTTTAATTGTCAATTTATTACAAGTAAAAATTCACAAATATCACAAAAAGTCAACAAACAAACGCTGGGTTCGAACTTGAGAAACTTAGAGTAATACGGCGTTGGCAGACAATTAACCCAATTTGCCGTTAACATGTGTGATGAAAATAGGCTTTATAAATAATAAATTGTTCCTCAGACATAAGATGTTCGTTACGTTGTTTGAATTTTTTGCAATTTTTTCACCGTCACCGTCACTGTTTTGTTAATACACAATTAACTTAACACTTTGTTTTGTTAATAGCCTATTCTTCCACTTAGATGTGATGATATTTTACAGCACTAGCTTGATTTATTTTTATTGCAAACCGAAAATTAATAGTTTTAAAATTAAACAAACTGTATTTCCACTTTATTTTAAAATTAGTTATTTAAGCACTGCACTTGCATATAACGGTATGATAACACTATTACTTCACTATTATGCTATTTTATGTCTACTTTACAATGCATTTGTGGCTTAGTTTTGTCTTATGTATTTTTAGTATTTAAAATACGCGGAGCGATAGGTTAAGCGTGCATCGCCATCTTCTGCTTTAATTCTGATGTAATGATGGTTATGGTTATAAAAAATAAATATGGTTATAAAAAAGAACATTTATGTCTGGTCTGGTCTGAATGAATACAAAGAGAAAGCCCTGAGTTGAAAGCGGTAGCGCAACGAGTTTGGTTCAAATATCATGAAAGATCGGCAATCATGAAGAAGCCCCGCCGCATGCCCAGTTTTTGTGTTAGAGTTATGAGTGGCTTCTTCTTGAGATGTGTGGGAAACGCCGCCAGGCTACACGCTCTGTCACACGCTCCCGCCGCACGCTCCACCGCACGCTCTTCACTCGTGTAAACCAGCCCTCCACTATACGCTCGTTACAGATTTTGTAACTACTGTATTTGTGAAAGAATAATATCCAATTTAAATTTGTTTGTGTAACGTTCAGCGACGATGTTAGAATATCCACTACCCTATATCGTTCAGGAGATATGGTTAGCTACTGCGGAGAGATTGTTTAGCTGCTAGAAATTGTAATAAGATTCGTAAATTACCCTTTAAAGCATAGTAGCAGTAGATACTTTACTCGAAAGTACTAATAACTTAAATAGTACACGTTTTTTTTTGAGAAATCTATATGAAAATATTTGGAAATATGTATATTTTTATATATTATGTGTTTCTATTCGTTACTCATACCAAAATAATAAATAAAAAGAAATGCAATCCGAAATTCATGGTTATTTGGATGAATTTTCAAACAACATTTCAAAAATATTTTTGTGTGAATTTGAAATAAATACAACGTCAAGTCATTTGTAATATATTATTAAACTATTTTTTATTTATATTTTCCACTAAAAATAAATGAGAATGGGAAAAATAACACATTTTTGACCCAACCGCTAAAACGCAACTTCTCGATTTCAAAGTATTTTTAGCGCTTACTTTTCACTTTTTATGCCATAAATTATATATCTACGTGTTTGTTATATTACTTTTATATACCTTACCCTTACTTTTATATAACCTGACGTTATAAACTTACCTTTTTATTTCAAAAACACACAGCAAAACGGAGAAATCACTAAGCACTAGCTCACGCACTACTGGTGTGAAGACCCGTTATGTCAGAATGAATTTTTATGTTTATTTTTTACTTGACATTGACAGATTATGGTACCAAATTAAAGAGTATATCTTTGTCTATGTCAGTAAATCTTTGCTATAGTTTATAATGACAAACCTTTTTTTGTCGGGTTGGCCCTCATAAATTCTTAAGGCACACATCTGTGCCTCTCTCCCGAGCGAGCGTCGTGGCATCATGTCGGGCACACATGTGTCCCCTTGACTACGTTATAGGTCCAATTTCGCAGCAGCAGAAATTATGATATTAATATCCAGAAAATATATGACCTAGAGTGAGAACTAATTAAACTGATGTAGTACCACTAAAATTAAATATCTATACAAAGTGAACTACTATAGATTCCTCGAAATCTGAATTTTTTTTACAAAATTTTTAATAAACTAAAAATTGTTGTTGTATCGGAATACAAACCAAATACAAATTCTTTACATTTCAAAACTAGAGGGTCTATCTTTTCTTATTTACGTGTTTACAACTTTCCTTGTGTAATAATGAATACCCAAATAAAATATGGAGATGTAGCCTCAAATAATTTAAAGTGATGTAAGTCTCTGATTTCTGCCTTAAGCATGTATGATCAACGAATTTACAGCTGTGTACGAACCCGAAAGGTATAATATATTTTCCTTTAAAGGGAGAATGTAAAAATATACATCCAAACAAAAAATTTATGTTCAAATCTTAATTGAGTATAATTTAAAGTATCTATGAGGCACAACGTTCACTAACCTTCAGATGGATTGTGTTCTCGTTTATCACTTTTACTTATACTTGATAAAAATATGTTTTAAATTTTAAATAATTCTTTAAAGTTGTTCGTTCACGTTTAAGCTGTCTTTCAATGTCGGGACTTCGAAGTCTTTGAAAACAAAAAGAAATTTTATTTCGCCAGGAGTTTGTAATACTGCAAAAATAACAGCATTTTCCACAAAAACATATTTACTTGTGGACGGAAATGATGTTCAATGAAAAGAAAACTTTGAAGAAATGAGACACGAAAACGAGAATGAAATTTTGTTGACAGAAATAATTTAGAAATGTAAATACATGTTCTGATATCATGAGAGATACCAGAGATACATAGAGATACCAGAAATTGAATGCTTTCGTAGTTGATGATAAGTTACTAGTTAGTAGTGCGGAGAAAAAGTACATTCAAATTGTGAACCTCCTCATATTTTTAAGTCGGCTAAAATGAATGAAACAAACGTCAAGTTATGTGATTTAACGTTAACAGATATTTAAAGATATTTCATTTCTATTTATTTTTAATCAACTTAGAAAAGGAGAAGGTTTTTCATTCGGGTGTATGTTTATATATATATATATATATATATATATATATATATATATATATATATATATATATATATATATATATATATATATATATATATATATATATATATATATATATATATATATATAAATTCAATCAAACTATAAATTCTTCTATGAATGATTCCTTTTTATTGAATAGTTTCTAGTTCCAAAATCGATGGATAATGATAGATAAGGATGAAAAACAACAAGTCACATTCGTAATATTTGATTTTACCCAATTTATAGTTAACTGATTGTGATTAAACATGGCACATCGACGTAGTTCATCATCATCATCATTACAGCCCTTTACAAGTTCACTGCTGAACATAGGCCTCCCCCAAGGTATGCCACAAAGCAGAGTCCTGAGCCACCTGCATCCATCGACTTCCTGCATGTCTTACCAGGTCACCACTCCATCTAGTGGGGGGTTGCTCTACATTTTGTCTAGCGGTACGAGGCTGCCACTCGAGAACCTTTTTTCCCCAACGGTTGTCGGTTCTTCGAGCTATATGGCCGGCCCATTGCCACTTCAGCTTACTGATCCGTTGGGATATGTCGGTCACTCTGGTTCTACTGCGGATATCCTCATTTCTAAGTTTATCACGCAGAGAAACTCGAGCATAGACCTCTCCATAGCTCGCTGAGCGACTTTGAGCGTCCTCATATGGCCAGCAGTGAAGGACCACGTGTCAGTTCCATATGTCATCACTGGCAACACGCACTGGTTGTACAACTTAGTTTTCAGGTTTTGAGGTATACCTGACGAGAAGATGTGTCGCAATTTCTCGAACGCTGCCCAGCCGAGTTGAATCCGTCGATTGACCTCTCGGTCGAAGTTGGACTTACCTAGCCGAACTATTTGTCCCAGGTAAACGTACTCGTCAACAACTTCGAGCTTAGTGTTCCCAACAACTACGGGCATTGGTGTGACATGGACATTAAACATGATCTTTGTTTTGTCCATGTTCATCTTAAGACCTATCCGTTGGAAGGCACTATTGAGGTCATTGAGCATAGTGCTTAAGTCCTCCATTGATTCTGCCATAAGGACTATATCGTCGGCAAATCGAAGGTGAGTGATGTACTTGCCATTGATGTAAATACCGTATCCTTTCCAGTCCAGTAGCTTGAAAACGTCTTCCAATGCAGCGGTAAAGTGTTTCGGGGAAATAACGTCACCCTCTCTTACACCTCTCTGCAGTTGGATAGGTTTCGTACTCTGGTTCTGTACTCGGATAGCCATCGTAGCCCTACTGTACAAACACTTCAGCACTTCGATATACCGACAGTAACTTGGCACCGCTGGAGAGACTGTAGCACTGCCCAAATTTCGATGGAATAAAATGCTTTCTCGTAGTCCACATACGCCACTCAAAGTGGCAGATTGTACTCTTTTTTTTAATATATAATAGGGTGACAAACGAGCACACAGTCCACCTGATGGTAAGTGGTTGCTGCGGCCCATTGACATCTATATCTATCTTCTATTACAAATCAAAATGCAGATGCGTTGTCACCCGTGAGGACTGAGATGGAATGCCTCATTTCCAGTAAAAAGGGTCTCCGGTTCTCTACACTCACCATACGAAATACAGCAGCATTAAGCTACTATTTCACGCTGGTATTATGGTCACGGGCGGAACTGAGATGTTCAACGTCCATATGTCATAGTTAACCGTGGTTACCATAGATTAAAATTTAACTTTTGTTCCGATCTATGCAGTATGAACTTATGGTATCTTGAAGTCTTGCAGTTGTGTGCTTGGGTTGGGATTTAATTTTATTTATTATAGGATCCCAAGCAGACGGTAGCACCCAGCCATCTTCTCTATTGAAATTAGGATGTTTTTTGATTTCAATAGCCTCGCGAATCATCCTTGGAAGGAATCGGTGTTCTTTAGCGAGGATCTGCGGTCTATCAAATCTGATGTAGTGACAGGGGCGATCCTGTACGTGTTCACAGACTGCAGACTTCCCGGAGCGTCGATTCTTCTGCTCCTGCAATATCTGTGCTTGAAATGATGTGCTGGTGTTTCGTTGCAGCTGGTGGGATATGAAACTCTTCTGAAATATATATTGAATTTTTAACATAATTTTTTGTTGAACGGTCTTTTATTTCGTCTTTCGTTTGCTCCAATTGTCGATATCTTATTAGAACAGCGCGATTATAAGGCCTATTAACTCCAGTGCAAAATACTAAACTTTAGAGTATACATAAACAAGCTATGCTTATTTATACTCTAAGTTTAACACTAAAACTTGACAGAAACGGATTGATAAAAGGCGACTTTAAAACATTTACTGCATTACTAAAAAGTTAAAAATAATATAAATATTTGGTTCCTAAAAAAACTAGAAATTTATAAGAAAAATAATAATAAGTTTTATTTAAACTAAAATTAGTTTATTTACAATGCCTAACCAGTAACTTATGAAGTTGATGCCAGACAAAGTATAAAAAGCGAAATATATACGACATACCTACCTATTGAAAAAACTTTACATATGAACAAGAAAAGCGAGATAATATGACTTAGAAACATAAAGAGAAACAGTAAGAGTGTACCTTTATAAATCTATTGGGACATGAATAGAAAAAAAATCATTCATCAATATAATAAATTAGGCATATCAATAACAATGCCAAAAAAGAAATTAAATAAAAAGAAATAATATAAATTTCGTAAATAATAGAAAAAAAACACAGGGATATCATATAGTAGTAGTATATAGTTAATATACTAGTAACTCGACTCAACAGCGTCAATATTTTTATACGCATGACACACTTACCTAGGCAAACAAATTTCGCTCAGAATTACCTAATAAATTGTCGTGGATGATACCTACGTAGATAAAATTGGTAAGTAAAGCACTAGCTACTACTACCTTACTTAAAATTTGTATCAAACAGAGCAGTTTCCGCGAAATCTATTGTATATTTACTTTACTCATACTATGCATATTAACCTTACATGATTTTCAGTTGTAATCGCCATAATTCCAGTCGCTCAATTTCACTACCTCTTAGATTTTTATGCTATGTGGTGACTGCGTTAGAGAACCCAGCACCCTCTTTTCCACCCTTGGGCGTAGAGAGAGGCTCCATAAGGACCACGTTTTCGCAGAATCATCATCATCATTGTTTTTGAGGTATACCTGACGAGCAGATGTGTACCAACACATCTGCTCGTGCAGGTACGTCGTACCAACAATCTCCCGATCGCTGCCCAGCTGAGTTGAATCCGTCAATTGACCGGTCGGACAGATCGATTGATCCGTCTTTTGAAGCTGGACCTACCTAGTCGGGCTATTTGTCCCAGGTAAACATACTCGTCAACAACTACGACCTTCATCATCATCCTCATTACAGCCCTCCACAAATCCACTGTTAAGCAAAGGCCTCCCCCAAGAAATGCCACAAAACACGGTCTTGAGTCACCAATTGCATGTTTGCGGACTTCACATATGTTAACTCACGACATATAAAACTCCGAAATCCGATCGAAAATCTGACATTCTAAAAAACATTGCGACAAAATTTACGTTACCATACACTTCATTTGGATGTTTTGCTGTCCACTACTTTACCATTTACATGAGGATTTCTTACTGGCACAACTTTTTTGTGAAATATGGTACCACCCGCGATTTTTCCGGACCCATGTGAATAAGGGACCTTCAAGAAAATAGTTGTTTTACTTTTTAAAAGACAGTGACGTATCTGTGCAACCCTTCGTGTTGCAGTTGTTCATGAGCAGTGGCAGTCAATTACTATCAGATTGTATTCAATATTTAATACTTGATTAAGAATCAGAATGCGAACGTATACCTACCTATAAGCCACATATATAACACCTGATTACCAGTAAAAATGTTGTCCAGTTCTCGCCACTAACAGTACGAAAGACAGCAAAATTATTAACCTACTTAACACAGGTTTTTTTTAAGAGCATAAACTTTTCTCGCTCAGTACTGCAGCCAAAATACAGCTGCGGCGTGCTTTTATATCCACCCACTTAGCATGATAATACTGCATAACTCTACATAAAACTTCTTAGTACTTTTTATCATGAGTTGAAGATAGATTCTTGATTAAAGAAAAGGTATGAGTGAAGAAGGTTTGCGAAGTGTAGGGCAGCTCCCCGCTATATGGAGTGGCAACCGGTAAGAGATGCAGATGTCGATGGATGTAGGTGGCTCAGGAACGTGCTATATGACTTTCCTCAGGTAGGCCTACGTTCAGCAGTGAACTTGTTATGGGTTGTAACGTTTAATGATGACATAATAGGTCATGGTAATGACTCTTTTGTTTTGAAGCTGAATGTTGTTACTATTGTTACGAGCTTGAGGTTCGTGACAATAAAAATTGCCGATAAAATTACCTAAATTAACACTTTAATTTACTTTACACAAATTAAAGTTAAAAACACTAATAATTAAACACACTAATTCACTTTATTCCGCTCCGAGGCTTCGCTTGTCTCGCCAAATCAACACTTCCCCGATTGCATCTTGCAGGGCCTATTTATATAAATTAGCAATGAAGCATCCGGAATATGCGTAATCCGTAAATCCGTAAATGCGCGCAAAGCGACGAGTGTTCGAGTGTAGATTTTCTAGAAACTTAGTTCTTCGGATGGCGCTGTCGGTTCAAATATTTGTGATGTCATTTTCTGCAAAGCTCCCCTCGCTCTCGTTCCTGACACTAGATGGCGCTAGTTGACTTATTCACGCAACACTATTGGAGTAATGTACTTCGGTGTGGATACCTTTAAAAAAACAAAAACTAGCTGTGACACGCATTCGTTGCATTGCATTTTTTAATTTTCAGAAAAGTTCACGGGCATCTATTACAACTTAAGAAGATTTCGTATTTATAAAGTATAGTAATGCAACGACAATCGACAAACAAATATTAATTATTTAACCGTCCAAATTTTTTTTTACAAAAAAATTTTGTATTCGGTTTGATTTTAAACGTTAACAGTTGTTTGTTTTATTTATATACGAAACTAACAAATAAGTATTAATTTTACGCTTGTACATAATAAATTGACAAATAGAACTTCAATCTTTACTAGGATCATTAGTAAAAGTCACAACTAAAATAGGAAAGTTCAATATAAGTAAGTTACTCCCCTCGGCAATTACGAGGAACCTTAGTTGATACCGCGACTTAAATAAATTACGACGATCCAAAATAAAATATAGAGTTTTACTACAGAGCTCTAATTGTTGAGAGAGTAAAATAAACCGTTTGCTCCAGATCTTAATTAAGGGTAGTTCTTATATAAAATAGGTAATTGTAAACAGTCGACCTGATGGTAAGTGGCTCTGCAGCCCGTGTACACTTGCTACCAACTTGAATTCATGAAAGCTATGGATATGTTATTTGTTACCAAAAAAATAAATAAGTAACTTGTTTCTTTGAGTTGACTTGGAATAAGTTCAAGGTAACATTAATGTTACATAATGTTTTAGGTAGATTAATGCAGACTTTAATTTAAATAATTACATCGAACATTTTGTCCCCTTCTTTTCCACCTTTAGGGCAAAACTTTTTTCTCGATATTGATATGGTATCATCCACGAAATATTTATGAAAAAGAATAATTAATGTCAATTCACAATTGACGAATATATCGCGTAACAAACATACAAAAAAATAACATAGAGATGAATAATTGACAACGAATTTATTTTTTGAAATCAGCTTATAAGTTTAAAATTATTTCCATTTTATCGCTTCCGAAGTCAAAAAATAACATTATTTTGATTTTGTACGACAAATTAAATCCAAACCCGTTTAAACTTTTAACACGTTAATGAGCTTGCGCAAGAATATCCACTACCCCATAATATAGACAGGGGCAAAAGCGTTTTTCTAACAATGACAAAAAAGGCTAAGCCTACTCCCTCCCGTTCAATTATGATGTTCCAAAAATGAGATCCTTTTACGTAATAAACAAACAAACAACTAAAAATCATCAACACCTTTCATGTATATAATACGAGTACTTGCTTATTTTTCAGAGAATGAAATATAAACAAATTAATTTTCAAGGGATGTTATCCGTATTTCTAATAAAAGGGTTCATTTTTTTGGTGTCGCCGGCGGTGTTTTATTGAGCAATATTTCAACAAAAGTATCAAATAAATTACATCATTTCTTCTGGCTCTCAATAAGTACATTTTAATAAAAAAAATTGTAATTTAGCTTCTGTGAACAGTATATTAGAAATATTAAGAGCCGTGGTAATTTAGGGGCTCAGCCTTCGATGTTATTATACACATAAAATTTCAAATTTGCGAGCATCCCCAATTCGACTCCCATAGCCACTTAAACTTCCTAATTACGAATTTAAGTGATAATTGTGATGTGCGCTAGTAAAGAGCCTTGAATATCCCAGAAATTAAAAAAAATATTTTGTGGACATCATGTTTAATCAGCGAACGCAAACGCGTAGTGGTTACTTCAGCAGTCCAAGGAAAACTTTAGGCAACTTTATACAAAGTGACGTTGTTACCCCAGAGGGCTAAGAAGGAATGCGTCGTTGTCAGTAAGAAGGGTTTTCGGTTCCCTATACTCACAATACGAAAAACATATATTTGACATATAATTGGGCTGCTATTTTACGTTAGCACTATGCTAGAGCGTGGTACTTCCTCGGTCTTGACGTGAAATTGCAAACAAAATTTTAATGTCTATAATTACAATAGCTAGCCGTTTGATTTTATACATTTAATATGTAATACAATCCCATAATTAAGCGAATTTTCCTTCGTGAGAATCTTCTTTCTTTTACTTTTGTTTCACAGAAAATATAAATATCATACGTGGTAGAGCCACGCTGCAGCTATATGAAGGTTGTAGCATGAATGTGTGAGCTCGACCGGGGAAGGACCACGCTCTTACAGAATAACAGCGTAAAAAAAACTTAATACTACTGTGTTTTGCATGGTGAGTGTAGAATCCGGAGACCCTTTTTTACTGGAAACGAGGCATTCCATCTTTGTTCACAGGGGTGACAACGCATCTGAGTTTTGATTCTTAATCAAGGATAAATGTCGATGTCTATGGACATGGATGCTGTGCATCCACTTGCCATCAGGTGGACTGTGTGCTCGTTTGTCACCTTTATTGTATAAAAATAAATTGATCGTTTCTTTTAATTTATTATACGAAAAAATTTACTTTGTCTGCACAGTAAGCTCTTTCATTGGAATCTTTGATTTTCGGTGCTTTAAGAACTCATTTTAATTATCCGGTTGCGCTGTGCCCGTATTTTTATCACGGCGGTGCAGTGCCGCGGGTTCAAATTCCAAAGGCACAGATGTTTATGTGACAAATAATTGTTCCTGGTCCGGATTTGTGTCCTTGTGTAATTTATGTTTCTACTTTATAAGAGAAAATCCAACTATAGAGGTAAGGTACATATTTTTAACAAAAAAATCTGTTTGTCCAAACACTAAAATATTTTTTGGATCAGTGTATTATCAACTTTTTTTTTAAATTAATTAGAACATATTTTTTTTTTAAATTACTACATTATAAAAAAAATTAAAAATAAATTTTACTGGAATAGGAAATATCACAAATTAATTTTAACAAATAATATGTTATTCACTATTTTCTCATCCATGAATGCACTTCGATCTTTTCAAAAACTTCTACATTCTACTAAATTATTTTGTGAAAATTTTGTAGAATGTTATAAATATTCAAAAAATAAATAATAACATTCTCAAGCAACAAATATTTTCTTCGTAACTTTTACTCCTTACATAGACGTTACACGTAGCACCTTTTCCAATATTTATATTGCCAATAAACAGTTCCCTCTTTTTTATAAAATTGTCCGCCCTCGGATTAGCCTGACCTCGTATCTGTTCCAATTGTGTGTCAACTGGAGCGAAAAATCTTTTATTGTAAATTTAAACCCTGTTTTTTTTGTATTCTACTGTGTTCTAGATTTTACATTAGAAAATTTCGAAAATTTCTAGATTTAATTATAAAAACTATAACTTTTAAACAAAACGTGCAAGCAAATTTAGGCGATAGTTTTAATTTTATAAAATTGAAAAGATAAACAAACACGCGCACAGTCCACCTGGCGGTAGCGGCAACGGATGTGCGTTGCAGGGATATTGCTTCCCTGGTGCAACTGTTTTTCATGAGTGGCGGTCGACACTTACCTTCAGGTGGCCCGCATGCTCTTTTGACCACTTTTCTACGAAAAAGTGAACATGATTTTTACAGCAGATCATGATTTAATCAACCAACGACAAACAAAAAAGGCTACATAATATACGTTGTCACCTGCGAGAACCATGATCTATTGCAATAAAATCTGTAATTACAATGCAATAAAAGTAGAATTTGATATTAAGAGATGAGCACAAACCAGTAGGGAGGTTTTGTTTACATCGCTACAAAACATAATTTTCTTCCACCTGCATCTGTCTAGAGTGAGGAATCAAACTTCATTCATCACACTTCATGTTAATATGCGACCACCAACTATGTAACTTTTTCAGCAACGGTTCATCGATTATTATGATCGAGAAATTGCGACAAGAGCTAGAGAATAAAAAAAGATAAATAAAATTGAGGGTACAACTAGAAACTTCCATTCGTTAAAGCAGAGTGTAATTTGAAGTAGGTGACCAGAGATTACGTCACATCTTCTTGTCACATACTCCTCGGAACTTTTAACCAATAACATAAAACCCATGTGTGCGGTCAATAACCGATGGAAAAGAAAGGTTGACGAGTGTCAGCCTTTTACCGGTAAGCGAAGTGTAGGGCGACGCTCTAATAGGCAATGCAGGATTCAAATGGCATAGGATCGGGTTATGTGGCATTTTTTGAGGAAGGCCTATCTTCAGCAGAGTATTAATAGTTCTAAATTTTACTTCAATAGTGATAACTGTACTAATATTTCAGAAGACATAAATACGAGAAACAACAAGTTCCTAAAAATATAATTTTGAAATCTCGAGGTGCCTCTGAGAAATTTAGTTTCATACTGCATTTCATAAATTGGCTTGTTTAACGAGCTCTTTGGAGAACGCCTTTTTAAATTATATGAAATATCACCGGCAGCAACCGATGGTTTATTTACCGTGCACTTACCTGTCTGACAGTTTTAAGAGCTTTGACCTGAAATAGAAATGGAGAAATGGTTCTTTTATAAAATATTATAATTTTTTTATTATCAACAAACAACTGTAAGCAATTTTTCGCGTAATATAATGACGAAAAATAAAACCATAATATCAAATATATTCTCGAAACATGACGTAGCTACCAATGATCGGTAGATTGTCAAAAAACCTAGTGTTCACCAATCTCTTTGAAAACGAAATGAACAAAATTGAGTGCTTGACATCGTTCCAAACAGTTATACGAAAATATGTAGGTAATAAAACGAAAAATTATAAGCATAACTAAATGTTTTTTATTTCTGTTGTCCTTGGGACTACAGAAAGAAAAACCATTCATAAAAACATTGTTTAAACTAAAAAACGAAAGCTAATGTTTTTAATATAGCAAGAACGAAACGTTTTTAACTTTTTTAATTAGGAATGTTGGACGCTTTTCATTTAAGCCATGTCTTAATTTCATTCAGGATCTTCGTTTTTACGGATTTTTTCTTCGCAATATACTGATGCGTCACCATGCGAAGTATTTGGGGGATTTTGACGACAACTCAACAAACGAACAGTCCATGACGGCAGCTACTTGTCGTAAAGCGACAGTTAAAAACTAAAGAACCTAACCTAACAACGAAACAACCAAAAAGAAAATAATTTATTTAAAATTTGTAAAGATATTTACAGTTTCTTTTATAAAAAAATGTATGAAGGTGATGATGGGCTGTAATGATTATAGTGAATTACAATTTTTTTTAAAAAAAGTTAATAACAAAGATAAATGAATACTGAAACGATGTGTGCACAGGCTATGCCTATGGTAGGTGCATAGCGCCTGATCTAGGTACACGCAGCGTTTGAAGTAGGCACACCCAGCGCCCGGAGTGGGCACACACAACGCCCGGAGTAGACACACACACAGCGCCTGGAGTAGACACGCAGCGTCTGGAGTAGGTCCACGCAGCGTCTGGAGTAGGTACATACAGCGTATTGAGCAGGTACACGCAGCGCTTAAAGTAGGCACACACAGCACCCGGAGTAAGCACACACAACGCCCGGAGTAGACGCACACAGCGCCCGGAGTAGACACGCAGCGTCTGGTATAGGAACACGCAGCGTCTGAAGTAGGTACACGCAGCGCTTGAGGCAAGCACGCACAGCGGCCAAAGATAGCGCGGGCACTAGTGGAGGCGTAGGCGTGGCTAGGCGACGACTTCAGGAGAAGGCAGAGGCTTGCAAGATCCCGAGGCAGTGCGGATAAGGCCTTTAGGAGGTGCTTCTTGTATGAAAGCTGAAGTGAGAACCTCTATTGGCCGATTGTTCGGCTTTTATACTTTTTGACGGATCTGGGATAAGAACGGGAAATTATTTAAATTTAATTTGAAATTATTAAAATTAAAAGCAAATTTTTGTAAATGGCCAAGAGGAAAAGAGTATTTTTGTGGAAATATTGAAGTAAAAACATCAGGCCGGTAACGAATTTGAATAAAAATTGCCATGACAACCAGATAAACAACGATGTCAAAACATGTCAAATTTTGGTTTTAGGCTCGTAATAGAGAAACGGCAAGATTTAAGTGAAAAATGAGATATTATTAATATAGGAAAAAAGGTAGCGCAACAGCGCGCACGAAGCTCAAAATTGCAGAGTTACGGAGAACTAAATAAAAGACCGAAAAATGTAGACCATTGACTCCGATATAAAAGTGCTGATAACGTGAAAATACGAATTGAAAATGATTTGTTATTGTGTTCTTATGGTTTAAAAACGTTACAGGATCCTATGGAAATAAAGGTGATGCAAAATATCCAGTTTTGAGGTGAATGCAGAAAATCAAAAACAGAATTTAAAATAGTAAAATGATATGTAAGTAGCATAACACTACATACTCTAGTTCATAGGACGCCTAAGCGATCAAAATAACTTTAAATCTACAAGAGGGTTTAAATCTACATCGAAGCTCTTGTTAAGTCGTTTTTTCTAAAAATTCACGTGCGCAGACACTCAATACACAAAACTGCATCACTTTCATCAAAATCTATTAAAAAACCTTTATTTAGACGATGTAACAGGAACAACAATCCGTCGATGTTCAAGTTCCTACAAAAATTAATATGTTTTGAAATCTTTTTCTGTATTTTGTTAATGGCAATAGATAATGAACGCTATTTTTACAATAAAATAGTCTTCATTACTAAAAAAAAATTTGAATGATCATGAGGCGAATCTGTAGAAATAAATATTGATTAAAAGAAATATATTTAGGAAAACGTTTGAATAGGCTATATTGCTAGAGTAAAAAATATATTTGAATATTTTCTAACACGACTGGATAGGCCGTATGGTCATTGATCATTGTCTGTTCCCAAGGAGACAACTTGGTAACTTCAAGTTTCAACTTGTCGTGTGCATTTGGCATCGTGGCTATGTTTGCAATTTCGTGTTTTTACTTTCGTGGATTTAGTTAAGTTGACCCTCAGCTTTTGTCTTGGATTACAGGATAATAAATACTTGGTTTTGAGAGGAATAGAACAAATAATTTACAGCCTCTGGCTGCTATTCTGGATGACATTTTATAATTAATTGCAGAAAATAACTTAAAAATTTAAATGACTTGAGTTTTATTTTACTTTTTTTAATAATTTCTACAAAACTGCATTATGTTGTGTTCTTTTCAATGTTTTAAAACTACTTATCATGAGAACGAGTGATTTTACTACATAACCTACAAATCATAAAACCTAAATTAAAATTAAACCCCATGTTCCGCAAGAATATGATTTATTGACATACTTATCAAATATTGAAATCTTCTAAATTAAGACATATTTTATCTTTCTTCATGCCGGGCCCAAACTTGTATGAAATCAAGTTTGGGCCCCTTATAATAAATAACACTTTTAGTGTACGAAAATTAACAATCTTGTTATTGACCAGCAAAGTATCGTATCGAATCAATACAAAAATGTTTATTTTTATTTGATTTGATATATTACTATAACCGCAGTATTGGCATAAACGCATAATAATAAATTTATCATAATATAACATATAATAGTAAACGCGATTACAATAATTTTGTGGCATTATTTTATGTCAACACAATAATATTTTATTTTTAATTATATGTATTAACATTTAAGTATTATTTATATAATATTAAAGTATAATTCTCTACTATGTATTCGACGTATATTTTCTTGTATAGGCAGTTTGTAAATAAAAAATATTATATAATTTAAAATAAATACTTTTCAGAAGGTTTTATGGTTTAAGAACTTTATTTCTCACTAAGAAATAAACAATAATTCGCTTACTGAGAAACTAAATTTAACAAAACATACTTCTATTGAGTGTACAGTTAAATATTATAGATAATAAGTTAATAAGATACAATGTATGATGCAGGTAGTCTTCGAATCTTGCAACAATTAACAAATTAATAACTCAAACCGAGCAAACATGGATCTTGATTAAGAAATGCGACTGGATAAAGTGGCATCAATTAAAGCGTACGTTTATGCATATGCTTGGTAATGTATTTATTAATGTGACCTTAATAAATATGATTTAGGCAATTTTTTGAAATCGAGCATACTTTTTGCTTCTTTTATATTAATCAGTATTTTATTATACATGATGACATGATTCTTTTATATTAATCAGTATTTTATTATCAATGTTCTCCTTTGCGTAGTTTGTTTTGGGTCGACGTGTTAGAATAAAGTTTCCATTGCGTAATTTTATTTTTTGTATTTGTTTTTTTTTTAAATAAATTTAATGATGTACGTCTTTAGTTTGTTATGTTAGTCTTTATTGATTATTTTATGTATTGGTTTACAAGTGCAGTTTTTATAAGTTGTGTAATATTCATTATTTCAGTATCGTCATATATCTTTTTAGTCGGTGTTCGGAATTTATAATTTAACAAAACTTTAAATAATTTATTTTGCGCAGACTGCAGACTTCCCGCAAACATGTTCGAGATCGTCCCTACCATTACATTAGATTTGATAAACCACAAATCCTCGCAAAAGGAACACCAATTCTTACCACGGATGATACGCGAGGCTATTGAAATAGAAAAACATCCAAATTTTAATAGAGAAGATGGATGGGTGCTTCCAGCTGATTGGGATCCTATAATTAACAAAATTAAACCCAAACCCAATCATACCACTGCAAGATTTCATGATACTATAAGCTCGTTTTTCGTAAATTGGACCAACAATTAATATTCGAAAACTGAAGGTAGCCGGGCTAACTATTACATTGGGACGTCAAACATCTCAGTTGCACCCGTAACCATGGGTGCGGTAAAGCACCCGAAACGTCGGGATAATAAAATAAATTAAAGTTGTAATTAAAAGCGATAAAATCCTTAACTAATAGTTTTATTCAATGTGTAGTGTTCGCGTAAATTTAAGAAATCATTACATCTATGTGCCTATTTACAGAGATCAAATGTATTTATTAGGTAGAGAATTCAAAATGAAATCCGAAACAATATTTAATTACGTAAATATTAATATATTAAAGAGATAAGGAGAATTTTACTTACAAAAATTTTAAACGATGTTCGCTATAGCTCTCTCTCTTTCAGTTGAAGCACTTAAACACTATTTGATTAAAATACGTACGACTTTTACTTATTTTACAGACACAATTAAGAATCCCAGACGCTCTGGAAATTTGCAGTCTGTGAACATGTTCAAGATCGTCCTCACCATTACTTCAAATTTGATAAACCACAAACCCTCGCAAAAGAACACACCATACATCTTAATTTCAAAAGAAAAGATAGATGTGCTGCCATCTTCTTGGGATCCTATAATAAACAAAATTAAACCCAAAACCAAGCATACTACTGCAAGACTTCAAGATACTGTAAGCTCGCTCTGCGTAGATCGTACCGAAATTTAATATTAAAAAACGAAGGTAGCTATGACATTGAGACGTCAAACATCTCATTGCCCCCGAAACCATGGTTGCTCAAAAGCACCCAAAATGTCGGGAAACCCTTCAATCCCCATAAAAATCCCATGCAGTCGCATGCGTCCGTGATATCTCGAGCGGTCGCATTCGCCCGCACCCACCCACAGCACTTTAAGTCATTAAAACTTATATTTAGAGATGACTTTTCTAAGAAAAAGTTTGGCAATATTACATCAATACAAAATTTTCTATCCTGTGGTCTAAAAAAGTCAGGTTTTACTTCATTACAAGAATATTTTATTGTATTATGATAACAAAAAAAATATACCAAGCGGATATCGGCAGCGTGAAAATCACAATTATTTCTATATATTACTAGAAATTATTTACGTAAAAAGATAAATCATATTCACACGAAAACTTTCATTACATAACGTAACATAACATAAACACTCACGCCTGTCACCCAGACGGGTAAGCAGAGACTACAGACTTCCATTTAGCACAATCCTGACATACCTCTCTCGCCTCTTCCACATCCATATCCCTACGCATACATGCTCTTCGGTTAAAGGTACTCTTAATTTGACCCATTTTTAGTATATCGCTTCTTTCACTTACATTACAATTTTTAATAAAATACTACACTAAAACACTAGAAAATCCAAAACTCAACACAATAACGAAAGATGATAAATAAATATCCATAGACTAACTGACGTTTTATTCCAGTAAAGGATAGAAAATTTCATATTGATTCTATAATGCCAAACTTCTTTATGGAAAAGTAGTCTCCAAACGTAAGTGTTTTGGGTTAAAATGCTGTGGGTGGGTGCGGTCACATTTGACCTCTTGAATTTTGACGGAATATCACCGCGGTCAAATTTGGACGCTTGGTAGCTAAGAGGTTAAATAGAAGTTAACATTAGTTAATTAAATGCGATAGCATCCATAGATATAGTTTTATTCAATGTGTATTGTTTGCGTTAATTTAAGGAATCACAATTAATTCGTATTTAACAACTTTTACTCAAAATTGAGGTGGATATTATCAATTTAAAACAATTAGATTTTTAAAATAGGAGCAATTATTTTACAACTTGTCACCAGGTTTGCCACAGATTATCATTCAGCAATATTTGTTCTTATTTTTATAATGCTAATGAATTTAAATAAAATATTTTTTGTATATTATTTATTTATTAAAATAAATTGGGCTATAATGTGTAGTTTAATTCTTTGCAGTTTAATAGCGGTTTAGTGCAGTCAGCTCGGGACTTAATAAAAAACAATCTTATTTGTAAGACTTTTGGAGAAATTGTATGCAAGGAATTATTTGACGATGTACGACAGTATTTTCATCAATAATTGTGAACCGATTTTAATTATTTTAATATGCTGTATCTCAAAGGTGGTATTTGTTTTAGTTAAAAGTTTGGAGTAATAATTCCACATCTAAGGTTGGCAAAATAAGAAGAATGTTACCACCAGAATATGATTGTTTCTTGTAACATCAAGGCAGTCACTTTACATACGTTAATTTTTTATAGATAAATATCCATTCTCTTGACAATTCTTTCTAGGCTACACAAATATTTGTTTCTTGCGGGATAGAAACCCACAGTCGTCAGCGCCGCATTTAAATGATATGACACTGCGCCGTTAAAAAGGTAGCACAGCTTAGTGATCAAAACACTGGTCAATTTATGATATAATCCATATCTTCACTTATGCATTACTGTTTTTATTCTGCTATAATATATATATATATATATATATATATATATATATATATATATATATATATATATATATATATATATATATACATATACATATATTATATATATATACTATATTGCAGCTTATTTATTATTATGGTTTTAACAAGAATGGATTGGCACAACCGGGGTACCACTACGTTATCATAAAATACCAGCTAAAATAGCAGCTCAGTGCTGTTGTGTTTCGTATGATGAGTGTAGAATAACGGAAGCCCTTTTTCCTGGAAAAAAGGCGTTCCATCTTCGTTCTCAGGAGACAATGCATCCGCATTTTGATTCTCAAACGAGCATGATGCATGTTCAACAGAATTTGCAATTAATTTATCTGGCAATGTATACCCTCTTACAACAAACTTACTTACTTACTTACTTACTAAACTTACACAAATGAAAATATCCCTTGGGAATCAGGTGATCGCTAACAAATAAGTATAATTCTATACACTACACACAGTATATAAAAGTAAACTGCTGAATATAGACCTCCTCCGTAGTTATCCGCAAAAGAGGAAATTTGGTCATAGTTGCCACGCTTGGCAAGCAAGTGGGCAACCGTTGTTTTTTGATAGTTTGAGTTATTATCAGGAGGTTTCTGCTGCCCATCTCCTGTTCCGGTTTCTCTCTGTCGCCTCTGACGACACCCACGGGTGATATGTGGCAGTAGATATTTTTACACCGCCACCACGCGGTCATAATTGTATAATATTATTTAAAAATAAACCTGTTTAAAAACCTGTTCTCAAATACAAATATACATAAACACTCACGCTTGTTACCCAGTGAGGTGGGCTGAGAATACGAATTTCCACGACCGTTCTTAATACAAATCTCTCGCCCATTTCAAGTCCATATACGTACGCATACATGGTCGCTGTTTAAGGGTACTCTTAATTTAGCCCATGTTCATCATATCACCAATTTGGTCGATAAACTTCAGTCTAGAGCGACCTTTTCCTGTTCTGTCATATAATTCTTCTTTATTGCACTTACGTTACATAATAACTTGGTAAAGATTAAATAATATTTTATTCAGGACCATGATATGTGGCATTCTTTAAGGGAGGCCGATGTACAACTGTGGAATTGTGAAAAATTGTAACTATGATTATATTTGGTATATGTCTATTACAAATTTAATTTTAAAATTCAAATTTGTTATTATAATATAAATTCCTAATCTCCTGCCTTATTTAGATTAAACCACTTTCAAAGCAATTAATATGCATGAATTAGTTTTCAGTTTATATAGGAGCTTTTATACGATTTTAAGTAAATGATTACACTTCCACTGCGTAAAATAGTTTAGAATAATATAATATTACACATAACATAACACAACATACGTTTTCACGCCTGTCACCGAGAGAGTTAGGCAGTAGCTATCGTCTTCCTGATCATGACATTCTATCTACGCATAAATACTATTAAAAGTACAATCAATTTTACCCACCTTAAACAAATCGCCAATTTGATCGATAAACTTCAGTCTAGGAAGTCCCTTGCGCGACTCGGTCACTCATTATACTTTACTCGTTACTCGTTAGGTTTGTAAAAGTTCATAAGTTAGTAGGTGGTTTTTTACAACATTATTTAAATGCTCAAAAAAGAATAAAATTATTTTTTAATCAAATAAAACCCATCAATTTATTACTTTACACAATTTAAATAATATAAAAGCTTGTCGCGAGATCTACAAAATTTATAAAAAACTTTTTTTGAATTACTTTACTATGTCAATATCTAGTTACATATTATATTCTAGTTGTGTACACAGGTAAATTTCGCGGCAAGCTTATATATCACATAAATATGTATAAATTGATGGGTTTGATTTAATTTAAGGTTTATTCACTTATATATTCTTCTTCTTTTTATAGCATTAAAATAAACTTTTAGTTCTAAAATATTTTTTTCTATCTATTTATTTTTTATTTTTTAATTATCCTGGACTTGATTATAAGTTTGTCCATTTCATTTAATGCGTCGTTCTTGGTTTTTGATCGATATCTTAGATTCGCCAACTTGAATATTTTTTCGCTAGTTTGTTTGTAGTTTGTTATCAGTCTTTACAATATTTGTAGTGCACCACCAAACCATAACCTTTGGCAAGTTACGAGCCTTTAAATATTTTTTTTTATAGAAGAGGGGCAAATGAGCATGCGGCTTACCTGATGTTAAATCACTACCGCTGCCCTAGATCTACCGCAACACCAGGAAAATTGCAGGTGCGTTGCCGGCCCGGTTCGGTCCGGAAAAATTGCCGGTGGTAAACTATTCCACAGAGATGTTGTAAGCGGAAGAAAACTCTTTTTGAAACGTACAGTGGTGAACCGCCAAGCATCCCGATGGTTTGGATGGTATCGGAACGTTTGTCGCGTAGTGCGTTAACAAAATTTGACGGCTGGGATTAATCCGAACAATTCCTCAGAGCACTACCCATAGTATATGTGAAATAAAATGCAAAGAGATGCAACATCTCTTCGCAGCGCCCGTGAATCGAGCCGACCGGAAAGCACTCGCTCGTCGATGATTCGAGCCGCTCTGCGCTGGATGCGGTCAAGTGGAAGGAGCTGGCACTGGGGAGCTCCAGCCCAGAGATGGGAACAGTATTCCATGTGCGGCCGAACTCGAGCCTTGTAAAGGCTGGCGGTGTGCCGGCATGAAATACTGTCTCGCTCTGCTGAGTACGCCAAGCTTTTTAGAGACCAATTTGACCTTCTCTTACAAGTGACCACGAAACTCTACGTCACTCGATATGTCGACGCTGAGGATTCCGATACTGGCTGAGGCAACAAGGGGAGTGCCTTGAAACTGAGGAGATACGACAAAGGGGTTCTTTTCAGCGTTTAACACGCACACTTGTGTCTTCTGGGAGTTAAACTAGACTAGATTTAGTCGCCCCTAATCCGAGACTCTGTTCAGCAAAGACTCGACTTCAGACACAAGTTTGTCCCGGTACTCGGAGACATTTTCCCGAGAAATATTGGCTTGGCCGGAGTAAAGAGCATAACCAGTGCTGTCAACTGCATAGCAATTAATGTTACGGGTTTTACAACATATCATTAATATGCAGAAGAAACAGCGTTGGCGATAGCACGCAGCCTTGTGGAACACCAGCATTAATATGCTTGTATTCGGAGCTTGCACCATCTACAACGACCTTGGTGCTCCGATCTGCAAAAAAGCTGGTGATCCAATCGCACAATTTCTCGGTAAATCCATAGGAAGGGAGCTTCGAAAGAAGTGCTTTGTGCCAAACACAATCAAAGGCCTTCGCAATGACCAAACTAACGGCCAATGCCTCCCCCTTGGACTCTACTGCCTCCGCCCATCTGTGAGTTAGGTAGACCAGAAGATCACCAGCTGACCGACCACGGCGAAAACCGTATTGGCGATCACTGATCAGCTAGTGACCCTAAAGGTATCTCATGAGCTGGCAGTTAACAATAGACTCCATTGTTTTGGAGAACAAGGAGGTGATGACGATAGGCCGGTGGTTGGACGGGTCTGCGCGGTCGCTTTTTTTAGGGATCGGGTGGACGAAAGCCGTCTTCCATGATTTTGGGACTACGCCTAGGGAGTAGGAGTACCGGAAGAGACGCGTTAAAACCGGTGCCAACTCTGGAGCACACGTCCTCAGCACAATTGGGGGGATTCCGTCAGGCCCACTCGACTTGTGGATGTCCATGGAGAGTAGTGCTTTGCGAACTGAGCGCTGTGTGAAGTGCACTTCCGGCATGGAGCACTCACACCGCGGGATGGTCGGCGGCGTACTCCCCCCGTCATCGAGAGTCGAGTCGGACGTAAGAAAGAGCCTAGCAGATCGGCTTTTTCCTTTGCGGTATGGGCCAGTGAGTCGTCTTCCCTGTGCAGTGATGGAAGAGATGACTGACAGAAATTCCCCTGGACAGCCTTGACGAGAGACGGGAGTACACAGGTTCCAGAAGGAAGGCGAACTAGTTTCTTGCCAAATCTGTCTATGTGCTCTGACTTTGCCTTGGCAATGTCTCTTTTGAAGGACTTAGAGGCGGAATTATACTTCTGTTTTAGAGCGCTGGTGTATACATCCCGGGACGTTGATGCATCGTTCCGGGCTTGGTAGCACTTCTGCTTATAGCATTATTTTATTTTACAGGAGTGACCAAACCATGGCTGAGATTTGCCTCCAATGGCACCACAGAGTAAGGAATAAAAAGTTCCATACCCTGAAGTACAACATTATCGACAGAATCCGCAACAACGTTGGGATCGTCCGGCGAGAAGCAAACCCACCCCCAAGGGTAGGATGCAAAGAAAGACCGCATCCCATCTCAATCGGCTGACTTATCGTGCCAAACACGGCGGCAGCCTGCAGAATGCAACTGCAATTTCAGCGTGTATGGAACCTCACACCGGACAGGATAATGGTCCGAGGAGCCTAAAGAGGCGTCGACGAAAACCTGATATCCGTCCGGGTGAGAGGTCAGCACGAGGTTCTACAGGGAAGGTGCATGATCCTCCACATCTGGAATCCGCGTAAACGAAGTAACCAGTTGTGTCAGACCATATGCAAAGGCAAAATCATGAACAGATCTCCCTACATGATCGGTTGTACGTGAAACAAGCCATTCGGCGTGATGGGTGTCGTAAGTCGGCGAGGATCACTATCTCTGCGGAGGGGATCTGCTGTAGCAACGAATTTGTAGCCATTTGGACGTGGTCGAAGAGTCGGTCTGTTTCGGCGTTACCACTATGGGATCTATAGAGCCACCCGTAAACGTGCGGGTGGTAGTCGCTGTCTACGCGAAGCCAAAGGATGGACAGGTCCGAGCCTTCAAGACTGCCGAGACGTCGAGAACAAATGTCCTCTCTGACGTAAACGCAAACTCCAGCCCGAGGCACAAAGGAGTGTTCCAGTTTGTACCCCGGGTAGGAGAGATACGAGACATCAGTCAGAGAGGACACCCGCATCTCGGTCAAAAAGAGCAGAGCTGGCCTCGCCGTCTCGAGATGATAGTGGACGGCGTTTATGTTAGATTGAAGTCCCCTGATATTGCAGAAGTTCACGGATAGCGTGGCAGGGGTCGCCTTGGTCTTGTTGCTCCGTTTGCCCCGAGCAGTTGTAGTCTTGATCGGAATTTTGCCCTCCCCCTGAATACGCGAAGCAGCCTGAGCACCCACGCCCAGGAGTGGAGAAACATGGTCGTGGATTCTCAGCGAGAGATTCTCTAGGGTTGCTGGTACCCTCTTGGGGTAGTCTATCATCATTTAATTCCGCTACCATGTTGATGGAGGGGGGAATTGGGCCTCCGGCCACATGCACTCACCAAACGAAACGCGGAAGCAAGCTTTCTTTTCGCGGAAGTATTCTGTGAGGTCGTGGTACCGTCCCGGTTTGAGCCGGCCCATACGTGCAACACCACAGCTGCCGCGTGGCTTTACCACTATAAAATTGGTAAGGTGACCATTTTATTTTCCACCATATTGATTTTTTTACCGCCTCTTGAATATTAGTTAAGGTCGAGGTCGGAGGTCGTGCCTCGGTAAGTCTTAATGTGTAGGCTAACTAGTAGAAGTATACCATGTCCTCGAAGTTGCGAACATCATTTTATTCGTATATTTTTAGTAAACAAAACAAAGGCTTCATCTTGTTATCATCATTTGAATCCATATGCTCATTTGATATCCATATAATTAAGGGGACTACAAAACACAGTCCGCCATCTTTGCGGGGAACCCCAAAGGTAAACCCCTAAAAATATCACAGAGGTTCTATGAAAATTATAAAACGCCTTTTCGTGATGTACGCCATCTTGGATTTAGACTTTCACTTTACTTGTTGTATTGCACTTATCAAGTCTTTTCAGTAGATATCCATATCGTAGACATTGAAGTAGAAATGATAAGTTGCCATTTTGTAACGTCCGCTACATTATATTAAAATTTATATTAGTTTGATGGCATAGAATACTAATTGCATATATTACCCATAATTCATTTTTATTATTATTTAATGTTCATATATTCATAATAATGATTCTTTTATCACCGAACACGTAGTATATCACCTCTTAAAATTGCAGTTACCAATTTATAAAACAAGTCGGCAGCGAAATTCACAATTAAAATTCAGGAAAACAATACGGTGAAACCTTACATCTTTGCCCACATATTTCGGTTTTTATTACTTTTTTCAAAAAATATCCACTTTATTTTGATGGTTGCTAAAGCTTTAAAAGACACTATATGCAACCAATAAACTGTCAAAACCAGGTGAATTAATTCCTAACAGATGCTGAGAAAAAAACAAAAACAGACGCAGGCGAAGTTATCTCCACTTTCTTACATCTTTGCTCAAACTAAATTTCTCAGCAGCTATAAGCTCTATGATTTTGATTTTAAGATATATTGTTAGCAAACCGACAATATTGAATACCAATACATTTTCAAATAAATAGAAGTCCATTTTAAGTTTTAATGGCGGTGGGCAATTTTATCACCACATTTGAAAGGAAAATAATAAATTGATTTTGAGGCATTGTATTTTTTATTTTTAAAATTAAAAACAACAACTAACTAAACAACAACAAAAACCAAGAAAATCAATGTTTATAGGTAGTTGGTAGGTAGCGTACCTATTAAATATTAATAAAAAATAAAAAGGTCTCTGCTAACGTAAGCGTGCCTGTTAGTTACTGCGTGAGTATTAGTTTTTAAAAAAAAGTAAGCAGCGCAGAAATTTTTATCACACGCACCCAAGGCAGATTATCGCTCCTCATACAAAAAAAATAACAAGATATCTCTTCTAGAATAAAAAATACCATAATTAACATGCAAATAAACCTGCAAGTAAATAGAATAGTACTAGGTAAGTACTTTTAGAAAATTATCTCAGAAATTAACCCCGATAGTTGAGGTAAGGAAAAGTAGACGCCGACGATACTTATTTAATATAATACGAAGCCAGCTTATACCGATTTTGTTACCACTGATGTACGTGGTTCACCTATTATGCAAACCAATCCATTTTGTCGGCCATTTTTGTCTGCGATCGTTAAGACGACACATCGAAAACGCTATCGCCGTACTGATCCGAGTGAATACGTAATTTCTATAAAGACTTGAAGAAACGCCGTCATAAGGTCTAAAATAGCGTAACGCCCGCGACGATTAAAAGCGCTTAGAAATTGTCAGATTATTAAAATATTTTTTAAAAATTATAGATTTAAGTTATCAAAATAATAAGCATGTAAATAATGAATATTGATGTTATGAATATATTTGAGTGATTCCCAAGCATATAGATCAAATGATTTCGTTGTAATTTAAACTATAATGGTGTTTTCGCAAATAATTATGATCGAGTCAAACCTATACAATCGTGTTTTTGAGCAATCAAATTCAAGATAAAGACGTGAATTTACCTATATCAAAATCCCACTTTCGTTAGTGGTGTCATAGTCCTATACTATGCGATGAAATAGGTGCATTTTTCCACGGTGTCGCCTAAAGGCCGAATACGACGCGAATGACCTTGCTGGTTTCGCAGCAAACCACGCGCCGTCAGTACCTACGCTTTGTTTATATAGACATGTTTAATACCTATAATCAAAGCCGTACGGGCTTTGATTATATTTGACGGAGCTAGCTCAAATGCAGAGTAATGAACAACACAGAGAGCATTGCTTACTTCTTAAATAAATTTTTCTTATTTATTATATTAGTTCCTATAGATTATAAATTCTGTACCTTAGTCGTTATAAAATATTGTTCGAAAAGTTATTGAATTGATAACAATTTTTTTTAATTGGTGCATCGTACGTAAAGAACCTCATATAACTGAAAATGTTTGTTCTTGTGAGTCTAACAAGATGCCGTAATGCAAATTGCATAAATAATAAAAAAAAAACTAAAAAGTCGGTGATTGCCCCATAGTGGGGATAGGTACTGTGTATGTAAATTCTAACAAGACTACTCCGACTGGTCAATTACTTCACATCCGAAGTATTTCGGTTTTTCTTAATTATGTACTCACCCCATGCTTTCGGACAATACATTGACTGACATTATTTGCGGTCTCTGTGATTGCACTACTCTGTACATTCTTTCCCGACTGGGTCTTGATATTTTACATTTTTTCTCACTTGAAACTGGAAAAGTATAAATGATCAGTTTGGCTAATGTAAATGAGTAAAAATGCAACCTATTAGGCAGCCTCAAACAAAAAATTACCTTACAAAATATAAGTATTATTATTATTAACCTCAAAATACAACATTCGAGCAGCGTTCATGCGATAAACTCTCTTTGTTTTACCACTTAGGTAAAATTTATTTCTTTTCCTACCCATATTTACATTTATAGACACTTAAACGCGTATAAAACACTAAATTAACTATTTTCGCTACAGACACATCGACTGTTGTTACCTTACGTCACACGTCGAAGCGCCTGGTAATTTATTACGGCAAACTTTTATCTGGCAATATACGATATTATTATTAGGTGTTTTTAATTAAAACGAATTATGTTAAAAAATAATATTTTGTATCGAAAATAAAGATAGCAGGTACCTTCGGAATCACAATACAAACATTTTTACGTAAAAGAATTTTTCCTAAATTAAAATTCACAGAGTTTTGGAAGAACAATAATTTTATATATCATTTCTTAACATTTTTTATTTGTTGGTATATTCATTTATTTTAAAATTTTAAAATGACGGTGACCTTGTGAAGGACCCGAACAAACCTACAAAAATGTTTTAAAGCTTAGAATTACTTCAGGTCAAAGTTCTAGTCAAGAGAAATACATTAATTTTCGCCAGTTCTCTTCATATTCGGCCTTAGTGTCTAAAATCGTAATTCTCTTTTAGACTTAAAATTTTTATTAAAAAACTTCAGCCTGAAACTGAGAATATTTAAGCTCTCTCTTTTGGGAAACTAGCGGTTTCTGACAAAAATTCTCGACAAATATATATACTTATTTATTATATTTAAAATATATATAAAACAGCATCTAGTTACCTATATAGTTATCAGAACAGTAGTTTAGTTCTCAGTGAACAGTAGTTATATTATATAGGTGGTATTATAGTGTAGTATTATATTGGTTTTTTTTTGATGTACATTTATTTATTTTATTGAGTATACCTATATATTTTTAATTTATTATATATGGTTTTTATTTATTATGCCTAGGTACATGTTTCCTTATTTTTTTTTCAAGAGTGTCAACCCTATTAACATTTTGAGCTGGGCAATGTTGTCGACTTCAGTCTATAAAATTGTTTACAACATTGCCCACACAATTTTCTCGCTAACTAAGACAGTTGTAAGAAAGAGAGCATGATTAAAAGCAGCAACAATTAATCCCATAAACGTAATGTTTTTGCACCACCTTCGACACTGTCACTTTGAAGGTTTCTGACAGATGCCTGAATATAGTTAGCTGCGATCGTAGTAGTCAGTGCTGTCAAACAGATACTCTAGTTTTCGGTAGTAGGTTAGTATCGGTAGTTTTAGTTAATTTTCGTGTTTGGGCAAAGTTATCCCCCAAGGGCAAAGTTGTAAGGTTTCACGGTACCCTATTGAGCTAGTATATTTTATTTATTTTATTAAGCTATTGCATAGCTTCTATCGCGGGCCTTGAGCGCGGGGACCGAATCCAGAAATTCCGTAACGAAAAAACCTCACGCTCCCCACTCCGACGGGCACGGAGGTGTGGCGTTGAAAGCCGTGCATCGTCTAACGTCGTTTCAGTTCGGCAGACTTCGGCACTCGGCAGATTCGGCACGGTGTTTGTGTGCGTGCGACTAGTCGTATGCGTGTACACTAGCTGCTAACTGAATGATGAAAATTCCTGAATAACCTACATGTATATTGTAAGATATTAAAAATATTTTAAACAATATTAACTTCTCATTTATACAATAAGAGAAAGAAAATTGTTTTCTTATCGGTCACCACGCTCAAAAAGTGTAACTTGATTTAATATCAAAGACTTAACTGCATAAATAAAATAAATAATTAAGCCGGCCACAGTCGAGCGTGTACCTGCTGTACTGCCATATGTTAGAGGAGTCACTGACAAGATTGGCTACATCTTGAAGCGCACTTCCATCAAAACATACTTCAAGCCGCCGAAGAAGATTGGTCAGTTTTTACCATCAGTCAAGTGTAACGTCCCTCTGCAAGATGCAGGAGTGTACAAGCTTGATTGTGAATGTGGTCTCTCCTACATATGACAAACTAAAAGATCAATTAAAACCCGCGTCAAAGAACATATAGCTGATGTAAAGAATCGACGCTCCGGGAAGTCTGCAGTCTGTGAACATGTACAGGATCGCCCCCATCACTACATCAGATTTGATAGACCACAAATCCTCGCTAAAGAACACCGATTCTTTCCAAGGATGATTCGCGAGGCTATTGAAATCAAAAAACATCCTAATTTCAATAGAGAAGATGGCTGGGTGCTACCATCTGCTTGGGATCCTATAATAAATAAAATTAAATCCCAACCCAAGCATACAACTGCAAGACTTCATGATACCATAAGTTCATACTGTGTAGATCGGAACAAAAGTTAAATTTTAATGTATGGTAACCGCGGTTAACTATGACATCTGGACGTTAAACATCTCATTCCTTCCCGTGACCATGGGTGCTGTAAAGCTCTCGAAACGTCGGGTATTAAAAAGTTAAATATACGCGATAAATCCCGTAAAAACTAGTATTATTTCAATTAATTATAATTGCATAAGTTGATAAAAAATGCTATGCAATTGCTTTACCGCGGCAGTCCCCGAGTGCCACACGTCTCTTTTTATTTATAGGATAGGGTGACAAACGAGCACACAGTCCACCTTATGGTAAGTAGTTGCTGTGGCCCATAGACTCAGCATCTAAATCTATTCTCGATTACGAATCAAAATGCAAATGCGTTGTCACCCGTGAGGACTAAGATGGAATGCCTCGTTTCCAGTAAAAAGGGTCTCCGGTTCTATACCCTCACCATACGAAATACAGCAGCATTAAGCTACTATTTCACGCTGGTATTGGTTATGTAATATATGCTGAAACACGAGCGTTAGTTGCAACAACTGATTTATTAGCCTCATGGCGGTATTGACATATATTTAACGATATAAATTATCAACATACCCGACACCTCATTAAAAAACGAAGGTAGCTATGACATTGAGACGTCAAACATCTCATTGCCCCCGAAACCATGGTTGCTCTAAAGCACCCAAAATGTCGGGAAACCCTTCAATCCCCATAAAAATCCCATGCAGTCGCATGCGTCCGTGAAATCTCGAGCAGTCGCATTCGACCGCACCCACCCACAGCACTTTAAGTCATTAAAACTTATATTTAGAGATGACTTTTCTAAGAAAAAGTTTGGCAATTAAATCAATACAAAATTTTCTATCCTGTGGTCTAAAAAAGTCAGGTTTTACTTCATTACAAAAACATTTTTTTGTATTATGATAACAAAAAAAATATACCAAGCGGATATCGGCAGCGCGAAAATCACAATTAATTCTATATATTACTAGAAATTATTTACGTAAAAAGATAAATCATATTCACACGAAAACTTTCATTACATAACGTAACATAACATAAACACTCACGCCTGTCACCCAGACGGGTAAGCAGAGACTACAGACTTCCATTTAGCACGATCCTGACATACCTCTCTCGCCTCTTCCACATCCATATCCCTACGCACATGGCACATGCTCTTCGGTTAAGGGTACTCTTAATTTGACCCATTTTTAGTATATCGCTTCTTACACTTACATTACAATTTTTAATAAAATACTACACTAAAACACTAGAAAAATCCAAAACTCAACACAATAACGAAAGATGATAAATAAATATCCATAGACTAACTGACGTTTTATTCCACTAAAGGATAAAAAATTTCATATTGATTCTATAATGCCAAACTTCTTTATGGAAAAGTAGTCTCTAAACATAAGTGTTTTGGGTTAAAATGCTGTGGGTGGGTGCGGTCACATTTGACCTCTTGAATTTTGACGGAATATCACCGTGGTCAAATTTGGACTCTTGGTAGCTAAGAGATTAAATAGAAGTTAACATTAGTTAATTAAACGCGATAGCATCCATAGATATAGTTTTATTCAATGTGTATTGTTTGCGTTAATTTAAGGAATCACAATTAATTCGTATTTAACAACTTTTACTCAAAATTGAGGTGGATATTATCAATTTAAAACAATTAGATTTTTAAAATAGGAGCAATTATTTTACAACTTGTCACCAGGTTTGCCACAGATTATCATTCAACAATATTTGTTCTTATTTTTATAATGCTAATGAATTTAAATAAAATATTTTTTGTTTATTATTTATTTATTACAATAAATTGGGCCATAATGTGTAGTTTAATTCTTTGCAGTTTAATAGCGGTTTAGTGCAGTCAGCTCGGGACTTAATAAAAAACAATCTTATACTTTTGGAGAAATTGTATGTAAGGAATTATTTGACGATGTATGACAGTATCTTCATCAATAATTGTGAACCGATTTTAATTATTTTAATATGCTGTATCTCAAAGGTGGTATTTGTTTTAGTTAATAGTTTGGAGTAATAATTCCACATCAAAGGTTGGCAAAATAAGAAGAATGTTACCACCAGAATATGATTGTTTCTTGTAACATCAAGGCAGTCAGTTTACATACGTCAATTGTTCATAGATAAATATCCATGCTCTTGACAATTCTTTCTAGGCTACACAAATACTTGTTTCTTGCGGGATAGAAACCCACAGTCGTCAGCGCCGCATTTAAATGATATGACACTGCGCCGTTAAAAAGGTAGCACAGCTTAGTGATCAAAACACTGGTCAATTTATGATATAATCCATATCTTCACTTATGCATTACTGTTTTTATTCTGCTATGATGTCTAATATTATAAAATACCAGCTAAAATAGCAGCTCAGTGCCGTTGTGTTTCGTATGATGAGTGTAGAGTAACGGAAGCCCTTTTTCCTGGAAAAAAGGCGTTCCATCTTCGTTCTCAGGAGACAATGCATCCGCATTTTGATTCTCAAACGAGCATGATGCATGTTCAACAGAATTTGCAATTAATTTATCTAGCAATGTATACCCTCTTACAACAAACTTACTTACTTACTTACTAAACTTACACAAATGAAAATAACCCTTGGGAATCAGGTGATCGCTAACAAATAAGTATAATTCTATACGCTACACACAGTATATAAAAGTAAACTGCTGAATATAGACCTCCTCCGTAGTTATCCGCAAAAGAGGAAATTTGGTCATAGTTGCCACGCTTGGCAAGCAAGTGGGCAACCGTTGTTTTTTGATAGTTTGAGTTATTATCAGGAGGTTTCTGCTGCCCATCTCCTGTTCCGGTTTCTCTCTGTCGCCTCTGACGACACCCACGGGTGATATGTGGCAGTAGATATTTTTACACCGCCACCACGCGGTCATAATTGTATAATATTATTTAAAAATAAACCTGTTTAAAAACCTGTTCTCAAATACAAATATACATAAACACTCACGCTTGTTACCCAGTGAGGTGGGCTGAGAATACGAATTTCCACGACCGTTCTTAATACAAATCTCTCGCCCATTTAAAGTCCATATACGTATATGGACTTGAAATGGGCGAGAGATTTGCATATATGGTCGCTGTTTAAGGGTACTCTTAATTTAGCCCATGTTCATCATATCACCAATTTGGTCGATAAACTTCAGTCTAGAGCGACCTTTTCCTGTTCTGTCATTCAAATCCGCAGCATAATTCTTCTTTATTGCACTTACGTTACATAATAACTTGGTAAAGATTAAATAATATTTTATTCAGGACCATGATATGTGGCATTCTTTAAGGGAGGCCGATGTACAACTGTGAGATTGTGAAAAATTGTAACAATGATTATATTTGGTATATGTCTATTACAAATTTAATTTTAAAATTCAAATTTGTTATTATAATATAAATTCCTAATCTCCTGCCTTATTTAGATTAAACCACTTTCAAAGCAATTAATATGCATGAATTAGTTTTCAGTTTATATAGGAGCTTTTATACGATTTTAAGTAAATGATTACACTTCCACTGCGTAAAATAGTTCAGAATAATATAATATTACACATAACATAACACAACATACGTTTTCACGCCTGTCACCGAGAGAGTTAGGCAGTAGCTATCGTCTTCCTGATCATGACATTCTATCTACGCATAAATACTATTAAAAGTACAATCAATTTTACCCACCTTAAACAAATCGCCAATTTGATCGATAAACTTCAGTCTAGGAAGTCCCTTGCGCGACTCGGTCACTCATTATACTTTACTCGTTACTCGTTAGGTTTGTAAAAGTTCATAAGTTAGTAGGTGGTTTTTTACAACATTATTTAAATGCTCAAAAAAGAATAAAATTATTTTTTAAATCAAATAAAACCCATCAATTTATTACTTTACACAATTTAAATAATATAAAAGCTTGTCGCGAGATCTACAAAATTTATAAAAAACTTTTTTTGAATTACTTTACTATGTCAATATCTAGTTACATATTATATTCTAGTTGTGTACACAGGTAAATTTCGCGGCAAGCTTATATATCACATAAATATGTATAAATTGATGGGTTTGATTTAATTTAAGGTTTATTCACTTATATATTCTTCTTCTTTTTATAGCATTAAAATAAACTTTTAGTTCTAAAATATTTTTTTCTATCAATTTATTTTTTATTTTTTAATTATCCTGGACTTGATTATAAGTTTGTCCATTTCATTTAATGCGTCGTTCTTGGTTTTTGATCGATATCTTAGATTCGCCAACTTGAATATTTTTTCGCTAGTTTGTTTGTAGTTTGTTATCAGTCTTTACAATATTTGTAGTGCACCACCAAACCATCCCTAACCTTTGGCAAGTTACGAGCCTTTAAATATTTTTTTTTATAGAAGAGGGGCAAATGAGCATGCGGCTTACCTGATGTTAAATCACTACCGCTGCCCTAGATCTACCGCAACACCAGGAAAATTGCAGGTGCGTTGCCGGCCCGGTTCGGTCCGGAAAAATTGCCGGTGGTAAACTATTCCACAGAGATGTTGTAAGCGGAAGAAAACTCTTTTTGAAACGTACGTGGTGAACCGCCAAGCATCCCGATGGTTTGGATGGTATCGGAACGTTTGTCGCGTAGTGCGTTAACAAAATTTGACGGCTGGGATTAATCCGAACAATTCCTCAGAGCACTACCCATAGTATATGTGAAATAAAATGCAAAGAGATGCAACATCTCTTCGCAGCGCCCGTGAATCGAGCCGACCGGAAAGCACTCGCTCGTCGATGATTCGAGCCGCTCTGCGCTGGATGCGGTCAAGTGGAAGGAGCTGGCACTGGGGAGCTCCAGCCCAGAGATGGGAACAGTATTCCATGTGCGGCCGAACTCGCGCCTTGTAAAGGCTGGCGGTGTGCCGGCATGAAATACTGTCTCGCTCTGCTGAGTACGCCAAGCTTTTTAGAGACCAATTTGACCTTCTCATACAAGTGACCACGAAACTCTACGTCACTCGATATGTCGACGCTGAGGATTCCGATACTGGCTGAGGCAACAAGGGGAGTGCCTTGAAACTGAGGAGATACGACAAAGGGGTTCTTTTCAGCGTTTAACACGCACACTTGTGTCTTCTGGGAGTTAAACTAGACTAGATTTAGTCGCCCCTAATCCGAGACTCTGTTCAGCAAAGACTCGACTTCAGACACAAGTTTGTCCCGGTACTCGGAGACATTTTCCCGAGAAATATTGGCTTGGCCGGTGTAAAGAGCATAACCAGTGCTGTCAACTGCATAGCAATTAATGTTACGGGTTTTACAACATATCATTAATATGCAGAAGAAACAGCGTTGGCGATAGCACGCAGCCTTGTGGAACACCAGCATTAATATGCTTGTATTCGGAGCTTGCACCATCTACAACGACCTTGGTGCTCCGATCTGCAAAAAAGCTGGTGATCCAATCGCACAATTTCTCGGTAAATCCATAGGAAGGGAGCTTCGAAAGAAGTGCTTTGTGCCAAACACAATCAAAGGCCTTCGCAATGTCCAAACTAACGGCCAATGCCTCCCCCTTGGACTCTACTGCCTCCGCCCATCTGTGAGTTAGGTAGACCAGAAGATCACAAGCTGACCGACCACGGCGAAAACCGTATTGGCGATCACTGATCAGCTAGTGACCCTAAAGGTATCTCATGAGCTGGCAGTTAACAATAGACTCCATTGTTTTGGAGAACAAGGAGGTGATGACGATAGGCCGGTGGTTGGACGGGTCTGCGCGGTCGCTTTTTTTAGGGATCGGGTGGACGAAAGCCGTCTTCCATGATTTTGGGACTACGCCTAGGGAGTAGGAGTACCGGAAGAGACGCGTTAAAACCGGTGCCAACTCTGGAGCACACGTCCTCAGCACAATTGGGGGGATTCCGTCAGGCCCACTCGACTTGTGGATGTCCATGGAGAGTAGTGCTTTGCGAACCGAGCGCTGTGTGAAGTGCACTTCCGGCATGGAGCACTCACACCGCGGGATGGTCGGCGGCGTACTCCCCCCGTCATCGAGAGTCGAGTCGGACGTAAGAAAGAGCCTAGCAGATCGGCTTTTTCCTTTGCGGTATGGGCCAGTGAGTCGTCTTCCCTGTGCAGTGATGGAAGAGATGACTGACAGAAATTCCCCTGGACAGCCTTGACGAGAGACGGGAGTACACAGGTTCCAGAAGGAAGGCGAACTAGTTTCTTGCCAAATCTGTCTATGTGCTCTGACTTTGCCTTGGCAATGTCTCTTTTGAAGGACTTAGAGGCGGAATTATACTTCTGTTTTAGAGCGCTGGTGTATACATCCCGGGACGTTGATGCATCGTTCCGGGCTTGGTAGCACTTCTGCTTATAGCATTATTTTATTTTACAGGAGTGACCAAACCATGGCTGAGATTTGCCTCCAATGGCACCACAGAGTAAGGAATAAAAAGTTCCATACCCTGAAGTACAACATTATCGACAGAATCCGCAACAACGTTGGGATCGTCCGGCGAGAAGCAAACCCACCCCCAAGGGTAGGATGCAAAGAAAGACCGCATCCCATCTCAATCGGCTGACTTATCGTGCCAAACACGGCGGCAGCCTGCAGAATGCAACTGCAATTTCAGCGTGTATGGAACCTCACACCGGACAGGATAATGGTCCGAGGAGCCTAAAGAGGCGTCGACGAAAACCTGATATCCGTCCGGGTGAGAGGTCAGCACGAGGTTCTACAGGGAAGGTGCATGATCCTCCACATCTGGAATCCGCGTAAACGAAGTAACCAGTTGTGTCAGACCATATGCAAAGGCAAAATCATGAACAGATCTCCCTACATGATCGGTTGTACGTGAAACAAGCCATTCGGCGTGATGGGTGTCGTAAGTCGGCGAGGATCACTATCTCTGCGGAGGGGATCTGCTGTAGCAACGAATTTGTAGCCATTTGGACGTGGTCGAAGAGTCGGTCTGTTTCGGCGTTACCACTATGGGATCTATAGAGCCACCCGTAAACGTGCGGGTGGTAGTCGCTGTCTACGCGAAGCCAAAGGATGGACAGGTCCGAGCCTTCAAGACTGCCGAGACGTCGAGAACAAATGTCCTCTCTGACGTAAACGCAAACTCCAGCCCGAGGCACAAAGGAGTGTTCCAGTTTGTACCCCGGGTAGGAGAGATACGAGACATCAGTCAGAGAGGACACCCGCATCTCGGTCAAAAAGAGCAGAGCTGGCCTCGCCGTCTCGAGATGATAGTGGACGGCGTTTATGTTAGATTGAAGTCCCCTGATATTGCAGAAGTTCACGGATAGCGTGGCAGGGGTCGCCTTGGTCTTGTTGCTCCGTTTGCCCCGAGCAGTTGTAGTCTTGATCGGAATTTTGCCCTCCCCCTGAATACGCGAAGCAGCCTGAGCACCCACGCCCAGGAGTGGAGAAACATGGTCATGGATTCTCAGCGAGAGATTCTCTAGGGTTGCTGGTACCCTCTTGGGGTAGTCTATCATCATTTAATTCCGCTACCATGTTGATGGAGGGGGGAATTGGGCCTCCGGCCACATGCACTCACCAAACGAAACGCGGAAGCAAGCTTTCTTTTCGCGGAAGTATTCTGTGAGGTCGTGGTACCGTCCCGGTTTGAGCCGGCCCATACGTGCAACACCACAGCTGCCGCGTGGCTTTACCACTATAAAATTGGTAAGGCGACCATTTTATTTTCCACCATATTGATTTTTTTACCGCCGCTTGAATATTAGTTAAGGTCGAGGTCGGAGGTCGTGCCTCGGTAAGTCTTAACGTGTAGGCTAACTAGTAGAAGTATACCATGTCCTCGAAGTTGCGAACATCATTTTATTCGTATATTTTTAGTAAACAAAACAAAGGCTTCATCTTGTTATCATCATTTGAATCCATATGCTCATTTGATATCCATATAATTAAGGGGACTACAAAACACAGTCCGCCATCTTTGCGGGGAACCCCAAAGGTAAACCCCTAAAAATATCACAGAGGTTCTATGAAAATTATAAAACGCCTTTTCGTGATGTACGCCATCTTGGATTTAGACTTTCACTTTACTTGTTGTATTGCACTTATCAAGTCTTTTCAGTAGATATCCATATCGTAGACATTGCAGTAGAAATGATAAGTTGCCATTTTGTAACGTCCGCTACATTATATTAAAATTTATATTAGTTTGATGGCATAGAATACTAATTGCATATATTACCCATAATTCATTTTTATTATTATTTAATGTTCATATATTCATAATAATGATTCTTTTATCACCGAACACGTAGTATATCACCTCTTAAAATTGCAGTTACCAATTTATAAAACAAGTCGGCAGCGAAATTCACAATTAAAATTCAGGAAAACAATACGGTGAAACCTTACATCTTTGCCCACATATTTCGGTTTTTATTACTTTTTTCAAAAAATATCCACTTTATTTTGATGGTTGCTAAAGCTTTAAAAGACACTATATGCAACCAATAAACTGTCAAAACCAGGTGAATTAATTCCTAACAGATGCTGAGAAAAAAACAAAAACAGACGCAGGCGAAGTTATCTCCACTTTCTTACATCTTTGCTCAAACTAAATTTCTCAGCAGCTATAAGCTCTATGATTTTGATTTTAAGATATATTGTTAGCAAACCGACAATATTGAATACCAATACATTTTCAAATAAATAGAAGTCCATTTTAAGTTTTAATGGCGGTGGGCAATTTTATCACCACATTTGAAAGGAAAATAATAAATTGATTTTGAGGCATTGTATTTTTTATTTTTAAAATTAAAAACAACAACTAACTAAACAACAACAAAAACCAAGAAAATCAATGTTTATTTGTAGTTGGTAGGTAGCGTACCTATTAAATATTAATAAAAAATAAAAAGGTCTCTGCTAACGTAAGCGTGCCTGTTAGTTACTGCGTGAGTATTAGTTTTTAAAAAAAAGTAAGCAGCGCAGAAATTTTTATCACACGCACCCAAGGCAGATTATCGCTCCTCATACAAAAAAAAATAACAAGATATCTCTTCTAGAATAAAAAATACCATAATTAACATGCAAATAAACCTGCAAGTAAATAGAATAGTACTAGGTAAGTACTTTTAGAAAATTATCTCAGAAATTAACCCCGATAGTTGAGGTAAGGAAAAGTAGACGCCGACGATACTTATTTAATATAATACGAAGCCAGCTTATACCGATTTTGTTACCACTGATGTACGTGGTTCACCTATTATGCAAACCAATCCATTTTGTCGGCCATTTTTGTCTGCGATCGTTAAGACGACACATCGAAAACGCTATCGCCGTACTGATCCGAGTGAATACGTAATTTCTATAAAGACTTGAAGAAACGCCGTCATATGATCTAAAATAGCGTAACGCCCGCGACGATTAAAAGCGCTTAGAAATTGTCAGATTATTAAAATATTTTTTAAAAAATTATAGATTTAAGTTATCAAAATAATAAGCATGTAAATAATGAATATTGATGTTATGAATATATTTGAGTGATTCCCAAGCATATAGATCAAATGATTTCGTTGTAATTTAAACTATAATGGTGTTTTCGCAAATAATTATGATCGAGTCAAACCTATACAATCGTGTTTTTGAGCAATCAAATTCAAGATAAAGACGTGAATTTACCTATATCAAAATCCCACTTTCGTTAGTGGTGTCATAGTCCTATACTATGCGATGAAATAGGTGCATTTTTCCACGGTGTCGCCTTAAGGCCGAATACGACGCGAATGACCTTGCTGGTTTCGCAGCAAACCACGCGCCGTCAGTACCTACGCTTTGTTTATATAGACATGTTTAATACCTATAATCAAAGCCGTACGGGCTTTGATTATATTTGACGGAGCTAGCTCAAATGCAGAGTAATGAACAACACAGAGAGCATTGCTTACTTCTTAAATAAATTTTTCTTATTTATTATATTAGTTCCTATAGATTATAAATTCTGTACCTTAGTCGTTATAAAATATTGTTCGAAAAGTTATTGAATTGATAACAATTTTTTTTAATTGGTGCATCGTACGTAAAGAACCTCATATAACTGAAAATGTTTGTTCTTGTGAGTCTAACAAGATGCCGTAATGCAAATTGCATAAATAATAAAAAAAAAACTAAAAAGTCGGTGATTGCCCCATAGTGGGGATAGGTACTGTGTATGTAAATTCTAACAAGACTACTCCGACTGGTCAATTACTTCACATCCGAAGTATTTCGGTTTTTCTTAATTATGTACTCACCCCATGCTTTCGGACAATACATTGACTGACATTATTTGCGGTCTCTGTGATTGCACTACTCTGTACATTCTTTCCCGACTGGGTCTTGATATTTTACATTTTTTCTCACTTGAAACTGGAAAAGTATAAATGATCAGTTTGGCTAATGTAAATGAGTAAAAATGCAACCTATTAGGCAGCCTCAAACAAAAAATTACCTTACAAAAATATAAGTATTATTATTATTAACCTCAAAATACAACATTCGAGCAGCGTTCATGCGATAAACTCTCTTTGTTTTACCACTTAGGTAAAATTTATTTCTTTTCCTACCCATATTTACATTTATAGACACCTAAACGCGTATAAAACACTAAATTAACTATTTTCGCTACAGACACATCGACTGTTGTTACCTTACGTCACACGTCGAAGCGCCTGGTCATTTATTACGGCAAACTTTTATCTGGCAATATACGATATTATTATTAGGTGTTTTTAATTAAAACGAATTATGTTAAAAAATAATATTTTGTATCGAAAATAAAGATAGCAGGTACCTTCGGAATCACAATACAAACATTTTTACGTAAAAGAATTTTTCCTAAATTAAAATTCACAGAGTTTTGGAAGAACAATAATTTTATATATCATTTCTTAACATTTTTTATTTGTTGGTATATTCATTTATTTTAAAATTTTAAAATGACGGTGACCTTGTGAAGGACCCGAACAAACCTACAAAAATGTTTTAAAGCTTAGAATTACTTCAGGTCAAAGTTCTAGTCAAGAGAAATACATTAATTTTCGCCAGTTCTCTTCGTATTCGGCCTTAGTGTCTAAAATCGTAATTCTCTTTTAGACTTAAAATTTTTATTAAAAAACTTCAGCCTGAAACTGAGAATATTTAAGCTCTCTCTTTTGGGAAACTAGCGGTTTCTGACAAAAATTCTCGACAAATATATATACTTATTCATTATATTTAAAATATATATAAAACAGCATCTAGTTACCTATATAGTTATCAGAACAGTAGTTTAGTTCTCAGTGAACAGTAGTTATATTATATAGGTGGTATTATAGTGTAGTATTATATTGGTTTTTTTTTTGATGTACATTTATTTATTTTATTGAGTATACCTATATATTTTTAATTTATTATATATGGTTTTTATTTATTATGCCTAGGTACATGTTTCCTTATTTTTTTTTCAAGAGTGTCAACCCTATTAACATTTTGAGCTGGGCAATGTTGTCGACTTCAGTCTATAAAATTGTTTACAACATTGCCCACACAATTTTCTCGCTAACTAAGACAGTTGTAAGAAAGAGAGCATGATTAAAAGCAGCAACAATTAATCCCATAAACGTAATGTTTTTGCACCACCTTCGACACTGTCACTTTGAAGGTTTCTGACAGATGCCTGAATATAGTTAGCTGCGATCGTAGTAGTCAGTGCTGTCAAACAGATACTCTAGTTTTCGGTAGTAGGTTAGTATCGGTAGTTTTAGTTAATTTTCGTGTTTGGGCAAAGTTATCCCCCAAGGGCAAAGTTGTAAGGTTTCACGGTACCCTATTGAGCTAGTATATTTTATTTATTTTATTAAGCTATTGCATAGCTTCTATCGCGGGCCTTGAGCGCGGGGACCGAATCCAGAAATTCCGTAACGAAAAAACCTCACGCTCCCCACTCCGACGGGCACGGAGGTGTGGCGTTGAAAGCCGTGCATCGTCTAACGTCGTTTCAGTTCGGCAGACTTCGGCACTCGGCAGATTCGGCACGGTGTTTGTGTGCGTGCGACTAGTCGTATGCGTGTACACTAGCTGCTAACTGAATGATGAAAATTCCTGAATAACCTACATGTATATTGTAAGATATTAAAAATATTTTAAACAATATTAACTTCTCATTTATACAATAAGAGAAAGAAAATTGTTTTCTTATCGGTCACCACGCTCAAAAAGTGTAACTTGATTTAATATCAAAGACTTAACTGCATAAATAAAATAAATAATTAAGCCGGCCACAGTCGAGCGTGTACCTGCTGTACTGCCATATGTTAGAGGAGTCACTGACAAGATTGGCTACATCTTGAAGCGCACTTCCATCAAAACATACTTCAAGCCGCCGAAGAAGATTGGTCAGTTTTTACCATCAGTGAAGTGTAACGTCCCTCTGCAAGATGCAGGAGTGTACAAGCTTGATTGTGAATGTGGTCTCTCCTACATATGACAAACTAAAAGATCAATTAAAACCCGCGTCAAAGAACATATAGCTGATGTAAAGAATCGACGCTCCGGGAAGTCTGCAGTCTGTGAACATGTACAGGATCGCCCCCATCACTACATCAGATTTGATAGACCACAAATCCTCGCTAAAGAACACCGATTCTTTCCAAGGATGATTCTCGAGGCTATTGAAATCAAAAAACATCCTAATTTCAATAGAGAAGATGGCTGGGTGCTACCATCTGCTTGGGATCCTATAATAAATAAAATTAAATCCCAACCCAAGCATACAACTGCAAGACTTCATGATACCATAAGTTCATACTGTGTAGATCGGAACAAAAGTTAAATTTTAATGTATGGTAACCGCGGTTAACTATGACATCTGGACGTTAAACATCTCATTCCTTCCCGTGACCATGGGTGCTGTAAAGCTCTCGAAACGTCGGGTATTAAAAAGTTAAATATACGCGATAAATCCCGTAAAAACTAGTATTATTTCAATTAATTATAATTGCATAAGTTGATAAAAAATGCTATGCAATTGCTTTACCGCGGCAGTCCCCGAGTGCCACACGTCTCTTTTTATTTATAGGATAGGGTGACAAACGAGCACACAGTCCACCTTATGGTAAGTAGTTGCTGTGGCCCATAGACTCAGCATCTAAATCTATCCTCGATTACGAATCAAAATGCAAATGCGTTGTCACCCGTGAGGACTAAGATGGAATGCCTCGTTTCCAGTAAAAAGGGTCTCCGGTTCTATACCCTCACCATACGAAATACAGCAGCATTAAGCTACTATTTCACGCTGGTATTGGTTATGTAGTATGTGCTGAAACACGAGCGTTAGTTGCAACAACTGATTTATTAGCCTCATGGCGGTATTGACATATATTTAACGATATAAATTATCAACATACCCGACACCTCTGTACCTAATAATGCTTATAATTAGTTACATGTTATAAAAAGTTTAATTCTAGTAAATATTTTACCACAAGTCTTAGTGGGCACATAATTTGAAATAAAAAAATACATTAGTTTATATTATAGTACCTTGGACGGCCACGACGAGGACGTAAACTACGCTTTAATATTGGTGGAGAAGTTGACGAGTTAATATTTTTCTCTTTTGTTTCACTCGAAATCTGTTCACTGTTTTCCGAACTAGTGGCTGGCTGAGAGGCCGGACTAGCAATAGTACTGTCCGTCGTGGTCAGCGACTCTGGCACTGTAAGCACCGTACTTGGCGTAGGTGTTATGTTATCTCTAGTTACATTTGTATCTGTTGAAGTACAGGTCAATGAATATCTTTTTTATGGGGTATCTTAGGGGTTAACATTTGGTCAATCTGTCTTCTGGTACTAGCACCAGCCGGCAGGTTAACAGCGTAGGAATTCGGGTCAACTTGCTCACTGACTTGTCCTTCGACCCAGCCTGCGGCCTAGCAACGCAACTGCGAGCGCAACGGCCGTCGAAGCATGTTCACAATTCCTATATTGGAACAGCATTTTACACAGTGCTTGTTAGATATTTGCCCCATCGTGATAAGCTTTTTTAATACAGTTTTTAACCGTTTTAACCGCATTTTCCGCAGCTCCGTTGCCTTTTGGTCTATACGGGCTAGTAAGGGAATGTAAAATGCCATTTTTATTGAAATATTCTTTCAATTCTAGCGATGTGAAAGGCGGACCGTTGTCTGTTACTATTTGCGATGGCAAACCAAATCGTGCAAATAGCTCCCTTATTTTATAAATAACAACTTTGGCAGAATTACTGTACATATGAAGTACTTCGATCCATTTGCTGTGCGCGTCGATTATAATCAAATAATGTTTACCCTTATACTCCCCGAAATCGATATGCAAACGCTGCCAGGGGCGACCTGGAAACTCCCAAGGAGTGAGCAAGACATGCGGCGGGGCGTCGCGCTACTGACGGCACGCATCACAACGCTTACAAATATCCTCCATATCTGTGTCTGGCCTGGACAATACACGTAATTACGTGCAATGGTTTTTATTTTTAAGACTCCTAGGTGACCATTATGTAATTCTCGTAAGATGTATTGGCGAAACTTGGGCGGAGTGACTATACGGTAGTTATAAAGCATACATCCGTTTTCCACAAACAAATTATTTCTACGATTAAAATATGCCTTTTCTTTCTCCATGTCTGTATGATGTGGCCAACCAAACATTATATATTTACAAATATTTCGTAAGATGGGATCAGTTTTAGTTGCCTCTGCGATATCCTTGTAATTGACAGGAAAATCTTTCTCCAGAAAAAGCAAATATGATATTGTGGTATCGTAGTGGGCACTGGAATCACGTGTACGAGCATGCGACAGTGGTAGCCGTGAAAAGCAGTCAGCCGGTGCGTTCTGAGCCGAGTTCAACCACTCAACGGTAAAATCATAAGCCGCCAGTCACGCCACGTATCTCTGTAATCGGCTAGCTGCTGTTTGCGGAATACCGATTTTATCTCCAAAGATATACGAAAGTAGTTTGTGATCAGTTCGAATTATAAAACTTCTACCAAATAAATACTAATGGTTTTTTGTAACGCCAAAGAAAATCGCCAACGCCTCTTTATCTAATTGGCTGTACGACTTTTCGGCTTCGTTAAGCGTACGTGAGACGTAGCAAATTGTATGTGCCAAAACTCCTCCTAAGCCAAAAGCACTATTGTCCACACTTAAAATCAGTGGCAATGACGGGTCATAATGCGCTAAAAATGTATCGCTACCTAACACTCTTTTGACATTGGCGTACGCTTGCTCGCATTCATGACTCCAGTACCATTTCATATTTTTTTGTAATAGACTATACAAAGGATGTAATATTTTACTTAGATTTGGTATAAATTTACCGTAGTAGTTTACAAGCCCTAAAAATGCTTTCAACTGGTGAATATTTTGTGGTCGAGGTGCGTTAGTATTGGCTTTAACTTTTTTATCATCTGGGTGTAAGTCACTTTTATCAATTATGTGTCCCAAATAACAGACACTTTTTTTAAAAAAACTCACATTTCTCTAATTTAATTCTTAAACCTACGTTCTGTAACTGACGAAAAACTTCCCGCAAAATATTCAAGTGAGTTTCCTCCGTCCCCGAACAACATTTATCGTCCAGGAATACAACAGTGTTAGGTACGCCCCTAACGACCTCATCCATCAATTTTTGGAATTTTTCCGGTATACAGCTTAAGCCATACGGGGTGAGGATATATTCGAACGTGCCTACGTGCGTGCTTATAGTTGTACATGCTTGTGATTCCTCCGTTAATATTACCTGTTCGTACGCGTGTGACAAATCTATTTTTGAAAATATAGTGCCACCACTCAAAACTGCGTAAAGTTCCTCAATACGCGGTAGGGGGTAGGGTTCACGTTTTAATCTGGGATTAATTGTTACTTTATAATCACCTCAAATTCGAATACTTCCGCACTTTTTTATGACCGGTACAATAGGTGTCCTGTATTCCGAATTTTCTACTCTAGTTATTGTGCCCTCATTAACGAGTCGCTCCAATACCTGTTCGACTGGCTTCTTTAAGGATAATGGTAAGTTACGCGCCTTATGAAAAATGGGTTCGTTATCTTTTAACTTTAACGTAAATTGCTTTGTACACGTACCTAATCCAGGAGCATAAACGTCAACAAATTCATTTTTTAAATTATTAATTATGCGTTCGGTTTTATCCCCTATGAATTCATCTTTTAAGTGGTTTAGTTTTATGTTTATGCTCGTAAGCGGCGTAGCCACGCTCAGCCGAGTATCGGAAGACCACCACCCGGTATTATGTATAATGGTAGTGCATGCGCCTCCCGTATCTCGTTATCAGAGTTATAATAATGCTCGGACACAGTGATAAAACCCAACGGTTTGATCGAGTGACCGGTATAAGATCTCAACTTTAAATTGCAACTTGAAATTACAAAATGACAAAAATATTTTCTAAAAACATGTTCATTTATTGCTGATATTTTACTACCTGTACCGATTTCAAATACCAGTGGCACATTTTGTACATAGAGTTGAATTATATACGGTTTGTCCTTAGCTCCATCGATACACATGCTAAATAAATCACTGTCTTCCGATTCGGAATCAGATTCCAAGAAAAATTTACTACGTTTCGGCACTTTGCTCGACGAGTGATCACTACGCAAACTTTTACACATGGCCCGCAAATGGCCTTTAACGCCGCACTCATCACAACTGAACTACTTAAATCGACACCTATCCGCCGTATGCGACCGTCCACACCGCCAGCAGACTTGTTGTCGCGAATCCCGTACGTGGGCAGCGCCTGCAGCTGCCTGGGCACCGATTCTGTGCACGCTGCCTGCGCCGAACGGCCCGGGCCGCCGCCGCTGGCGTGCTCGCTCGCGCCCGCCGCCGCTACGCCGCTCGTCTCGGCGTGCCGCTCAGCAGCCTCCAACGCTAGCGCCAGCTCCACCGCTCGCTTATAGTCTAATTCCTTTTCCGCAAAGAGACGACTTCTAATTTCGTCACTTGCAAGACCGGAGACGAATTGATCTCTTAGATTCTCCTCTAATTTGTCAGCGAAGTTGCACGTACTTGCGAGGTGTTTTAAATGTTGTAGATATGAACCGAGATCTTCGCCAATTTTCTGCCGCCTCTGCCTAAAAATATGTCTTTCCGCAATATCAGAACGCCTGGGTTCTAGATGTTGTTTAACGATGTGGATTAATTCATTGAAACATTTTTTTTCTGGCTTATTTGGTGCACATAAGTCACACATCAAATCATATGTGGCTTCACCCACGACAGTAATTAACGTGGCCACGTGAGTTAACGTGTCGTAACCCTGGAATCGGGCTGACATAGCAGTTGAACATAACAATGAACATATGTGGAACGCTTGCGCTGCGAAAAGTATCATCGTGGAAACAATGCAACTGTCTCGCAGTCCGACACCATCCACGCATAACTTAGCTTCTTTTTTATAAATTTACAATTTGTTTGAACTTTGAATTAATTATTTTTGTTACTTTTGTGAAATTAAATTAATTATATTTTTTAAAAAGTCTTTCGATCGCCGCCATATCGTAACTGGCGCAGTCGGTCTTTCGCAACAATTGGTAGAACCTTCGACCAATTGAACGGTTTCGATCGTATAAATCGCGACTTTGGATCTACGACGGCGGCATGGACGAAGACTTCACGTGGAGCTGACTCAGACCCGTGAGGAGATGCAGAAGGCGCTTTGGTGAGTACTATCACTATTTCAAGTTCCTTTGCTCTATTTCCTTCCGTATTTAGTTTAAGTAGTATATGTAATTCTGTCTAAAAGCTAAAATCGCTATAGACATTTAGTTAGGAGATTAGATATACGTCTTATAGCTCAAATAGATAGCATAGGATAAGTCTAACAGCTAAAATCGCTGTAGACTCTTAGTTGAGGTCCGATAGTGTATTTGTCTTATAGTTAAAATCGCAAATAGGCAGGCACAGAGCCCCAACTTTTTAAACTTATAAAGTGTTTAATTATTGATTTAAAAATGTCTTTTTTTAACGACGATGCAGCAAACTTTAAGATGATCGCGGAATCGATGCCAAAGTACGATGGCAATACAAAGAGATTAAATCATTACATCAGAGAAATCGAAAATATACCTAATCTTTTGGATGATACTGCCAGGGTACATCCGGAAATTATATGTCTTATAAAGAGTAGATTAAGCGATACCGCGATTGATGCGATAGCGTACAGAGAAACACTTAATTCTTGAGAAACAATTAAGGATGTGCTCGTACGTAGATTAAGGGAACCTAGAAATGAAATCCAGGTTATGCAAGAGCTAAGTAGGGTGCGGCGTAACAGAAACGAGGATTCCGAGACACTTGGTAGGCGGCTTCGAAAAATATTGGATACCTTATTTTCTGTAGGCACACATACTAATAAGTCGTATTACGAAAACATGTTAATAGAACAATACACAACTAATTTACATTTTCAAGTTTCTATAGCGGTTTGAATAGCACAACCCACTACATTAGAATCAGCTATAGTAATAGCGAGACAAGAGGAAGCTAAACTCGCCTTTAATAAGACATTCCACAATTATAACTATAGTGCACCATCAACCTCGGCTCAGGCAAAGTTTAGAGAACCAATACGAGCTGTAAGTCAGCCTCAAAATTCCTAACCGCTTAGGTTTAGTAACTCAGGCCCCATACAAAGCCAGACGAGTAATAAAGTTCCAGTTCAACGACAAAATAATCCGACTCCAGAACAGAGGCAGCAGTGGGTGCAATCTATGTTGCCGTGGGAAAACCGCCCATCATCAGGTAACTTTAGGGTATCCTCAGGAAATTTTAGGAATAATATACCCCAGCAACAAGCAAACCCTGCGCAGAAGGCTTCAGACGTCACAATGAGATCCGTCTCTAAGCCCCAAAAACCACAGTATGCAGCTGAGGAGCTATTCTACACAGGTTCACCTGGACAATACGAACAACAATATGCTGAGAACGACGCAGACTACGTGTATCAACAAGGTTAGTACGCATACTGTAGCGACAACTACAACCAACAGGGATACGAACCTCCAATGGAAGACAGTGAGGTTCAAGATGATTTTTCCCAGGGTGCGGTTTCCCCAGACCAAATTTAGTAAAATTAAACAACCATGACAAAGATCACCTGCCATATATTGTGTTGCCAGAGTTTCAAGGTAATTTTCTCATAGGTACCGGAGCCTCGCGCTCTATGATATCACCTAGTGTAATACAAAACACAATTTTTGAACACCTTGTAGAGTACGAACCATTTGAGGTAAAAACAGCACATGCTATTACACGACACAATCAAGTGGCCTACCTACCGCTGCCACCCGCCTTTAACAGCGATATAGTTCATAAATTCCTTATATTTGACTTTGACCCCAAATATAATGGTTTAATAGGATTAGACCTATTGAGAAAGCTATTTAGGTTTAAAGAATTTATTCTCACAAAAAGATTACATAATCCACTTACATGAGAACAATAATATAAACTTAATCTAGGTAACGGTCACCGTATTCACAGTTCCATCGAACACTCTCCGAAATTACAAGTCAGTAGCTTTCAAGAATGTAGTTGTGCAATTGAGACTTGAACTTGTTAAAGGAATCTATATTTTTAATATGAGAAGGTAGGCTGTTATAAAAGTGTGCTCCCTCAAAGGTAATATTTTTTTTCCCTAATTTGGTACGTGTCTTTGGCAATACGAGCAAGCTAGGTCGACGAAGACTGCGTTTGGATATTTGTGACTTTTTGGTAAAGGACAAACTAGTTTGGATGTTTTTACTCATGATCTTCCTAATTAGAATGCAAGTGCTATATATATAAAGTTGTCGGATGTTCATTATTTTTGTGTCATCAAAAATTTTACGAGTCGATGTTAAGTATGGGTAGGAGAAAAGTATTTTTATTGCTTTATTTTGAGCTCTTTGTAGTTCCTGCAATTTCGTTTTGGCGGCACTGCCCCATATTTCTATTAAATATAATATATGAGATTTGATAAGTGAATTGTAAATATTGAAACGTAGTTTCCTAGGTATACATTGATTTATGTTACAGAGTGAACCCGTTAGCGACGATAATTTGCTTTTTATATATTCTATCTGTTTGTTCCATGTTAAATTACTATCCATTCTCAGACCAAGATATTTTTCACAAGTTTTTTGTTCGAGTGGAATGTTGTCAATTGTTAAAGGAGCATGCGGGGGAATTATTTTATTTTTCGACTTGTAGATAATATAGCATGTTTTTGAGATGTTGATTGTTAACAGGTTGGACTGAAACCATTCAAACAACATGTTAAGGTCTTCTTGAGCTTTTGAGATGATTTCGTCGTATTTTGTAACATATATATAAAAAATAGACTTTTACAAACCGCTAACTCACAGATACCAATTTCGTTTGACTATCCCAGTAAAAAACTCACGATTGAACCAAAATGCGAAAAGGTTATAGTAGTAAAAACCAATTATTCTGATGGTCAGTACATTCACGATGAATTCATATGGTCTAACGGCTTAAAATCTCCGGCAGCCTTGGTCGAGGTTAAAGAGGGAAAATTTAGGACATCTATTATAAATTTTAATTCAGAAAAGCGAATAATTTCTAATAATGAAAAAATATACCTAGAACCATACCGTGAGAATTTTGATAGAGTTAGACACAGCTTAAATTCCATAAAGGTTAACGCAGATACAGAGAAAGAATTACGCAACAATTTAAATAAAATACGCACAAACCATATGAACGAAGAAGAGAAACGCGAAATTACTAAGATTTGATATCAGTATAGAGATATCTTCTACTATGAAAATATCCCACTCTCATTTACGCATGCAGTTAAACTTCAGTTAAGACTAATCGACCAGACTCCGATATTTGTAAGAAGTTATAGACAAGCCCCACAACAACGCAAAGAAATACAGAATCAGGTAGACAATCTTTTAAAGCAAGGTATTATTCGTGAAAGTATATCCCCATGGTCATGCCCTGTTCATATTGTCCCTAAAAAACCGGACGCACTAGGTAAGGTAAAATGGAGGTAAGTCATAGATTATCGAAGGTTTAACGATAGAATAATAGAAGATAAGTACCCACTTCCCAGCATGCACGACATCTTAGACAGACTTGGACGCGCCCAGTACTTTACCACCTTAGATTTGGCGAGTGGATACCATCAGGTGGAGATGCACCCTGATGATATAGAGAAAACTGCATTCACAACAGAAAAGGGACATTACGAATTCCTTAGAATGCCATTTGGCTTAAAAAATGCACCCAGTACCTTTCAACGGCTCATGGACCACATCCTTAGAGGTATTAATAACGTTTTTATCTATTTCGACGACATCATAATAATATCAACGTCATTGCAGGAGCATATAGAAACGCTAAGACAAGTTTTTGAACGATTTAAAATACATAATCTGAAAATCTAGTTGAACAAGTCTGAGTTTCTTCAAAACCACGTCACATTTTTAGGCCACGAACTAACTGATCAAGAACTAAAGCCTAATCAGGACAAAATTAAAGCGGTTCTGATATTCCCACTACCAAGAACACAGAAGGAGATTGAAAGCTTTTTACGACTCGTGGGATACTGCAGAAAATTCATTAAAGACTTTGCCAAGCTTACGAAACCGATGACCTTATGTCTTAAGAAAAATAGCAAAGTTATACACTCACCGGAATTTTTGGAATCCTTCAATAACTGCAAACAGATTTTAACCAATGCACCCATCTTGCAGTACCCAAATTTTGACGAACCATTTTTACTGACAACAGACGCATCGGACGTAGCCCTTGGTGCAGTACTTTCTCAAGGAAAGATAGGCTCAGATAAACCAGTAGCATACGCATCGAGGACACTTTCGGATGCGGAAGCGAAGTACTCAACAATAGAAAAGGAGCTCTTAGCTATTGTTTGGGCAGTGAAATACTTTCGGCCTTATCATTATGGACGAAAATTTGCTATATACACCGACCATAGACCCCTGACATGGTTAATGTCACTAAAAGACCCTAGCTCAAAATTGACTAGGTGGCGACTTAAACTCGCTGAGTACGACTACACGGTCGTTTACAAAAAAGGACGACAAAATACCAACGCAGATGCTCTCTCTCGAGTTAAAATTTATCATAAGAGCATTGATTCACTAGCAGTCAATCTAGATGACAATGATGATGACGACATCATAAGTAGAATTTTTGACAACGCACGACAAGAGGTAGATACGGAGACCGATGCAATACAACAGCCTGAGGATAGTAATGATAACAACAGCGATAGCAATGACAATAACGTGACAGTTAGGCCTAACGTACAATATCCTCTAACAGACACAGAATCTGAAAGTATTAGTATCGTTACCCTCGATCCTGATCACTTAGTATCGACAAACCATACGCAACCTGACAACGAAAACAACGGGATACCAATCTTATCGGACGCGATCGACAGACAACTAAAACAATTCCATATTAGGTAAACTCCAGGATCAACATACAGAGTAGAAAATAGGTCTACTAATTCTAGAACAGTAATTAAAGATGTATTTATTCCGGTCAATAACACAGAGAAAGAAATTATCCAATTCTTAAAAGAACACACGATTGCTGATCACGTATTCTATTGCTACTTCTATAACGAAGAACTATACCTAGCATTCTCTAGAGTTTACACAAATGTATTTAATGACAGAGGCCCTAAGCTTTTTAGATGTACTTCACGCGTTACCCTTGTCGAAAACAAGACAGAACGACAAGAAATAATTAAGAAATATCATGAAGGCAAAACCGTGCATCGTGGTATCCAGGAAACATATAAGCAAATTCGTAGAAACAACCACTGGCCTCACATGCTACTCACAATCCAAACATTCATAAATCAATGTAGTATCTGCTTACAAGCTAAATATGAAAGAAACCCGCTTAGACCCTCATTAGCCTTAACGGAAACACCTACAAAACCTATGCAACATATGTTTATGGATCTGTATTCGACAGGCGGTGCCACGTTCCTCACTATTATAGACAATTTCTCAAAGTTCGCCCAAGCAATACCGTTGAACGCCACTAGTAGTGTACTTATAGCTGAAGCTTTATTTCAGGTGTTCTCAGTTTTAGGAATTCCTCATAAAATTACAACTGATTCGGACAGTAAATTCGACAATGAAGTTATAAAGGAGATGTGCGCTTTACATGGCATTAACATTCACTTCACGACTCCATACAATCCAAATTCAAACTCACCCATAGAACGTTTTCATTCCACCATAGGAGAGATTATCAGAATCCAACGAATGACAAACAAAGAGGACCCCATACAATTAATCATGAAATTTTCAGTCATTGCTTACAATAACTCAATCCACTCAGCAACAGAATACACTCCACACGTATATATAAATAATAGTAACTCTATTTGGACATATAGCTTCTAGAAACCCACTAGAGTTACATTATCCTAAGAAGTTTTACCAGGACTATGTTATCAAGCGCAAAATGCATGCAGAAGCTGTTCAGGAGTGTGTGTCAGCGCACATGGTCAAAAACAAGGAACAGGTAATAGTGAAGCGAAAACAGGCAGCAGAGGAAATATCATTCAAGGTAGGTGAAACAGTTTATAAGCAGGTGGCCAAAACAGCGAGAAACGACAAAACTAAACCGGTATTTAAAGGACCCTATAAGATTATTCACTTACATCCTAATAATGTAGCAGAGATAGTAGGAAATCATCCTAATTCTAAGTCCATTCGGGTACATGTCAAACTTCTACGAAGACCCCATCTTGTTCCAGGATAACCATATTCGGAGCCTTCGTGTTCCAGGCAAAATTCGACATAACATTTCAACCCGTAGACAATACGAACGGAGTTCTATTACTTAGACAAGGTCATATTCTGAAACAGACTGATTCCTTCAACCTTGCTTGTGTGGATAATGTTACCCACTTGAATCTAGTATCGATAAAATAAATGGCATTATACGCAAGTGCTAAAGCAATTGAAATTAAAACCACATCAGAAGAATTACACAAAACATGTAGGGACCAGATAGAACATAAGTTAGATTTAATTAGTAAGAAGTTAATTTTTATTGCACCCAGATTTAGATTTAGACGCGGTATTATAAATGGACTAGGTTCCGTAGTGAAATTAATAACTGGTAATTTAGATAACGAAGACACTATTCGATTTGAAAACGAAATCAATAAAATTCGTAATTCGGTCCATAAAACCCAAAGCTCACAAAAGCGAACGCTATCTTTGGCTGAAAATACCATAAAGGAATTTTCGAAACAACTAAGCAAGATAGATGATAACCAAAAAAGATTAACATCTATACTGAAAAACATTACAATTAATTCCGATACAGTAAGAAAACAGCTGCACTTTTTAGAGATATACGTTCAAATAAGTTTTAGTTTACAGATTATTTTAGATAAGTTAATGCTGCTCGAAGATGCTATGGCATTCGCGCAATTAGGTATAATGCACCCTAGTATTATAAGCACACGTCATTTAATTTCGGAACTTAGTAATTTGCAGAATAACTTTTCACTATATCCAGTCGAGGAGATTAGTATTGAAAATATTCATAAGATAGAAAAGTCAATTAGCGAGAAAGTTTATAGCACAGAACATTCTTTAACATTTATACTAGAAATCCCATCCATCCAACCTACATTATATGATTATATACATATATATTCCTTGCCAAACAACCTAAACCTAACCACTATACCCAAATCCAAATTCCTCGCACTTGGAAGCGATGAGTACGCCTACCTGGAAGAAGATTGCAAGAAGCTGTCGGAAGACACCTGACTCTGCAAATCACTGGATACTAGAGTCATAGAGAAATCTGAAGATTGCATCATCTCACTCATCAAGCATAAAGATGGTAACTGCACTCGGGCACGTATGAATCTGAAGCGAGGAAAATTGCAGAAGATTAAAGAAAATAAGTGGTTGGTAGTATCAACGGAACCAGAAATTATAAAAACCCAATGCGGACAGAAAATAGAGTATAGGAAACTTTCAGGAACATTCTTCATCAACCTAACACAGGACTGTCAAGTTAATGTCATGAATACAACGATAAGAACACACACTAGCAGCATCTCTATGGACGAAATCATCCCTCTACCCAACGAGAACCTAATACACCAGGAAGAAGTCCAGTACGAGACACATCTGGAAGACATCTCACTAGATAGTGTCCACGAACTTATGAACAAAGTTGAAGATATTCAAGAAATAGAAACCTGGAACTGGTCATATATGATGGCAATTCCCAGCTGGTCTACAGTGCTCCTCTACATACTAGCAGCATCTTTTGCAATCTGGAAGATATACAATTGGAACAAGCGTCCAAGCAAAGCAAGTCGCGAGGACGCTCCTGGAACCAGCTTCCAACTTAAGGAGAGAAGAGTTAACGTGTCGTAACCCTGGAAACGGGCTGACATAGCAGTTGAACATAACAATGAACATATGTGGAACGTTTGCGCTGCGAAAAGTATCATCGTGGAAACAATGCAACTGTCTCGCAGTCTGACACCATCCACGCATAACTTAGCTTCTTTTTTATAAATTTACAATTTGTTTGAACTTTGAATTAATTATTTTTGTTACTTTTGTGAAATTAAATTAATTATATTTTTTAAAAAGTCTTTCGATCGCCGCCATATCGTAACTCTTGCAATGATTTTTTTATTTCATTCAAGGCGATAAACTGCTTGACACGATTTACGTAAACTGACCATTTCCGAGAGGATAAATCGAAACTTTCTATTTTTCTAAAAGGCATGACGATGATTATCGCGATTTACTACTAATATCACACTTTTTACCAATAATATTATTAAACTCGTCGCCAGTTATGTATTATGAAGTGAAACACGAGCGGTAGTTTCACCAACTGATTTATTAGCCTTCATGGCGGTATTGACATATATTTTACGATATAAATTATCAACATACCCGACAGTATTCTGTGAGAGCGTGGTCTTTCCCCGGTCTGGCCGACACATTCATGCTACAACAGTACATCTAATATAACTGCAGCATGGCTCTACCACGTATAAATATAGTATGACCCACATTAATTAATGTTTCGTACACAATATAAAACAATATTTCATTTGACTGAACATAAAAAAGTTAAGTGGACACAGTGGACTAAGCAAAACAGAAAACAATATTTTTTTAACTTCCCCCTAAGAAAATAGAAAATTTTAAAAAATAGGGAAGTTCACCCTGATTTTCGAAAATCGAGGTTTCATCAGACCTCGACGTTTTGAGATCTCAGGAAGCTATTCTGACTAATTTCACATGGACGTCCGTACGGATGTATGTTTGTGTGTTTGTGTGCGTGCGTGCGAGCGTGCATGCGTGCGTGCGTGCGTGAGTGCGTGCGTGTGTGTGTATGTGTGTGTGTGTGTGTGTGTGTGTGTATGTGTGTTGGTGTTGATAGATTTGGTGATAATATGAACTGATTCAGAACACTACATTTAAGGAAATATTAAAAATAAAAATTTTGAAAAACTGTTTTAAAATTTTAAAGTAATTAAAAAGTAAAGTGGTTTTTCAATGGATTTACCGACCGGTTTCAAAACCTAACCTTCTCTTAACCTCTAAAAATGACGTCGAATACCGTTCGGAAAAAAAATTGGTTCGTTCGTTTGTGAGATATCGAAGGAAAAAAATTTAAAAATAAGTTTTTTTAACATAACATCGAGGTTTCGCACCATAATTTGGTAAAATTTGAAGCGCTTTGTATTTGTAATTGGCGGGAAGTTCCAGGGATGGCCTGCAGTGTCAACCAATTTTTTTCAATATGAAGTAAAGGTCCTGACAGTTATGAATAGTATGAAAAGGGTAAATAAGTAGATTGCAGATGACATACAAGTTACGAAGTTTTTCCGATATTATATTTTATTATTCTGGCATGTTTTACCATCGGTTTATTGTAAAAATATTTCCCCAAAATCACAGCACTTTTAAAAATGTATTTTCGTATTTAATCTTATTTTTGTATTCACACAATCCTTGTATTACATTTAAGTAGATTTCCTGAAGATCAGAAAAGTTTAAAAGTACTGCAAAGTCACTTAAGTCTAAAAAAACTGAAAAATGTTTTGTTGGCCGGACGAATTCCTAACACTATTACCTTGACCTTACTGAAATTCAGCGCTGTGGGCTATCCTTAGATGAGTGGTGACCAATTTTCGACAACGCAGTACAAAACTTTTTTATTTAGAATAAGGGTAACAATCAAGTACACAGCCCAGCATTTATCATCGATTAAAATTCAAAATGCAGATGGGTTTTGACCCCTGAGGACTAAGAGAATGTCTCATATCCAGTAAAAAGGGTCTTCGGTTCTTACATCCCCCACACGATACAAATCAGCATTGAGCTGTTATGTTTTACGAGAGCTCGGACCTTCCCCAATTGAGGCGACCCATTCGTGCTACAGCCATAATATAGCTGCAAAATGGCTCAACCAAGTATAGCTACTTTCAGTAATAAATTTATTTTTAGTATTATATAATTGTAGTATATTTTTATGTGCGTATATATGTCTAAGTTAACTCCATACTAATACATGATAATGCAAATGCTGTGTTTTGCGTCGAAATGTATATAAAAAATCAATATTTCGGCTGCGTCATCCTTCATGAGTTCTCGGGAAAAATTAAAAAAATTATCTCACCACGCTTGCTGGCCCACTGTACATTCGGGTCCGAATTCTTGACCAATGTAGTGATAGAGTTATTTTGATCAAGAAAATCTCAGTAGCATTCTGAAGTCAGGAAGTTGGCAATGTTGCACCCCCATGCTTCGAAAAGAACGTAAAGCCGTTGTTCCTGTGCCTATTTTCTTTAATTTTCAATTTTTATGTGGTAGAACCACGTTGTAGCTATATTATGGTTGTATCATGAATGGGTCGGCTCAACCGGGAAAGGACCACGCTCTCACAGAACACCGCCATAGCAATTTAATACTGCTGTATTCCGTATGGTGAGTGTAGAGATCCGGAAACGCTTTTTTACTAGAAACGACGCATTTCATCTTAGTCCACAGGGGTGACAACGCATCTGCGTTTTGATTCTTAGTCGAGGATAAATGTAGATATATAGATATGTGGCCCATAGGGGCCACAGCATCCACTTACCATCAGGTTAACTGTGTGCTCATTTATCACCCTAATTCTTTTAAAAAAAGTTAAAGATAGAGGTTTTTGTCCGACAGTGGACTTTACAGAGCCGATTAGGAAAAAACTTTCAAAATGTTTGATACTAATAAGTTCACTGTCCCGTTAAAATAGAACAGAACAATATCAATAATTTTTATTCAATCTGGGGTCACGGCAGTGCCCCCGCCAAGTCGAGCAAAAAAGCGGCACGGCCGTACCATACTTTTCTCGAAACATTTCAGGCCATTTTCGAACCCCTATAACTTAGTAGTGGATAAAATTATAAGCCTGAAATTACCGATCATTAACCGAGTATACATTGTTTAAACGTGATATATTTTAAATTTGATTTAATTTGAACCAGTAGTTTAAGAAGTATAATTAGTCAAAGTTTCTTAATTTTGTCACTCACTGACTGACCGATCATCAAAACTCTAAGGCACTTTTAGTAGACATAAAAGCTTCAAATTTAGAGTACAATTAGTGTTTATTGTATAAATCAAGAAAAAACTAAAATATTTTTTGTTTTCGGTCCAGTTTTCTAAATACACTAACTGCATAAATAACTATGTAATCCCATATAAATATATAGAATTACAAAGTTACATTTGTAGTGCATGAATGAGTATATTTGTATATGGGTGTAGATAGGTACTTTGATGGTTTTCAATGTGTAAGGTACCGGAAAAGAAAAACAGTAGGACTATCTTATCTACAGTAAGAAATGAGATGCCATCAAAACATAACTTGTAAAAAAACCAAGTGTCACAATTCAGTTCTTCTACCGTAGAAGGTTGTGTGATCTATGTAATACTAAGTCGGTTAACTTATTCAGTCCCTACATATGGGTCCTTTTGTTTTAAGTTATTACGTAATTAGCTAACCTAACAACATTTTATAGTGACTATATCAATGTTAAAAATCTTATATGTTTTAAATATATAGATTGACTTGGCAATCGCACTAAGCAATCTAATTTAATATAATATGTATTACTTGTGAATACATTAAGTTTTCTTGCGATGGCCAAGTCAATCTATTCACTTGAAACATAAAAGATTTTTAACACTGATATGGTCACTATAAAATGTTGTTAGGTCAGCTAATTACATTATAACTTAAAACAGAAGGACCCTTAAGTAGGGACTGAATAAGTTAACCGACTTGGTATTACATGGATCTCACAACTTTCTACGGTAGAAGAACTGAATTGCGAGACTTGGTTTTTTTACAAGTCATGTTTTGATGGCATTTAAATTTCTTATAATTCTTATTAAAAGCTTTTTAGAAAAATTTACAATGATTTATTTGTACTTTGGAGTGTCGCAAAGATCTAGAAAGACACTAATATAGAATAAAAAAATCAGTTAGTCAGTCAATCAGACAAACTAACAAACAAACAAATAGACGGGTCTACAAATGAATTAATGGACAGACCCACAATCCAACCAAGAAACGCATTGGGAAAACTATACGCTTGTGTTTCATATCATAAATACAAAATGACTGCAGTATATTGTTTCAGATTCATTAAAACTTGTGAGTTACTATAAAGCCTTAACAGCAATTTAAGTGGCATATATATTTCCGTGAAAGATTAACGTACGCTACTTGATTACGAAACACTCGAGCAATTAAGTTCAAAATCCTTGCCAAGTAAACCTCCTCTTGAATTTAAGCATCTTCTGCCTAACGAGCAACAGCTCTAAATACTTTTGTGACCTTATATTATTCCTTGCCACTTTCAAGTTTGCCTTTTCGTTAACTAAATTGGACGCAAAGTTCATTTTCATCTTAATATTTCGTTAATTGGTACCTTTCTATCGTTGACTTAAATATTTTGTCCTAAATTCCTTATTAAATTGATGTCTATCGTAGAACGAACAAAATTTGACAAAACGCTGACGTAAAAATATCAGTATAACATTTTTTTTGATTGACGTCTGTCAACTACAGTAATATTCCCCGAATTAAGACAAAAGTTATTAGCGTGACAAGTAATACTATTTTTAGTGGTAAGAGTTACAAACTATTACTTCCTACTAGTAAGTTACTTCTCATTTCTGAGAAGGATGACAGGTCCCATCCGCAGAGATCGTAATTCTCGGTGATTTTAACACCCACCACGCTGAACCACTTGGTTTCAATTTAACCTGTCATGTGGATAGACCTGTTTACGATTTTGCTTTTGCATATGGTCTGACACAACTGGTTACCTCACCTACGCGAATCCCAGATGTAGAAGATTATGTACCTTCCCTGTTGGATCTTCTGCTAACCTCTCATCCGGACGGATATCAGGTCTACGTCGATGCCCTTATGGCTCGTCGGCCTATTGTCTGATCCGAAGTACGATGCCACTCACGCTCACATCGCGGTTGCGCTCTGCAGGTTGCTGCCGAATTTAGCATTATAGATCAGACGATTGAGACGGAATGCGATCTTTTTTGCACCCTACCCTTGAAAGCGGCCGTGCTTATAGCCGAATGTTCCCAGCGTTGTTGTTGATTTTGACGTGATGTGGTGCTGCAGGCAATGGAACGTTTTATTCCATCAACTGGATACATATCAGAGGCAAAACTCAGCCATGGTTTGCTCACTCCTGCAAAATAGCATTACGCCATAAGCAAGAGTGCTACTTGGCCTGGGCTCACGCATCGACGTCTCGGGATGCAAATACCAGTGCTCTTAAAAACAAGTACAATTCCGCCTCCAGGTCCTTCAAAAGTGTCATCACTAACGCAAAATTAGAGAAAATCGGTAGAATTGGCGAGAAAATAATTCGCATTTCTGCGGAAATGCACGTGGCATTCTGCTAAGTCTCTCGTCAAGGCTGTTCAAGGGAACTTCTAACAGCCATCTCTTCTATCACTGTACAGGGAGGACGTCTCATGGGCCCATTCCGCAAAGGACAAAGCCGATCTGCTGGGCTCTCTCTTTGCATCCAACTCGACTCTTTATGACAAGGGGAATACAACGCCGACCAACCCGCGGTGTGAGTGCTCTATGCAAGATGTGCTGTTTACCCAACGCTTGGTGCGCAGAGCACTGTTCTCCCTGGACGTCAACTAGTTGAGTGAGCCCGATGGCGGATTGTACTGCAGACGTGTACTCCAGTTTTGGCACCAGCTTTACCGGTACTCCTACTGCGTAAGCATGGTCCCAAAATCATGGAAGATATCTTTCGTGCAGCAGATCCCTAAAAGAGGTAAAGAAAGAAGAAAGATCGCATTGGCAGTAAAGTGAAAAAAAAAAACAGGCCACCAGCTATCGAGAATCGTCGACAAACCACCGAATCAAGCAGTAGTTGAAGATAGACGCTAGGTGTGATTGTAGTGGTAGTAGGCCTCTCGCTCACAGAACGATCTAGTAGTAACCACTTCACATAGTGCAATTTGTCGTCGCGCACCTCCTACAATGCAGTCGCAATACCAGGGGCATCGTCCTCGAGGCCTCCAAAAGAGACCCACCCTGGGAAGTACTTCCATCCAAATTCTCTTAAGCCGTACTTTTGTTTTCTTTTACTGCGTCCACTTTCTCCTAACAGCTCAAGTTTAATTCCCGCACAAGCCACTGCGATAATAGTGAGTGCTTTGCCCAAGCCTGCCACGTGCCACATCAGCCATCTTGTTTGGTTATAGATAACCACGCATACAGTCCACATATAATTCATCGCGCATAATTCAAAGATTTTTCGCACGAACCGGGAATCTATCCCGGGAACTATTAACGTCACCATTTTCAGGTTACATTAAACCGGATTAAATCAATTGTGCGACCATTTTCTGGTTCCTTCGAGCACTATTTGAAGGGGCAGCCTGTGGTCGCACCACCAGCCTTGCCCATTTTTCTCGGAAAAACGTCACCACGTACCGGGACAAACTAGTGTCAGAAGTCATGACTTTGTTGAAAAAGTCTCGAACTGACGGCAACTAAATCTAGTCCAGTTCGATCCCCAAACTGGACTAGTTTTAGTTGTAGTATTATTAGAAATATAAAAATACAAAACATTTGTTTTGTATTTTTATATTTCTAATAATACTAGTAACGACATTAACATTTATTTATGTCATCATTGCTGACTGTATCATTCGTTCATTTGTTTCGTGATTCGTTGAGTAGACCCGGATTCAAACTCCATGTTTTGCCGAAGTTCGTTTCGTCACGAAGTTGGCGGTTTATAACTGTATATCCTACGACTGAACTCTATTTAGTCAATTTAAATTGTCATTCGACGATGATGATTCGGTCGATGAGAACAAGGGAACTGAAAGTGCATCTGTGTTTACGCACATTTACCCTTTAATTATATTAAATTTCTATCTCCTACAGACTGGAAAACAGAATATCAAGGTGCTATTTAAAGGTAAAAAATAGGTGAGATAGAGCTACCCACCTAGACGGACTGCCAGGCAGAAAAGAGAGTCCTACTACCTAGTAAAATGTAAGTAGGAATTAAGTGAGAGCGTGGTCCTTCCCCAGTCGAGTCGACCCAGGCTGCAATTATAATATAGGAGCAGAATGACTCTACCACGTTTAGAGCGAAGAATCCAATACTTTGGGCTCATGATAAAATACAATAAAAATCATCATGTTTTACTAAAACCATCTTGGTTTCAGTTAATAGTTAACTTATAAAAATCCCACTTAAGTAATTACTGAAGGGACTTGTTAAAGGGTTTTCCGTACCAGCTTCAGCCCAGCCATCTTCTTCTCATCATCTTTTCTTAGCCTAATTTTTGCATTGAGGTCCCCCTACAACACCGTTTAGAGGATTTTTAGGAATATATGGCTCTTGAGATACCCTCATGTATCCTCAACCATCTCGTCGGGATAGACCGGGGGTTGTGAGTCAATCCGTATTACGTATTACGTACATTGTAAATGAAAGACTTTTGGACCATAATTCTGACACGCTCTTGGGACAGATGGTCGCCTTCCGGTGTAAAACAAAAGATCGTATTGGAGAACTTTAGTATCGTCGCAATTTTTTGGACCACATACACTTTAATAATATTTTATCACAACTCGTCGCCACCGCGTAGTGGCGGTGTGAGAATATCCGCTACCCCAAATCATCCCGTGAGTGTCGTAGGAGGCAGCAGGTGAAAGAAATCAGCAAATGGGTAGCGGCGTCTTCGTCATAACGACTAAAAATTAAAAATAAACTACTGTTGCCAACCCGTATGCTAAACGGAACAGCTATGGCAAATATACCCCTGTGAGGTAATCTACAGAGAAAGCCTATGTTCAGCTGTGGACTTTTATAGGCTGTGAAAGTAACGGAAACTCGTCTATTTTTTTCTTCCAGCTGCAGGGTGCGGTCGAGTCAATGGTGGTTACAGAACTTCCACTGGCGATTCTTTGTATCAAGGCGCCAAGTCGATACCATGGTTGCCACTCGAATTGGCAGCCGTTTCTTTCTGTAGTTGCTTAAAGGGGGCTGTTCGCCATACTCGCCACATTTTTTATGCATTTTTGTTTCGTTGTTGCGAAATTACTGATTTGTTTCACTCTGTCTTCTTTTAACATACTGTCGGGACGATATGTTGTAGTGTAAATTCTTTCACCGCCACTAGACTGTTTAGGCAGACAGACATAATTTATAAATATGGTTATTCATGTCTAATAGGGCATTATTTCAATACGAAAGAGGGACAGTATTGATAAATAATACTCATTTACTCAACTATTATGTAGTAATCTATATTGAATAAAAATATTTATATTATATTTTTTTTAATTTCGTTGTGAAATTATAACGATCCTTACTTTCTAATTTGCCAAGGATCAATTAGTGTTCATTTTTATTCAGTTATATGAGAAAGGTTAAGGGATTAAAAAAGTTCAATCCGAATTTTCTACAATTTAAAACTCAATTATAGGATTATCATCGCTTAGTTAAAAGCAAAAGGGATGTAATTTTGTAAAGTAAGATTTGATTTACTTGTATCACATTTATATTTATGTTTGTAGAGTAAAAATTATTTCCTGTGGCAGCTTTTGTACTAAATATACAAACAGTATCCTCAAATTCATAATGTAAATCATTTTGCCTTGGGGTTGAAGTGATTCTAAATAGATAGTAGTGTAAACCAAAAGCACCTAAGTTTAACAAACCAATTTAAATAATTAAAACTTTTGAATGAAATGTGTATAAACTGAAAGTGCAGGTCACTTATGTTATTTTCTTACAACTATAACACAAATTCTCGAAATTGCAGTGTTAGGTACAATGACCTGCTATTGAATCAGCATTTCGTCAAACGTGCCAGAGAGCAACGAGGACTTGTGAATTAGCCCCTACATGGAAAATGGTTTGTCTGTCATATTTTACGAACGTTTTGCCAAACAATATAGGAAGAATATTGAACTTTATAGACAAAACCTAAGTCATGTATTGATTTTATGGAAGAACCAGACGTCTGTATCAAAGTTTAAATATAATTTACTAAAACTTATCGAAGATTTGGTAACAACAAAAACTATAAACCGATATTTGATAACTCGGAAAACTAACCAACTATATACAAGAGAAAATAAAAAAACATGTCGATTGCGAAAGATTTTCCTTTGTGAAGGCAAGGAATTTTAATAGCTTAATAAATAAATATTTTATATTTTGTATCGTACTGCTGGCTAATATAGAAGTTTAATAGCCAGCAATATATTTCAAAATTTAAAAATGACCAACGGAATAACATAAAATTACCAAAACGTATCAGATTTAAAGAATGGCTTCACATAACCGCGGTTACCATAGATTAAAATTCGGGTATTTAAACTTCGTCGATAAGTTAAAAAGTTAAATATACGCGATAAAATCCATAAAAAACTAGTATTATTTAAATGTGTAGTGTTCGAGTAAATATAGGAAATCATTACGTTTGAGATATTTTGTATCCGTGATCAGGTTTTTCAGTTTGTTGCACAAGTTTCTTGAAAGGTGATTTCTGCACTCCACTTTTTCAATTGTAAATTGAGGGTAAGGTCTTGTTTCTAATAATTTAGAGTGTGTGCTAGAATAACTTTCAGATATTAGACATCCATAAGTCAGACCGTACACTTCATCAGATGATTTAAAATCTTCTATTATCAGGGTAGATTCCATTACAGTAGGTGCGGTGCACCCGTGAACTTTTTTTATCACTAGTGAGCTCTCGGAGTTTCATTTTTGTTACAATCTTGCGCACATTTACAGCAGAACTTATTTTTAACACCGAGAAAAATTTTTTTTTTCATTTCTCATTCGATTATGGCAGCAGCTCCTGAATGTGCTGAGTAATTCTTTTTATAAGACTTCTTACTCTAGCATCCATCAGCAATAACATCTAAAATAGGAATGCCATCAGTGATCACACTACCTTTTTAGATATTTAGATATTATAATGATGATAAGTAAAAAATTACAACCAGATAATGCATTGCTTGCAGTTTGGGCCTTGACCTTGAATTACCTGAACGTGGTTAAGCCATAGCTTTAAGAGCTTCCACTTTGGAAACGAATGTACTTGTGCAGAGCAACGGTGGGTTACTGCAGGGCAGGGGGTTGATCAATCTTGTGCTATCGCACTTCACTATCGATAGACACTACATGCAGTTGGCGCGAATGTATTTTATAGTACTTATTTACCTTATTTTAAGTGCCGTTGTCGAAAAATATAATATCTAGAATGGTGAGTTATATGTTATAGTTATATGAGTGGCTAAGTAAAATTGAATACAAATGACAGCCATGCTTATGTTTCCCTCATTTTTTTGATAAGTGTTTATCCAAATATATTACATACATAAATTTGACAATTGAAAACTGAAAACATCTATAAAAAGAAATTGTATTTTTTGTTGTAATATAAAATGATCTTATTCAGTAAAGGTTTTTAAGTTATGAGTATGTTAATAATGTTAATAAATCATATTGAATATTATATAATATCCAAAATTATTTTATATCCATTTCCGTGACAACCTCTAGCATACACGCTGCCGCGTAAATTCATACGCTGGCGGCGGCATCGCCGCGCATCAAAGGCGTTTCACTATTGTAAGGTACTAATAAATATTGTACTACTGTGTTTTGTGATTATAGAGAGCTGGAGACCAAATATTGAGTAGAAAAATATCAGACCAGGCTTGAGATTATTTTCGGTCCGAATTTGTAAGCTACGACGCGTCCTAAGAATTTTCTTCATAATTATTGTTATGTTTATTAATATTTTTGTACAAAATTTAAATGTCATTTTGATATAAGTCATGATCGTCATCATCATTCTGGTACGAGTTTCTTGTTCATTTTTAAAATTTTCGTTTGTCTGTCTGCCCGAGCTAATCATTGGAATGGGTAAACCAATTGCAATAAAATTTCACGAAAAAATGTAGGTAATATAAAATAAATGATCTTTAATGATAATCTTTAGTCGTTAGATACAACCCAGGCAAAGCTAGATCAGGTCGCTAGTTATTAATGTTATATTAAAAAAAACCTACTTTATTACAAAGTTCTTTTCAAATATTTCCCATTAATAGAAAAATTTCAATGAACTAAATAAATATAACGTCATAACGATATACCGTTTTTAGTGCATTTTTACTATTTATATACCCTGCGAATAAAGTTCCGAAACTGGATGATTGTTCATCACTGCTATTATTATATGATAAATGCCTCCATGATACAACAAAAAACTAGTGTTGGTGTAATTTTTTTAATATTTTTAACAGATGGCCGGACAAATATGCATACGGCTCACCTACCGGCTCACCAACTAAGTGTTGACTGCCGCCTATAAACTACTGCAACCGCAAGGTTACATTATGATATACATCATATTATGATATACATCAAATGCATTGCTGACATCTTGAAAAGGAGTAAACTCGTTTCTTAAAGGTTCCCGAAGAGGGTCAGTCCTGAAAAATCACCGGTCGTAAACGAGTGAACAAAGACGTCATACTAAGACGAAAACTCTTAGTAGATCGCACAGTAGTAGACCGCCAAGCATCCAGATCGTATGTATTGTATCGCGAGTTTTGTCGCGATGTGCGTTTATGCTTTGCATTTACTATCGCATTTACAGCGTAGAGTGCTCTGAGGAATTGTTCGGATTAGTTTCAGCTCCCAAAAGCCACAAACGCTCATCGTGACAAAACTGATCGTGATTTTTCCTGAAAGAAATCACTTCGAAATAAATACCGGTAACGAACCTACAATTCTTCTGGTGTTGCAAAAAAATCATAGCAGAGAAACTACACACTAACAAACAAATAGAAATGTATTCGTTTCGTATCCTATTTTTTTCGTATTTGAGTGCTGTTATTTAGATTTACACTAATAAATGTCTGTCAGATTACCAATTTACAATGTGAATGTAAACTAACGATCAAAAAGACACGAATTTATTAAAGCAATTAAAATTTGAGACTGAATTTTGTTCTTTTAATGTTTGTTAAAGTTTTCTGCTCGGTTTGAAACTATAGTTTTACCACCGAGCATGAAGTAAATCAGCGCCTAAAAGGAGACAATAATTTTTCGGACCACTTGAAATATTAAAGTCCCCTAATTACACAAAAAAGGTACCAAATTATAAAAGTAAATGGCTTGCAGATTTTGTGAAAATTTAAACGAAGTCAGGCAATCTAAAAAAATAAGTTGTTTTGATATTCTTGTTCTGGTTACTGTAGTACGAGTAAAATGCATTTAAAAAATAATTTTGCAAATTGTATATAAATAAAAACTATTTTTTTACAAAGATGATGAGAGATACATATACTTAAATGTATATATTTATTACTAAAAAAGGATACCAGCTGCTATTTATACACGCCGACACATGTTTCGGCTCGCCGCTCACTTAGCGGTCAGCCGCCGTAGAGTCTACATTACCTGAAGATGTCTCGTGTAGAGGCGAAACACGTGTCGTATTATCGTCGATGGTGTGTCTTACCTAGAATAGTGGTGTTTTTTTTTTTAAATTAAATTTTTCAATTCATCTGCGGTTTTTTCTTTTACAGCACCTTTAAAAACTTTTTTTTTGTTCTGTTTATGTGCATGTTTTTTTTTTCTATATATATACATTTTTTAATTAAAAAATACTACGATACATATTTGTCCTTATACAACTAATGATTTTGTATTCTACAACATAGTCTATTTGAAACTGTTTTTATTAAATTGCTTAACTAACTAATCTTTTACCCTTTATATACAATTATTTACTTCTTTAAGGTTTATCCTTCCTATTTGTTTGTTAATTTACTGTCAATTTAAACTAACATTACATTGTGTATTCAATTTCATTATGGATGTAAACTTAACTATTGCATTTTACTATGTTATTATCCTTCACATATATTTTGATTTATTTTCTCTGAGAATCACTTTAGTGATTTGTATTGCGAATTTTAGAAAATGAAATCGACTGTCATTGCCGTTAATAGATTTACATATGGTTTCCTCTTTTAGCACAAAGCCCATACTTTGTTCGCATGATAGTCTCTCATAAGCGAATTTCGGACAGTCCAAAAGGATATGCTCTATTGTTTGCGGTGTTTGACTATCACAGCTACAGCAGGAGCTCTGTGCCAGTTTAAATCTACACAGGTACGATTTAAAGCCTCCATGGCCTGTCAATATTTGTGACACCAAATTATTTATTTTTATTTTAGACATGGTTTTATAGGTTTCTTTTATACAAGGGAAAAATCTTCTCGTTGTAGCTCCTGTGTTGGATGTGCTATACCTTTCTTGCCACCTTATTATTGAGTTGTCCCTGATTTGACGCTTTGCAAAGGACAGAGGGAAACAGTCGTAGGTCGTGCTTGCTTAGAAGTCTCTGCTGCTAATTTCGCTAATTCATCGGCTCTTTCATTCCCTGGAATTCTACAATGAGCTTTAATCCAGAAAAGCTTCACATCGCCTTGATTATTTCGGATTTCTTGTATATTTTCTAGGATTTCAGCTCCTAGAGGATTAAGAGTGCTTGGATTTGACAGGCTTTCCAGTGCTGACAAAGAGTCGCTCAATATATTTGACTTCTTAAATCCACGTTTGCATCTCATGATACTGAGTGCCTTCAAGATTGCTACTAGTTCCGCCTGGTAAACGCTGCAGTGATTACCTAATTTGATTTTAACCTTATGGGTGTCTTTGCCGTCTTCCCAGCAGCTTACAGCAGCTCCTACCTTGCCTGAGATTTTACTGCCGTCAGTATAGATAGCGGGCCAGTTATTTTCTATTGTATCCACTTCTTTTTCTGTGCTAATGCAATTGTATGTCTCTTTGACACGGAGTGCTGGATGTGGGAGGCTAAAGGGACTTACTGGTATAGCAAGCTTTCTCCCTGGTAGTTGATCAATGGACTTTCCTCTTTTTATTTCATATATCTCTAGTTGTTCTTGAGCTCTTCGTGTTGTTTCGATCTTCTACATGTTTTACGAAGTTTAAGTTTTTGTCAATATTTAGACCGCGAATTTTCAGGTTTTCGCTAAATACAATCTTGGTGTCATTGAGTTTTAAGTTAGGCATCTCATACTTATATTTCTTTGAAATTAAAATAGCTTGCGTTTTATGTGCCGCGAAGCTCATTTGTCTGGAAAGCCCCCACATAGATATTCTATTTAGCGCTGTATTGACTTAATTTTCTATAATTGATGTTGTCTTCCCGGTTCCTATTAATATAGTATCGTCAGCGTAAGCTTGGACATGTACATTCCAAGTCTCTGCTTCTTGAAGCAGGGAGTCCAGCAGGATGTTCCACATTAGGGGTCCACAAATAAACCCTTGTATGCAACCCTTATTTGTGCTCTTACTGATCTCTGTGTTGTCGTACCTAAGTGTAATAGACCTTTCAGTGAGGTAGCTATCAATAAGTTTTAGGGTTACTTTGTTAATATTCTTTTGTTGTAATTCAACAATCACTGCAGGCCACCAGGCGTTATCAAAAGCACCCTCAATATCAATAGAAACAATTACTGCCATCTCTTTGTTCTTTACGCATTTTTGACAACTTCTAGTGCGTCGTACAATGCGTCCTCTGTCCCTTCCTGAGGAACAAACCCATACTGTCGATTCCTCAATTTGTTTTCTCGACCTATCTGCCACGTTAATCTGGTCACGAACAGTTTCTCAAGTACTTTTCCGAGTACTGGTAATAGTCCAATGGGACGGTAGGATTTTGCTAGAGTGTAATCGTCTCTGTTTGATTTTGGTATGATTCGAATAATTTGCATTTTTCCTGATTTTCGGGAAGTAACCTAGCGTGAGGCATTTGTTAAATATCTTCAAAAGAAGGACGGGTTCAGCTAAATAGGTCTTATAGCATATGTCGGCAGTAAAACCGTCCCCACCTGGTGATTTTTTCGGACTCATATTCTTAAATATAGCCTCCACCTCGGTGGCAGTATATGGTGTAATGTGATCTTATATTAAACTTTCTGTTATTTCTTTTCTTATATTTTCTGCTTTTGTTCTAATTTTTTTGTGGTTATAATCGTCCGTTGAAGTATCGTCTGTTGGATAGAAAGTTGTAGCTAAAAGTTCGGCAGATTTCGTTGCAGACAAAATATCTGTAGATGATGATGCTCTTAGTAGGGAGTCGTCTCTAGTTTTAGAGTCCTTGCGGATCACCCTATATATGCTTTGCCACATATTCTCCCTATCTTGTCTCGTGCAAAATTGTTTCCAACTCTGGGTCATGGCGTCGTTTATGAGATTTTTGTATTCGCCTTTAGCCTGTATATATTCTTCAATTACGTAGGCTTTCCGTCTTGGATTAGCGTGTCTTATCCTTTTACTTTTTCTGATAACTTCTTTTTTCTTTGTGTCTAGCTCTATGGTCCACCGTGGTGTTTTTTATGTATTTTCCTTGATAGTTCCAGAATAGCATTCTTACAAGCGGTATCTATGCATTCGTTGTATGTCTTAACGCACTGTTCTAGTAGTTGTGGAGTATCTATAGAATTTATATATTCTTCGGAAAGTTTTAAAGATTCAAGTTGGTTTCTTAATTTTGCTGTGAATATTTCCCAATTTGCTATCTTCGTGTTGTATATGCGTGTCGAGGTTCCTTGTTATATTTCGTCAGTTGCTTTTAAAGTGTTAAGCTCAAAAGTGATTGCTCCATGATCAGATAGAGTAACGAGGGCAGGATCTACTTTCCAGCTTTTAACTTTCTTTAATAAATTTGATGTGCATGCGGTGACATCAATGATACTGGTGTATTCTCTGTTGCCTCTGCATGCATGGAATGTTGGTATGTGCCCCTCATTTAAGATGTGTAAATCCAGTTGTGCTAGAGTCTCAGTTACGGCTGCTCCCCGACTGTCCTCCGCATTGCAGCCCCACCAGGGACTCTTGGCGTTAAGGTCTCCTCCCAGTGTGACGTGTTCGGTGTTCAGAATGTTGATAGAACTGGTAATTTTGCGTAGATCTTCTTCGATTTCAGCGCCTTCCTCAAGTTACTAAAGTTACGGTTAATCTATTTATGCTAAATTTACATGCTACTATGTTCTCTGTAATAGTCTTTTGATTTATGCTATACTGTAAATTTGGGTTAACGACAATGACAGCCGATTTCACTGGTTTCTCTTTATTGTCAGTTTCTCTTTGTATTATACTATATTTACATGTTACATGAGCTTTAGCTCCAATGTAAGGCTCTTGAACCAAAAGGATTGAGATCTCTTGGTGTTCAGCTGCCTGTAGACATTGTTGCATTGCGGCTCGCCCTCTGCCGAGATTTATTTGGGCGATTTTTATCCTTTTTGGAAATGCATTGTTGCCCTTAGCAGTATGATGTTAGGGATCTAGCAATTCTATCCCATCTTTTCCACTCAGGACATTCTGAGCTGGATGAATGCATTCTTGGTGGTTTGAATTTTTATTGCTGCAGTTTATGCATTTTGGGACTGCATTTCTATTGTGACACTCTCTTGTGTCATGATATTCTGCACAATAGCCACAAAACGCCTTCTCTGATCTGCATTCATTTGCGCGATGAGAGAATCCAAGACAGCGGTAACACTGCACCAGAGGAGATTGGTCGAGAGCTGGAACGATTTGGAAACCAAGTCTTAGTCTTTGGTCTTTAAGTTTGCACCATACTTGTGGGCTTGTCTCCAAGATTATATTATTTGTAGAGCTAGTGCGACCTTTTACCCTTCTTGTGACTTTAACATATGTTTGTGAGCTCGGTATTTATCTTAGCAAGGAGCCATTCTGTTTGATAACAGCCTCTTCAATTTTCTTATCGTTTGGGGCATTAACAACCCCTATTAACCGTAACAAAGGATTTTTAGTGGCAAGTCTTTGTACGGTTAATTTATCGGAACTGCTTCTGAGTTTTTCCTGCAGAAGTTGTCTGTCACTCTCAGACTTGCAGCTTATTAGAACCTTTTGTTGCTTACATTTTTTAATATGGTTCACTCCTATACCTAACTCAATTATGTCAATTCCGTTTTTAACTTGTTTTATTATGTCATCACTCGTATTCCTAGGATCGGCTGACTCTATCATAATTGAGTAGTTAGGTCTTGCCGTTACCTCTGAGTAAGAGCGTGAGGACTTGTTAGCGTGATCGTGCACTTTTTTGTAAGCCTGGATGCTTCTGTATTGTCTTGGTGAGTGATGAATTTGCTCATCCTCATCATTAAGTGGCCTCTCTTTGGCTGGTTGCCATCTTACTTCATTGCGTTGTCCCTCTATAGCCATTCGGATGGGAGCGGCTGATTCCACAGTTGTGTCTTGCAGCTCCCTAGTTTCTCTTCGGAGTTCCTCTATGCTGGCTTGTACCGAAGTAATTAGGGAGTCTACAGGGTTCCTATTAGTATTTGTTGAGTTCTCAGTGTCTTTGTTTATCTTATTTCGAATTTTATCTTATTTCGAAGGTCAATTATGTCTTCCTGAAGCTGCGATTTCATTTCTAAGACATATTGACGCAGCTCCTGAGAGACACCTCGAACACAGGCCTCAAGATCCATTTCTTGTTCCGTTGATTCCCGAACCTTCTGATTACATTGTTCATCCCTGAGGGATTTTATCTCACGTAATGTACTGCGTATTTCATGTAAGTCTTCAACGAAATGAAGAGGGATAGCGGGTTCTTTTGTCGTGGAGTAGCACTGAGGTTCTAGGCTTTCACGGAAAGTTCTTAGTTCTTCCAACAATATCTTTAGCTGGTTGGTTATGGAGCTAGACATTGATATATCCTGTTCAACTGTGTATTGGTTTCTTTACTATCGCAGTCGGAGTCAAGAGGATCTTCCGCCTCAGACAATCTTCTTGCAGCCTCTTGGACTTCTACTGATTTTGCCTGGCGTATCTGCGTTTTGATGCGAAGCAGACTTGATGCTGGTCTATTAAGCACAGGAGAAGACGTAACGGCCTCATCAAGCTTAGGCAATGGGCTAGCTGCTTCTGGAGTTGGTATTTCTTCCGAGATGAAGGCTGGCAATACCTGGTCACCAGGTTGTGCCGGCGTCTGCGTAGGGAATTCCGAAGTCGTGTGAGCTCTTGATTCAGGTACGCTCACTCCCCACTAGCTATAGTTCCAGAAGGTTCTTTACTAGCCTTGGTGGAAGAAATATTGCCTTTCTTTTTGGATATTATTTGTTTGTCTGAGGAACTCGCTATCGATCTCTTTAATTTTTCAGACATGATGGTTCGAGCTATAAAAACAAGAAATCCCTTTTCTATCAATGGTAGAGTCGACTCTATCTATAATCCCCTCTCCCTGTTTGGACTTAACTTATTGTAATAGAGAACGTAGAGAGGATATATATATAGTGAAAATCGCGTTTTGATACGATGAGCCGTTCATGAGTTATATTAGTTCAAAATTTTCCAAGATGGCGGAAAAATATGGCCACAAAATTTATAAATTACGATAACTTGGAATCTATATGTCACAAAATAGTCGAGTTTGGGCTTATTCGGTTTGGCTTATGATCATTTATCTGTCAGCGACCTTGGATAGGAACCAAATTTACAATATTGGAAATTGATTTATTCAGACAGATTTTCCAGGCCATTCTAAGATGTATATTGAAAACCCCAACTTTTTACTGTACGCCGTTCCGGAGATATGGAATTTTAAAAATTTTCAATATGGCCGACAAAATGGAGTAAAATTTTAAAATTTGGATTATTCAGCGACAGAGCCATGTAAAAGGGTTGTGTTTGGGCTCTGTTAAAAGGTTGTAATAAGGGCTAGCCCTAGAAAATGTTTACAGCGCTGAAAAACTTTTCAGGAAAGAGTTATCCTGAAAAAACACAAAATTTCACATAACTTTTAAACGGTAAGAGATTTTTTCAATACGAAAACGGGATACTGACGAGTGATTTAAACTCTTACGTGCCACGCAAAAATTTTTAACTCCAAGTGATTGAAAGGTGGAGCACGTGGAAGAGTATTCTCACTAAAAAGTCAATTTTTCGAACTATAGAGCGAAAAAATCTGAAATTTTAACTATAGCTTACACAATGGTAAACCTATAAATTATTATCATAAAAACTTTATGCTGTCGCTTTATTTTTAGAATTATAAGAAGGTAAAATATAAAAAATTTTAAAAACCGATATATACACTTATAACTTTTAGAATAGTGCACCGATTTTTTTGCAACAAACTTTAAAATATTAAGATTATAGCAGGTTATTAGAATAGCTCTTCAAAAATAGCCGCACGATCTTGGTTAAGATTTTCGTTGCCACGTGGTTTTTCAGATTTTCTTTGGTAGTTTCTAAACTATTTGCGAGAAAAATCTGAAAAAAGGTGTCAAATTATAGAGTCAACTGAGCAGCATACAGTGCATAAATAAAAAATGTAGGTTGTTGATCTGAAAGTCGCAGCGTACGCAATTATAAGTAAAATTTTACGATAAAATTTCACCTTGATGCGTTTTTTGCTCCAGATTTCCAGATTTCCTACAAAATTGGGGCACTCATCACTGAGAACACTGCATTCACTAGTTAGATGGTAGAAAAATACACCCAACACTACTTGTTGCACGAAAATCGGAGATCTATTACCAAATTTACTGATTTTTTAGGTACGGAGCGACACAGAAACGATGCGTACAGCACGAGGGATGGCGGAATACTGGGAATAGTGGTGTTGGGAGTAGTGGTGCTGGGACTAGTGGTGACGGAGTTAGTGCATACTATTGAGGGAGGCGTGGGAGGTGCTCTTCAATCCAGGTAAGACACATCATTGTATTTATTTAGCGGAAGTTTGCAAAGAAATTTATTTTTTTATTTTTTATTATAATAGATTTCCGCAAAGTGATGCCTGATTCTATCAAATATTATATAACATATAGTTCAAAATGACCGTGAACCAAAACGCTATTTTGTCATTGACTTCCGTGCCTGGGTAATTCGCGACGGCGGGCGGACTGGTATTACGTCTTTACGGCATTGACGTTCGTCACGGTAGTGATTTTTGAATTAATATGCTATTTAAAGAAATCAGAATCTACTAGATCAGCATAAAATGAATATAGCTGTGTATATACGTGTAATAGTGGTGTGTGTTGTAATTGTGGAGTTAGGTTTCAACGCAGTGTGAAAACAATTACTAGACGAGATAGCTGCAGATGTGCGCCATTTTTATCTGTGTGGGTTTCTCATGAGGTTTGTATTATATCTGGAAAGCGAAGAACTCCGCGGAATATTTAAAGTTTTAAAAAATTCTAATAAATATCCCTTCATATTATTCATAAATTCATACCTTCTATAGTTATAATTATAAGCTTTTGTTATTAATATATATTACATATATTATTCTTTATTCTCTATTCTTTACTGTACACACAATAAGTTGGTAACAATTATTAAATATTTAAATAAATGTACAAAGGCGAGCTTAACCGTAATAAGAGTTCTCTTCCAGCAAACCTATTGGGAAAGAGAAATAGTTTAATATATAAAGCAAGTAGGTAGCAGCGTGCGTACTTAATAATTAACATAACGCTACTTAATAGAAATTGGCTATAAGTTACAGTTAACAATTAACATATAAGTGTATAAGATACAAGTACAATTTATTTTCTTATTTCTTTTATTCTTATTTCTATTAATTTACATACATATATACCAATAAAGACAATAAATATATACTTATATACACATATACATATATATATATATATATATATATATATATATATATACACATATATATATATATATATATATATATATATATATATATATATACATACATACATACATACTCATATACATATATATACAATTATACATATAAATACATAAAATATGTAAATATTTATAATTCTAAGTTGACAGATAATATTTCTTTACTCTGCTCCGAAATATATCAAGAGAAGAGCTAGCACGTATGTCATGTGGAAGTCAGTTCCATAGCTTGACCGCCCTTACAGTAAAGGATCCACCACATCGGCTTGTGAAATGAGAAGGAGTTTTGAGAAGTAGTTGTTTAGTGGTCCGGCACTGAGTTTCACGAGGTACAAGATAATCAAAACGCTCGCGGAGATATGGAGGTGCAAGAGGATTAAAGAGTAGAAAGTATAGAAATGATAACACATGTAAGTCTCGACGTCTACGGATAGGAAGCCATTTTAATTGAGCCCTGTACTCTGAAACATGATCAAACTTACGAAGACCGAAAATAAAACGTATACACAAATTTTGAACACGTTCCAGTTTGTTCAACAGCTCCTCTGAAGCATCCAAAAAACTAACATCAGCGTAGTCAATGAGAGGAAGAAGAAGTGCTTGAGCTAAGGTTATCTTAGTTTTTAACGGTAAAAACATCTGGAGACGCTTGAGAGATTGAAAAGAGTAGTTCACTTTTCTGCTAATCATATTAATGTGAGCGACCCAAGACAAATTATTGTCAAAAATAACACCTAAGTTCTTAGCGGTCTCTGTATACGGAATTTGAGTATTATCACACGTAACTGAACGATCTAATAAATTAAGCATATATGAGCTGCCGATAATCATTACTTGGGATTTAGTAGGGTTAACAAGAAGACCAAACGATTTTGCCCAACTGCTTATGCTACTTAAGTCAGCATTCAGCTTATTAATAGCCTCATCTATATCTTGGACTTTGAAATGACGGTATAATTGCAAGTCATCAGCTTAGAGATGATAATGAGAGGAGAGAACAGTAGTGAGAGCATTGATAAAAATAGAGAAGAGAAGTGGGGAAAGAACACCACCCTGAGGAACACCCGCCGTAAGATCACACCACTCGGAGAAATCCTCCTCATGGCGGACACACTGCGAGCGACCCCTACGGTAAGAATTAAACCAAGAGATTACTGATGGTGAAATGTTTAAGGACGCAAGAATACCAAGAAGTATGTCATAATCAACGGAATTAAATGCACTGCTAAAATCCAATAATGTTAAAACAGTGAGAAGTCTTTTGTCCATGGCCCAGCGAATATCATCAGACACTTTAATCAGAGCGCTGACTGTGCTATGGCCTGAACGAAAACCAGATTGAAAAGGACTCAGCAGGCTGTGAACAGTTAGGAATTGAGATAGTTGCCTCTGAACTATATTTTCTAGTACTTTAGATAAGATCGAAAGAATGGAAATAGGACGGAATCGGGATAAAGATGTAGGATTAGAAGTTTTTGGAAGGGGAATGACGAATGCTTTTTTCCAGCAAGTCGGAAAGGAGCTCGTCTCAAGCGAAGAAGAGATAATGTGAGTGATAATAGGGACAAGTTCATTAGTGATAGGTTTAATCATTTGCATACAAAGATTGTCATAGCCAATAGCTTTAGTGGAAATGGCTAAAAGGCATTTTTTTATGTCACCATCAGAAACTTTACTGAAATTAAAAGGAGAACACAGCAGTTTAGGCATATTGGAGAGAAGATTAAGTGTAGTAGACTTAATAGAGTCATCAATAGAAATCGGAGGCTCAGAAAAGTGCCGGTTGAGTGCAGTCAAATCAAACGAGATATTAGAATCAATATATGATTTGCCAATACCCAGGGTTCTAAAAAATTTCCACATCTGAGCGGAATGAGAATTTTCAACCCCATCATAAATATGTCTCCTCTTAGCATCACGACACATCTTACTACAGCGATTACGCAGTTTGTTATATGTGAATAAATTTTCATTAGTAGGGTGCTTCTTATAACGCCTCTTAGCTTTATCTCTTTTGGCCATTACTGCTTTTATAGACTCTGAAAGCCAGGGGGCTGGAAAGTGTTTAACCCTGACTCGCTTAAGTGGTGCATGTGTATCGAATAGTTTTAAAATGAGGTGATTAAAAGCATAAACCTTATGATTAACATCTTCGGAATTTAGAACAGGGGACCAGTCAATATTATTTACATCATCTCTCAAACGCTCCAGGTTAATTGATTTATAGCTTCTTAGGAATAAGAATTTCGATTTACGCTTAGGACGTTGAATTTTATAGGAGATGAAGATAAGATCGTGGTAAGAGAAAGACGCAGATAGTTGTCCATGCGAAGCAACCCGGTCAGCATCAGAAACAAGAATAAGGTCTAAAAGAGAAGGGGTATTATTAGGCGAATGGTGAGTAGCAGAAAGAGGAAGAATATGTAAATTAAAAGATGACACCAGGGAGAGCAGTTTTTTGCTACGAGAATCGTTCTTTACAGGCATGTGTTAAAGTCACCTAAAATAATGGTATTATCATAAAGCGGAGTTAGATTTACAAGCTTTTCTTCCAAAGAAGAAAAATAATTTATATTGCGAGAGGGGGGATAATAGACCCCAAGCAAAGTCCTAGAATGATTAATAGTAATTTCAATAAATAAATGTTCAGCAAAATTTGTGTATACATTGGGTGAATGATCAACTATTTTATAAGGAATGTCAGCTCTCAAATAGATTGCCACACCACCATAACCTTTGCCAACCCTGTCATTACGTATAAGTTGAAAACCAGGGAGACAATACTGTACCGACGGAAGTTCAGGCTTTAGAAAAGTTTTAGAAACAAGTATGGCATCAACATATTTAGAATCGAAGGTTGATAAAAGATCAGCGTAATGGGCATGAATGCTTTGAGCGTTAATATGGACTATATTAAGATTTTTACTATAATTACAGAATACGGCCACTAGTTGATCATGTTAATGAGTGAAATCATCGCTTAAGGCGCTTTTATAGGTCTTATCGGATGAGCTGGAAGAAGAGCAAGAAGCATAACTATCATCAAATTCTAAAATATCACGCATGCTAATCAAAACTATAACATAAACTAAGCTATAACAAAATCAATAAAAATTAAATATATACTTGTATAATGTATAACATATAAATATTATATAAGTTTGGATATAATACCTTTCAAATAGATAATAATATGTTATGAACTATTATGAAACTGTCAATATATTAAAATTAAAATAAAATTGCCAACAATTATGCACTTAACAAAACATTTCTTTCATACCTGCCGGCAGTGACATCGGTAGAATTTTATATTTAGATAACTTACTTAAGACTAATTAATATAAAAAAAGAAAACATATAGAAAAAGCACAGTCTTACCATAAATAATAAGACAGACAAATATTACCTACGGATCTTGTCTGGCAAAATGACAAGTAGTATAAGCAATCGAATGACAGCATGACAGATATTAATAGCTGTCACTATGATCTATTTAATCACTAATGTCATTGTGTCACATAATAAACAAAATTATGAAGGTAAATTATTATAATATTACAGATAACTACGAACTACGATTTTACAGTTAACACACAAAACTGAAGAGATGCAAAACTATGCAAATGGAGACTACACAAAAATACAAATAAATTATACTAAGTTAACGCGAAGACACTATCTCTTGCCTGCGGTGCCAGTACGTCGACTTTTGGAAGCTCCACCTGGTTCCCTGACCGCGGTCGTTGTCTTCGACTTCGACATAGGATGCTCAACAATTTTATCGAGTTCGATCACAGAGCTAATGCGATGTCGAACGCCACCGCTACTCAGTACAAAAACAAAGCCTTCACGTGTCCAGCAATTCGATATTCCATATCTCCGTCGAGCTGCCATAAAGGCTTCATGTCGAGTTTTAGTTAGAAACTCCGACAGAGTGATACCAGTGCCCTTCAAACACGTCTTAGCTTGCCAGATTTTGTTCTTCACCTCTAACTCACACAACTTAAACAAGATAGGTCTTGGTTTGTCAGAAGAAGAATTATGGCCCATGCGATGGCAGCGAGATATATCTTTGTCCGAGAAACCATACAACTTGAAACGGTCAACAAAAGTCTTCACTAATACCTGTAAAGTGTCCTCGTTCTTTTCCTCCGGAAGTCCATGAAGTAATAGAATCTTCCGCCGGCTCCGCATCTCCATATTATCCACCTGGTGCATCAACAGGCCTACCTGGTCTTGAAGATTGCGTGGGGCTGTCATGATAAATAATCTGAATGAGGAGAACTTGGTGTACTACTCCCCCTTAAAAGGAAAAGTTGCGGAGCCCCCCCCCCTCCTTTTTGAGTTTTTTGAATTTTAATTCTGAGGAAATTTTATTTTTTATGGATAAATATTAAGTGTAAAAAACCATGGGAACCTCTTGGGGGGGGGGGGGGGGGGGAGGAGGAACCCCTTCACCAAAAATAAATAGAGGGACTCATTCAAAGGGATTTCTGTATCTATTTTGAGACTGCAACGTCTCCGGCGCTGCGGAAAGAGCAGCCTCTACGCCTTTGCGTAACAAATCGCAGGCATCCAGCCTCGCCTCCGCAGCTTCGGCTTGTTGGTCGCCTTCGGCGAACAGCTTCAGCCGCTCCGGCTCGTCCGATGCCTACGATTTGTTACAGCAGGCGGAGGCTGCTCTCCCTACGCGCCTCCGGCTCTATAAAACCACTCTAGGGGTAGGACAGACTTGTACCACATGGAGTCGGGGTCTATTAATTCAGTTCCTTGACATAAGTTGAACCTAACCTATTTTATTTATTATGTCCTAATAGGTGGGCACTGTTTTATACACATCTTTTATACAATTTTATACACATATTGCTTTAATTAATTCTTAGAAATCATGAGTTTTATGTTACGTCCCACAAGCCGGCAAAAAACGGTAAACACTACACATTTTAATTTTAATAGCTCATAATGATAATAATTTTGTAATTTAAATATAAACTGTTAAATATATGTGTATGCATGAAACCTATTTAAATGAAGACAAAATATAATTATTTACGTAAAAAAAATACAATAAAATGATACCGAACGTATGACAACTTAACTGTACGGAAAACGAACATTCAATGGCGAGAATTCGATATAATCTGTGGTATGGATTGACATAAATATTGCAAAAATAATTGATTTTCAATATTTTTTTCTCAAAAAGTACGCTTTTCCGCATGTTGAAACTTTACGTGTGTGCTCATATTAATATAACCTTTCTGTAAAAAAAATATCAACCCCCAACTTGACGGACGTCAATGGAAAGCTTAGCCTAAAATACAATATTACATAGGCTTTAAATGTTTAAATTATATAAATTTCTAATTGGAATAAAATAACGTAGTTAAACAAAATATAAAACTAACTTCATTTAAAAAAAATTATAATCTCATGATCATGATCAGATTATACCATGGTTATACATAATCATATTATTAAGTCAATCCGTGATATGCATGCGATTTTATTTTGTTAACATTTTTATTTCGTACGACATTAAGCCTGTCGTATTTTTGATATTAATCAATGTCACAACTGCACCTTAACATGAACATACCACCTATCATACCATATACTTATTAATATTTTTTTACATTTATTTTCACTCGAGATTCATTACATTAACTATATGTTTTAGTTACAAGTTATGATTTAAAAGTTCAAACAATATAAAACTGAAAATAAACTATTACATTTCATATTAACCAGTACCTGCTCTACCTTTATATATATGTATACACATTTGTATTTATAATTGTATATACTTTATATTTAATTTATTTATACCTTTATATTTGTTTAACTATTGCTTTCATGATCCACACAAATAGGTTAGACATTAATATTCTACTATATTTTCAGAAATTAATGACTTATAAAAGTTAAAAGCATGTGATTTAAAGGTTTAATGAATATAACACCGATAATATTACATTTCATTTAAATATGATACATATATATAAGAGCAAAAACATAATGTAATGCAACGTAGGTATCATCGCTATCATAATAACGGGAATCAAAATACAACTTGCAATCCCGGTCGCGTAAGCGGTTTGTGACACCTTCGTTTTAAATTTCTAAGTAGGTAGGTACGTATAAGGCTACGTTTGCAATTACATCGGACTATGATCACAAGGTGTGGTGATTTATACCTAACTTTAAGTAACTTCCATAATATGTTATAATATGAATGCAAGTAAAATATACCTTAAAACTTGGAACAGATATTTATAAATAGTTACATTGTTAATAATAAAATATTACTTTTACTTCTAAGAAATACGTTTATCTTAATTGGGACAGAAATTTATATAAAAAAAAATACACTGTTAGGTACACAGCTAAAGTTTTTTTTTACAAAATATTTATTTACATTGGAAAAGACAATTTTATTTCAAGCAGGTTCATTTTTATAGAAAAAAAAACATTTTCATTACCTTTTTTATAGAAAAAAAACGATTACATTATAAAATTTACAATAATAGTATATCGATAACCTTTGGACTTGATTATAATAAGCTTTATATAAATGTAGTTCAAAATTGTACACATTTTACATAAGAAAACATGAGACAGAAAAAAAAATTAATAAAAGTAGAATCATTGTATGAATCAATGTACCTAAATATGAAAAAATCTTGTAAATTTATATAAATTTACGCGAAAGTGTACTTATCATATTAGGTTGATATATTTTTATTTGTTTACGTGTAGTTGTGCGAATCGAACCCTATAGTTGTTATATGTGCAACTTGCTAGTAGCATTTTGGGTAGCGTTAATTTTTTTTTTTGTTAATATCCCTAATATAGAAATGCAAAATAACTATATATCCAACCCCATGGATTTGGTCGGGGATCCCCTTATTACCTTGTATTTTCGTAGATTGTTAGGCCTTTTTATTATCATTTCTTTTCATACATCTTGTACGTACTTTCTCTTTTTTTTAAATTAATATTTTGACTTTTAGCTAGCTTTATTTCTCTCTATTCACGCATATGTGTATTTATTTATGAAATATCGGGAACTGGAGTTTCAATTCATTTCAATTATATTTCATTTCATAATATTTATCATGCGGGTTCTTTATACACATACATATGGGCCTCCCATTTACTTGGGTATTATAATCATTTTATTTTATTGGTGCATAATTTTTTTTTTCATACTGTATCAAGGTAATAATGTACCTTGGGTTGTGCGCACAACCTTGAGGTCTACGTTTTTAAGTCACTTTTAAAGGACTCCAACAATTGTCACAGAGGAAAACTATGTTCGCACCATGATCCAACGAAGGATGTGACCTCAATGTACCATTATTAAGGGTAACAAATTTAAGACTTCTCTGGTCCCTAACAGTACTAATATGAGTAAACTCATGTACATCATTTGTACTGAAGGCGTTGTTCCCTAGTACCCGTAACTCCTTATTTTTTCATCCTATCACGGAAGCATACCCTGCTCGAGGACTATATGCTTTACCAGTGATGGACGTTCCCATATCTCTCCATTACTTATTGGTCAATGTCATATTTTCTTTCATTTTTATTATTGCCATAAATATTTATTCCTTCCTTATTTCTTCATTACCTTGTTCTTTATTTATATACTTTCATGCTCCACTTCCATATACTAACCTGCACCATTCTTATTCATTTCAAATCGCACAGTTTAAGCATCATTAATATTTGGGTGATCAGTCCAATATTGACAAAACTTAGTAAATCATTCGTATTTACACGTTCGAACATTCCTTTCTTCCAATCCTCATACCAATTACATGCTTTCTAATTTTTATACAAGTGAGATAACATTCTTATCAATAAATTTTCTATGTCGGTGTTTAACTTTTTTTTGAACCATTATTATTAAAACCTCTCTTAACTACTTTACATTGTTATTTATTTATTATTTTCATCTATGTAACAATACTATTATCATTTACTCATTTATTTTCCTATACTTATTATCTTTATCGCTGTTACGATGTTGTTATGATTTATCCTACACCTGTTAATGTGTTGCATGTTGCTGTGTTCATTTTAAATTTATCATCTATGTTACTATGTTTTTTATAAGATACGCTCATTGCATAACATTTTATAATATCATATTTTTAGAAACATCAGTATCATTCGTAAGAAATGGTTAGCAGACCTTTTACATTCACTATGTAAATTAAAGATTGACTCTTGTTATATTTACCTACTTAACTAGTTTCTTGTCTTTCAAAAGAAATAAAAGTGTTATTTTAGCCAGAAAATATGAAAAATGTAATTGATAATATACGTTAAAAATAATCGCATCGTATGATCGTGCCTAATGTCAACATATCGTGTACAATTTGTTACTACATAAGTAGTAGTACTCATATAAATGAGTGCGATTAAAAAAAATGTAACTTAAACTAATATTTTTAATTTCTTATTTATTCAGAAGTCCACCTGGTTACATCGTTAAAAGCTATATCGCTTTTATATAGATCGAAAAATATTACTGAAAGTATGTTATTTATTATGTCATGTATACAGAATAATTGAAAATCACATTATAAGATATCAACTTTACACAACGATACAATAATTTATTCAAACATTTAATAGAAAGTTTTTTATATTTTACATAAGTTATTATATAAATTTGAGATTTAATGCCTTTAAAAAAAATTAAAACTTATAATGATAGTGAAATGTTTCTAACCCTTTAAAATTTGGATTCGAGAAAAAAAAATCAACGAAATGTATCACAATGTTATTTTTAATCAAGTGCGTAAAATTTCATTAATTGTTTTTCAGGACACAGTAAAAAAAATAATACAAAACTATCACTACATAAAAGGGAATATAAAGTAGTCTTGCAAGGCGCAATAGAAGTACCACATAAGTGCTTAAAATTCAACTTAGTTTTTAATATTGTATCATAATTGTTTTTTTTTGTAGGTAATAAAATATTTGATAATGAAGTATATTGTGAATAATCTGATAAATAATTTCAACTTAATTATATGTAAAATACAGAATATTTGATATTTAACTTTAAAACATAATAGCAAAAAAAAAAACAATCTCAAATTGTTAAATAAAGTTTGAAATAGAATTAAAATCACATAGGTGTGAAGTTACCTCGTAATTTGTTCTTTTCGGCTCAATTTTTCTATATTGTTATCGGCTAAGGCTTGCAGGACTTAAGTTTCTTCTATTTTTCTTAGATTTGTGGTCTCACCATCTAATTCTTTTAATCTTCATGTAATATTTGAAGCCGTCATAATATTTGTTTCTGAAGTTGATCTTTCCCGTTTTTTCCGTAACATTTTTCCTCTTTTTGCCCTTGTCGCCTCTTCTTATGTCTCCGTTTCGGCTTACTTGTCACATCCGGTAGTGTCAATTCAATAGTTGAAAATTGTTCCTTTAGTTTTATATTAATTTTTCCATTTTCCTTTAACTAATTTGCAGGCCGCGGCGGTGCGCTGCGACAATGCACGCGCACCGCCTGGCAGGGTCGCTATGTAATGTTGTACGGTTGGTAAATAAAAGGGAGACGTGTTTCTGTTCTGTGTTTTCGTGTGGAGGCACATACACTACAACGATGGCGATGAAGATGACGATGACGATGACGATGGTGATGCCGATGACGATGACGATGACGATGAAGATTGCGATGACGATGACGATGACGATGATGATGATTATGAAGACGACGACGATGACGATGTTATTGATGATGACGAGGATGATGATAATGATGATGATGATGATGATAGTGACGATGACGATGTTGATATGTTGACGATGACGATGTTGAGGACGATGACAATGACATTGACGACGACGATGACGATGTCGGGGTCGATGACAATAAAGATAACGATGAAGATGGCGATAATGATTACGATGAAGATGACTATGACGATGATGGTGACGATGATGATGATGATAATGACGATGACGATGTTGTTGACGATGACGATGATGATGATAGTGACGATGACGATGTTGATGACAATGACGATGACGATGACGATGTCGAGGACGATGACAATAAAGATAACGATGAAGATGGCGATAATGATTACGGTGAAGATGACAGTGACGATGATAATGATGATAATGACGATGACGATGTTGTTGACGATGGCAATGGCGATGACGATGATGATGACGATGACGATGACGGTGACGATGATTACGACGTTGACCATGACGATGACGGTGACGATGACGATGAGGATTATAATGATGACGATGAAGATGACGATGACCATGACGATGACGATGACGATGTCAAGGACGATGATAATTACGATGACGATGACGATGACAATGACGATGACGATGACGGTGACGATGACGATGACGATGATTATGACGATGATGGTGGTGATCATGATGATGATGATGATGATGATGATGATGATGATGATGATGATGACGGTATTCATGATGATGGAAATGACGATGACGATGATGATGACGATTTAGAGGACGACGACAATGACGATGACGATGACGATGAAGGTGACGATGACGATGATGATAACAATGACGATGACAATGACGATGTTGTTGATGATGACGATGACTATGTCGAGGACGATGATAATGACGATGATGCTGACGATAACGATGACGATGAAGATGACGATGACGATGATGATGATGACGATGATTACGACGTTGACCATGACAATAACGGCGACAATTTTATAGTATTTGCAAATTATTTGTAATAAGAATATTAATAATTTTATCCATTACAGCTTTTCATAAGTCCACTGCTGAACAAACATCTCGCAGAAGAAATGCCACAAAGCATGATCCTGGGCTACCCGCATACATCGATTTTCTGCACCTATTACAAGGTTTCGATCCATATAGTTGAGGGCCGCCCAACCTACCATTTTTCCCATTGTCCTTCTGGTCAGCTATGAAGATGGGCTATGCTCGGAGTTTTTCTCGTTTAACTTGTTAACTTTGTGGCCACTGTGGCCGTAGTAGGAAAAGGGGAGATCTCCCGCCGGGCAAGGTGTTCTGCCCGGGGAGCGACCAACACTCCGTGTGATAGTTCGGAGATGTTCTATATATGCTTTTTATGATTCGGAATGTTGATAGCGTGATTTAAGCTTCGGTGTGCTTCGCTTGCGGCGCGATGACAGCGCCGCAACAACTTGTTTTTATTAGCTCGGTGAAATTCCTTTGGATAGGCTTGGCGAAACATTGCGTACTGTTAGGAGGCCGATCCCGTTTGACTTTTAAAAAAAAATAAACACCAAATAAACCTAAAGGTTTATTGCAAAAGTTCACACACCAAATTAATATAGACCTTGACTTCCGAACTCTAATACGTCTCGGAATCTATGTCCGATCTACCCGGGGCTCTGAGTCTAACTGATCATTAAAAATGGAATTAAAACGAACAAGGAAAGGAACAATATAATTGCTGAGTATAGCTATATTAAGGAAAAGTACAGTGTGATTAAATAAGTGTTTACTAATATTTTATTGCCTTGTAAAAAGGGATATAACAGTACGAATGCCCGAAGGAAGTTGAACTTGTTTCTCGCAACCGTATAATCAGCGTATGTGAATATTTTACCACGTATTAATAACATATGACAAAGGTCATTAATATAAATTAGAACGAGACTTAGTCATAGGATACTTACTTGAAGGACTCAAAAAATAATACTAGCATCAGAACTGATGAAATTTTAATCTTAACTCTCGGCACTCGGTCACTTAAGAAGACTAAAAAAGGGGCAGAATTTCTAATTCCGATGTCTTTTACAATTTATTTACAAGAATAGAAATCTAGGCGGTATCGAAAACCTTGGTTAAATCGCTAGAATAAATTTTTAACAAATATAAAAATTTAGTCTAGCTTTTTCTGATCCGATCCCGACGAGGTGCGATCTAAAACCGAATGGCGTGGTTGATAAAATATTATATTTGATAAAAAGTGTTACAAATCGGTTATTAAGCAGCCTCTCCAATATTTTTAAAAGAGTTGGCAGCACAGAAATAGGTCTGTAGTTTTAACACTATCTCCACCCCTACTTTTAAAATCAGGAGTAATAAAAGATCATTTAAATACTTTTAGGAGGCATTCTTATAAAAAACATATTTCAAAGAGGTAGGTAAGAGCCTATATAATTATATATTACGTCGGGTAAAAAGTTTCCTCGTATTTTATATACAAATTCAAGATATTTTTTTTTTCAAAGTATAATTACATTTAATTGTATGAGTAATATATATGTGCCATTTTGTTCAATAACTTGGTGCCATCTTATAGGTAGTGACATTATCCCGTTGCTTTAGACATCTTGGGATTTTCGATCAACAAAATTCGATCAGTAGTTTTAACAGTACTCTCTTGATGTTAACCTAACAAAAACGCTTACGCTTGTCACCCAGAGTGGTAGTCAGAGACTACAGACTTACATTTGGCAGGATCATAACACACCTCTCTTGCTTCCTCAACATTCATAAACCTACGCATACATGCTCGTCGGTTAGAGGTACCCATAATTTTGACCATTTTCAATATATCGCCAATTTGGTCGATAAAATTTCGCCTGGGATGCTCCTTTCCGACTCTACCGTTCACTTCTGCAGCATAAATTGGCTTTGTCATCTTTTCCTCATTAATTTTTTTCTACATGACCAAACTACTTCCCAAAAAATTCTGAAGAGACCAAAATAAGTTCAAATCTGAGGGTGCAAGATCAGGAGTATATGGTGGATATATTAATAATTCTCAACCAGGTCTTCTTAATTTTTGCTGAGTGTGTGTGACATGTGCGTGTGTGAGTAGTCAGGCGCTATGATGATGGAAGACCACTCCTTTTCTGTTGATCAAATCTGGCCGTTTTTTCTCAATTTCTTGCTTGAGTCTCATTAGATGTTGGCAGTAGATATCTGAGTCAATGGTTTTGTCCGGCGGTAAAAGCTCGTAATAAACGATGCCCTTCTAATGCCACCATAAACACATCACTTTATTGCGTGATAGTCAGGGTTTCGCTACAGTTTGTAGAGTTTTACTACCCTTTGACCATGATGTTTTTAACACGCTCTTATAGCAGGTAATCTACTTTTCATCACCAATGTTCAATCTTTCCAAAAATGTTTCAGTTTAATTATGTTTTAATAGAGAATCGCAAATGAGTACACGATCTATAAGGTTTCCTTCAGTGAACTCGTGTGGTACCCAAATATCGAACTTTTTTTGTATAGCCAGACTTACAGTTACTTACTCCTTAATTTCTGGGCTACGTCGTAATTACTAGTTTGCCTATTTTGAATCTCTTTTTCAAAAAGGCATCGACTTAATCCTGTGTATGAGGGCGACTAGAGCGAACTGCATTTTTGACGTAAGAAATTCCGGACTGAACACCGATTGAATTATCTTTCTGCTACTTTTACTGATACTGCATCAGATCCATAAATGTCACACTTTCGCAAGTTGAGTCGCATTTTTGCCTTTTTTGTAATGAAACATCAGAAAGTATTGAAATTATTCGTTAGATTCACTCATTTTGGCGGCCAGAAAAACAATTTAATTACAATCAGCCCACCAGTTGCAAACAGTACAACTAAAGAGATTTTTCTTTAATTTTATACAAACAAAATACGAGGAAACTTTTTCCCCGAAATATTATTTTATCATTTAACACGTTTACTTTTTGAACCTAGTCCTAACCCAGACGTTATGGCGGCACAGGGCTTGTTAAACTACGCCGTTCTTAGGAGACTGAAATCGTTTTTTGCCTTCAAGTAATAAAAGATCATGAATTTTTGTTTTTATCATTATTAACAATGAATTGATACACTTAAATCTGCCGCTAAGCGTGGTTAGGTTAGCTAGTTTAGAATCTCGGTCTAAAGTAAAATAAAATGTGGGGTCTTATGTGCCCGGACCGCACTGAATAAGAGCAGTTTTTAACATATGATGTAAAAAACTGTGATGAGAAATAAAAATATCGGTAAACCCTATTTCGATTGTATTTATTAAAAAAATCTTAAAACCAGAAATAATTCGTGTAATCCAATAAAAACACTTTGGTGAGAGAGGTTGTATTTAATATATATTTGTCGATCTTAATAATAGTTAATATTACTTCATCTAATAATGTCCTCCAGACCGAATTTAGGCCACGGTGGCCTGCCTCAGTGGAGGTTAGCCATCGGCGCAGGATAGGATTATGGTGTCCAAGTGTATGCGTAAGCACAGGTGCACTCTCTATTCCCCCACTCTAATAATTCGATGGGACGGTAAACCGACACGACTGAAGAGAGCTCAGGCGCAGGACCAACGGCTTTACGTGCTTTCCGAGGCACGGGGGTGAGACACTGCTAAAAAACTCAATAATTGATTTTTCGGCCCGGCCCGGAATTTGAGCCCAGGAGTAGCCCATAAGTAAAATCAGTTAGATAAACGCGATAGAATCCGTAAATTTAGTTTTATTCAATGTGTAGTGTTCGCGTAAATTTCAGAAATCATTATATAAGTCGACAATTTCATAATATTGCAGGAGTAGTTTGTGGGTTTCCATTTTTTTATGTCCTCAAAATCCAACTTTTCCATTGTTTGGATTTTTAATTCCCGACGTTTCGGGTGCTTTACAGCAACCATGGTCACGGGGGACTGAGATGTTTTAAAAATAAGTAAAATCAGTTAAATAAACGTGATAGAATCCGTAAATTTAGTTTTATTCAATATCGACTTATATTTCAAAAACAGGTAAGTTGTCAATTAATATTTACTAATTATAGTCTGTGTAGGTGAAGAAATTGCTGCCTCGTTGGTCTAGTGGTTGTAGTAGTGTGACTGCTGATCATGAGGTCCTGGGCTCAAATTCCGGGCAGGGCCGAAAAATCAATTATTGAGTTTTTTAGCAGTGTCTCACCCCCGTGCCTCGGAAAGCACGTAAAGCCGTTGGTCCTGCGTCTGAGCTCTCTTCAGTCGTGTCAATTTACCGTCCCATCGAATTATGTATAAGAGTGGGGGAATAGAGAGTGCACCTGTGCTTGCGCATACACTTGGACACCATAATCCTATCCTGCGCCGATGGCTAGCCTCCACTAAGGCAGGCATATATATATATATATATATATATATATATATATATTAAGATATATAGGCTGTTCGTGAAACACCGTTGTCCTTTAAATTTGACTTGTGAACATTATTGATGTGTGTTAAAGTAGCTTGTGTTAGCAAACCTCCAATCTTGATTTTTAAAGGTTTTTTATCAATTTACCATAATAAATCAGCAGTTTACATTTGTGGAATCAATTTTTCGCAATTTTACTTAATTGCCTATTAGTACTTATGACCTCATTCTTAATAACAAATGTAATCCTCAATGAAAATATCTAATTTATACAATTATTTGTGACAATACATTAAAGTTCTAGGTATTGGTTTGGTAAACATAGCGATCAAACTTTATAAGCTCGTAAACATCGGAAAATGTAAAATCAGAAATGATCAATGCTTCGGTAATAAGATGATTGTATATTTTGTTCCTTCCGCTATCTGATTTTTTATGTAAAAAAGGATGTGCCGTGCTATGAGCTCAGCGTTGCAATGCTCATTATTGGTTGAATGGTATAGGATACAGGACAAACAAAAAAACAATAATTTAATGTATGTAATGGAATGAACAATTTATTTTGATTTATCTTGCTGAAGGGTATTCTTTTTATTAAACTGTAGCTTTATTGAGCTTGATTTATTCATGCCTAAAATTAGATGTAGCCACCTGCCTTCTTCAAGTCAGTTATAGTCTTAGTAATAATTAAAATAACTATCACTGGTGTTAATATAACTCAATCAAAAATATTTAGGTGTGGTTGTCATTACCCATACCTTGTAAAAATGCAATAAAAATCTTTCTGCACATATGTCTAGATGAAAAAACAAAGTTTTTACTTTAATTAAAAATACAAGTAGCCAAATGACAAAACGAAACTTATTCATCCAAGTCCGGTATTTCTTGGCTATATTATGTAAAAGGGAATATTAAATTACCATCAACCGGAAAATTACATTCAGCATATAATATCTTTCCCATTTCTTATATATTCACAAGATGAAATGGGGTAATGGACATTTTTGCGCCGCAAAACATCAAAATTATTTTTTTATAAATAAAAATAATAACCAAATAGTGATTTTTTTAAAGTTTTAGTTTATTTCACATTCATTTTTATAGTGACTTTTTGATAACTCTCTTCTTTTTCGAACTTTTGCTCATCACATTGCTCGTTCATTCTCTCAACATTGATTTTAGTAGATTTTTTTTTTGATAAAAGGATTGACGTAATGTTTGAAATGACTGCCTTAAAAATATGTTTCTTTGAATTTTTTTCGTCACGTTCTCTTCTCTATAGAAATGTGGTGACCATATACGGGTTTAAGCACCACATCAGCTTTTAGTACCATCTTGGTATGATCTGCTTGGATGCGATAATGTCGTAGAACGTGGGCTAGTGTAGTCTTCATCGACATAAAAGCAAATGGTTTTCCTGTGAAGTCACAATGAAATTTCAATTACATAATTTTCTAATCTTATAATTATATGTGAGACAATACCCAATTGTAGCTGTATTATGTCTATGGTACTATTCAATCGGGCCAACCAGGGAAGGACCACTGGTCGAGATAGGGTTCCTGGGTTCGAATCCGATAACGGATGTTTACTAAATGGTTAGGGTTGTTTAGATTACTCTTCGTATCCGCAGAGAAGGAACCCCAAACGGTGGACTACATGTGCGTCGTTAATTAATACCAAAACTAGAAGGCGAACGTGGTACGTTGCCGCGTTTGTAGAAATACACTTGCTGTGACTCAATCTACTCTATTTAGCCGGTACCTTTACAGGAACAAAATATGAGCTACCCGTAAAAGAGGATACAACACAGGACAAAACAAAACAAGAGGTCGAGTGGCACATTAGGCTACATTTGAACGAGCACATTGAAAAGCGATGATTCGAGCCTCTTAACGTTAGTCTTTTTGTGATTAATTTTTCAACAAATAATATTAACATACTTAGTATCGCGAGACTTATCGACCCACATTTAACAGAAAGCAATAGACATTCGTGTGTAAGAATTATAAGCTGATTTCAACAGAGGGCGCTACGATATCCAATAATAATCATATAAAATTTTATAAAATGGATACAAACAGCAATAACATTACTTATCGTAAACCTTGTAGAACAAGTTCATTAAATGACCTTACAAACATGACAAATAACAATGAAAAAAACATATTTGAATCCACAGTAATGAGTATTCCGGATAGCTTACATGACAATAGTGACGTATTAAATTATCTGAGCGAACAAGTTAAAACACTTATGACGCAACTACAGAGTGCTCATAAAGAGATTGAAAATCTAAATAGCGAAAACTTTCGTCTTAAATCTGATCTTCAAAACATAATAAAGACTAACAACGCGTACAAAAAAATTTACTCAACGCCTGAGAAAAAAGCATAACACCAGTTTCAAAACGAAAGTGCAAAACATTGCATAACAATAACGTGCTAATTTTTGAACACAATATTAAAAACAATAATAAAAACAATGACGAACTTTCTCAACCATCAGGAGAACATACCAAAAGCTCGTCTCAGATGCATAACAAAGAAACTCAAACGTGTTACGTCTATACAGCAAATAAATCAAAAGAGATATCTACATCCTTTTCTTATAAAAACAAAAAACCTCAACTTAATGAAGAACTGACAACAATGGTAGCAAATCGTAAACAAAAGAATAAATTATGCATTCTAAGCAGTAACAAAACAGGGTCCCTATCCATAATTGAAGACGTGTTTTCAAATTACTTTCTAAATCCCGAATGGTACTATAAAGGAATTTTTATGCAACGTAGAAAACAAATTAAAAGACTTTACCTTAAATGATTATTGTATTTTTTGTATTGGAGAAAACGATATTAAAGCTGAGGGGAGTCAAATTAACACAATAAATATGATAAAAGATTCCTTAAAAAAATAACCCACACTAATAAGATAATTTGTGTACCGACATATATAACAGGAGCACCTATATATAATTTTAAAGTTCAAATGTTTATTAATCTCCTTCATCTTTACATACAGAATAATGAATACGCATACCTATTTGACTGCAACCGTGATCTATCACTAGATATGTTTTCTTATAAAACAGGAAAAATTAATAAATACGGAATAAAAAATATATACGACCGTAATATGGACAATATTTTAATTGATTTGTGTTCATCTGAACAGATTGACATACAAAACAATAATAGTATAAAACACAGTACTCCTGGATACTTCGACAAGATCTCCAAAAATTGACGAAAAAGAAACCGACACTCAGTTTTTTCTCTGAAAAATATATACATGTCTTACATCAAAATATTGCAGGATTACTTAACAAATCAGATGCATTATGTATAAATTTGGAAGGACTCAGAGACATTAACAAATTTATAGACGCTATATGTATAACAGTGCACTTTATGATGGCAGGTCAGGAATTAAACCTAAAATGTACCAAATTACATTTTGGCTTAGTCTTACAGCCGAAGCAACAGCAACAGAGGACGAACATGCATCTTACTGAAAAAAGAACATGAATTCAGGGAATTTTCAGAAATTAGTAAATATTATCTTGACTATGTATTTGAGTGCTGTGCAATTGAACTTATTGATTTTAAAATTGTTATTATATGTATTTATAGAATAGCCAATCAAAATAACTTGTATACATTCTTTCAGAGGTTGGAAAAACTTTTGACTTATTTTGCCAATCTTAATTTAAAAAATATTTTAATTGCTGGTGATTTTAATATAGATGTTTTAAAAAGCAATAATGTTACTTTAGACTTTGAATGTTTATTATTAAGTTATAATCTTAAGCTAGCACTACATGAACCGACGAGACTAGCCAGTCGAATATGTATTGATAATTTTGCACATAATTTCAAAAAGGGTTGTAAAACTGAAATTTTAGAATTAGGTCTCTCAGACCATACTGCTCAGTTAATCAAAGCTCCTGCTAAAAAATACCGACATTAAATTTTTGGCGTACCAGAAAACGTGATTATAGCTCAGAGAACATTGAAAAATTTAAAATGTGTATTAAAAGCTTATCTTTGTTGAATATTTACCATGTTAATGACCCAAAAATAGCCTATCAATATTTTATTGATGATTTTAAACTTTTTTATGACCTTCGTTTTCCGCAAATACAAGTTTTGATAAAAGTCAATAGTAAACCAAAATGGGTATCCCATAGAGTCAAGGTTTGCAGTAGAAAGAAAAAAGATTTGCTTTGGAAATTCAGATTGAATTCAACTAAAGAGAACAAATTAAAATATGTAAAATATAGTAAATTATTTAAAAAAATTATAACCCTAACGAAACGTGCACAAAATAATTATAAAATAAAAATCTCAAGTAATAAAAGTAAAACAGCGTGGCAAATTATAAACAAAACAAGACTCAATACGCCTAAAGAAACTATTGTCAACATAAAAATTAATGACCGAATTTGCATAGATAATCCTAAAAAAATAGCTAACGCGTTTAATAATTATTTTATTGAAAAGTTAATCCCCTTCCGGATGCCGGGAAAAAAGTAAATACTACAATTAAACACCAATTAAATTCAATATTTCTTGTACCAAGTTCACCATACCAAATAAATAAGATTATAAAAACATTGAAAAACACGAACAGTGTAGAATACGATGGTATTTCCACAAAAATAATTAAAGCAGTAAGTGAGGATATATGCCACCATCTGTGTAACATCATTAACTTATGTATATCAACAGGATTATTTCCAAAAGACCTTAAATTACCAATTATAAAACCATTATTCAAAAAAGGAAATGAACAGTTAATGGAAAATTATAGACCTATAGCATTATTATCAATATTCTTGAAAATTTTTGAAAAATATCTTTATGGTGAAATTAATTCCTATCTCGAAAAACACAAAATTTTGTGCAATGAACAAAAAGGGTTCCGGCAAAATAAGACCATAAATATATCCATTTATGAATTCATTGAAAATATTATATGCCATGTTGACAAAAGATTTCCCATTTGTGCTATTTACTGCGATATGTCACAGGAATTTGACTATGTAGACCATAATATACTTATTAATAAACTTGACGCTTACGGTATTAGAGGAAATGTCTTAGATTTAATTCGTTACTACTTAAATAATCGACAACAAATAACAGAAATAACTAGAGTGAATCTTGAAACCAAAAATGAAGAAATATACACTTCCAAGAAGCGCTATGTATCATATGGCGTGCCCCAAGGCAGTGTACTGGGGCCACTCTTATTTATTATATATGTTACGGATTGTCAAATGCAACGACACAGCCTATTACACTATTTGCTGTTACAATTGCATGTAAGGATATTAATCATTATAAATTTGACATCAAAAACGCATTGATATCTATAATTTCATTGCTAAACAATAATAATTTAAAAATCAATTTAACGAAGACAAATTTAATGCACTTTGGACAAAGATCACAAAATCCAATAAATATAAATTTTGTTTATGATAATTACACGATAAGTGAAGTTACTTCTACCCGCTTTCTTGGCTTAATTATAGACAGCAAATTAAATTGGAAAGAACACATTAACGTATTATGTAAAAAAATCAGCAATCTTTCATACGCCCTTCATAAACTTGCTCCAACTATCAACACACATACGCATTTTTCGGTATACTATGGTCTTGTTGAATCTGTTCTCAGATATGGCATCATTTTTTGGACCAACTCAGCTAACACAGATATGGTATTTAAAATGCAAAAGCGATGCATACGGGCCATGTTCGGTATTCAAAGTACGGAGAGCTGTAAGCCATTATTTATCAAACACAAAATTCTCACACTTCCATCACTATATATATTGGAAATAGCTTTATTCGTTAGAAGCAACCCACACTTGTTTCCACGCCTATCAGACAATGTAAGACGTAATCGCCGAGACAACAATAGACTATGTGCTCACCCTGCTAAAACAGCGCTACTGCGTAAAAGTGTAGTATGCAAAGCTCAATTAATATATAACAAAATTCCAAACGACATTAAACAATAGAATACAGGATTATTTAAGAAAACATTAAAAAAATATTGACTGCAAAATGCTATTATAATGTTAATGACTTCCTTAACGACAAATCTTGAATCATGAATGTAACAAACCTATTTAATTACTATTTATAAACTTGGCCCGTTGCACTTTTTATCTTATATCAACGAGATGAATAACTGTCTGAAACACAGTTCCTGTTACCAATTCGCAGATGATACGTGTCTTCTCGTTTCGGGTAAGGATATCTCAAATGCGTGTAATGCTCTCCAGGCCAATTTAGACATGATGATACGATGGTGCCACGACGTTGGTCTAGTGTTAAATGCCAATAAAACCAAGCTCATGATTATCAAATCTCCGTATATGAGGTATCCTACTCCAAAACCATTAATTGCTCATAATCACGACTGCCTCCATCAACTAGGAACTTGAAAATGCCCTACAATCGAAGTTGTGACCACACAAAAATACCTTGGCCTTATAATTGACTCAAAGTTTAACTGGAACTACCACATTGAACATGTGTGTAATAAGTTGCGTCAGTTTCTAGCCAATATAAAAATTCTAAAAAATCGCATACCCTTCAAAGTAAGACCTATGCTTTACAACTCCCTGGCTGAATCTTATATTCAATATGGCTTGTCGAGCTATGGTCGGACGTACAAATCATATTTAAAACAGATCTATGATCTTCAATTATGTATTCTCAAAAATATTATATCCCCTAATATACGTGTCCTAATTGATGATAATGAAAATGCGATTTTTAAACATTGTAAAATCTTACCAGTTTATGACCAAATTAAATTCATGTTATTTAAAAAATATTTCTTTTGCGACAGTTTAAAATCATATATAGAACATCCAGTACGTACGCGCGCTATGACACAAAACCGACTCCGGCATATCACTGCTAATAATGTGTACGGGCAACGGACGGCTGCTTATATGATACCGCATTTATTAAATAACTTACCTTTCGATGTACGCGAAAAAGTATCACAACAAAATATTAAAATTAATCTCAAAAGCTTTTTCCTATCTAAATTATAATTACATACTATATCTACTTAATAATAATGTACTACCTGCCTAGCTCTTACTTTTACTTTTACCTTGCTACTTCTGACTTTAACTAAGTTGTTAACTTACCTTTTTAGTCTTTATATTCTTGTTACACCTTCTACCTACTCATATACCTAACTATTGAATTGACTGTGTTTTGTACATAATTCGCTTACTTAAATTTAATTATTTAGCATCAAGGTAAACCTCTGTGGTTTTTAGATGTTAATTAAGCCTATATTGGAATGTAATTTTTGTTTGATCTGATAAATAAATTGAAAAAAAAAATTTACTACTTTATTATACACATTGTTAATATCATTGTATAATTAATTTTGATAGGAAATATAACTGACATTTATTAAATTCAATTACTTCATGTTGTGATAAATTATTTAGTAGATATTATTCCTTTTGTCATAACTCATTAATTATCTGTTACAGCTATCTTTATTTTTCTATTATTTTTTTTTCATATTTGTACACCAACTATGGTCAAACATGTTGATTCAAAATTATAACTTTAAGACCAATAATAAACATCATATGTATTATTATCTACACATGTTTTTGCAAATAAATATATCTTATCTTATCTTATTGTTAATAGGAAAGTAATTACTGCGGTGGGTCTTCTGACTGCCTTTGGACTCGGGCCTCGAGACCGATGATACTGCGTTACAAGTGTCCGAGCGGTGACAGCGGACGTCCTTTTACTTTCTCGGCCGTCTCCACTTCCATCGAAGCGGGGCGTGCTTTTTCATTGGAAATAAAAATTACGCCACGTATCTTAGCCTCTCCCCTCCCCCCCCCCTCAGTGTGTGTGGGATGGAGAACTGATGAGATGAGAGAATTTACCAGCTAATTACTAGCTAACAAAACAAAAATGCGAGGGTATTCGTTTTCCGTGCAACCATTCCCCCCGGATTGAAAGGTTCCCTTCAAAACTAACTAAAGTTACTACTAATATCTTATTTAAACTACTAACCTAACCTAGAAATACATTTCAAAAACTATTAGTTAGGTAAAGGACAGAGACGGACAGCAGGACGCATATACGACCCGGTCGTGTTCTATTTCTGCCGAGATTACAACGTATGCAGATATTCCGTTCTCCATCGCTTCCAAAATGACTGCAATAGGCTGTCTGATAAGTAATGACGTGAAAGAACATGGAGATTATCATCGTCTGTATCTATAGTAGGTAAGTACTTCAAAGGCGTTAGATTCAAAAAATGTGCTGGAGTTAGAGCCAGTGGCTCCGGGGGGTCACTCGATAACGTACGAGACGGGACGACTGTTCATAACGAATTTGTGCGAGTACAGTGCTAAATTTTTCAAAAGATAAAATTTGATCTCCAATTACGGGATATAAGTGACTCTTTAGACTTTTAATGTTAGTCTCCCAATACCCCCAAAATGACTTACGGCGGGGACGCTTAGAGACCACTCGATGGTTCTCAGATAAGATGTGAGCTAACTCCAAATTATAATATTTAGAGTTTAAAAACTCGTATAACTCTGATAAAATACGTTTAGCTCCTACGTAGTTTGAACCACTATCCGAGTACACTTTACTTATAGGACCGCAGCGAGAAAGAAACCTTTTAAATACACCAAAAACCTACCTAAAAAAATAGCTAACGCGTTTAATAATTATTTTATTGAAAAGTTAATCCCCTTCCGGATGCCGGGAAAAAAGTAAATACTACAATTAAACACCAATTAAATTCAATATTTCTTGTACCAAGTTCACCATACCAAATAAATAAGATTATAAAAACATTGAAAAACACGAACAGTGTAGAATACGATGGTATTTCCACAAAAAGAATTAAAGCAGTAAGTGAGGATATATGCCACCATCTGTGTAACATCATTAACTTATGTATATCAACAGGATTATTTCCAAAAGACCTTAAATTACCAATTATAAAACCATTATTCAAAAAAGGAAATGAACAGTTAATGGAAAATTATAGACCTATAGCATTATTATCAATATTCTTGAAAATTTTTGAAAAATATCTTTATGGTGAAATTAATTCCTATCTCGAAAAACACAAAATTTTGTGCAATGAACAAAAAGGGTTCCGGCAAAATAAGACCATAAATATATCCATTTATGAATTCATTGAAAATATTATATGCCATGTTGACAAAAGATTTCCCATTTGTGCTATTTACTGCGATATGTCACAGGAATTTGACTATGTAGACCATAATATACTTATTAATAAACTTGACGCTTACGGTATTAGAGGAAATGTCTTAGATTTAATTCGTTACTACTTAAATAATCGACAACAAATAACAGAAATAACTAGAGTGAATCTTGAAACCAAAAATGAAGAAATATACACTTCCAAGAAACGCTATGTATCATATGGCGTGCCCCAAGGCAGTGTACTGGGGCCACTCTTATTTATTATATATGTTACGGATTGTCAAATGCAACGACACAGCCTATTACACTATTTGCTGTTACAATTGCATGTAAGGATATTAATCATTATAAATTTGACATCAAAAACGCATTGATATCTATAATTTCATTGCTAAACAATAATAATTTAAAAATCAATTTAACGAAGACAAATTTAATGCACTTTGGACAAAGATCACAAAATCCAATAAATATAAATTTTGTTTATGATAATTACACGATAAGTGAAGTTACTTCTACCCGCTTTCTTGGCTTAATTATAGACAGCAAATTAAATTGGAAAGAACACATTAACGTATTATGTAAAAAAATCAGCAATCTTTCATACGCCCTTCATAAACTTGCTCCAACTATCAACACACATACGCATTTTTCGGTATACTATGGTCTTGTTGAATCTGTTCTCAGATATGGCATCATTTTTTGGACCAACTCAGCTAACACAGATATGGTATTTAAAATGCAAAAGCGATGCATACGGGCCATGTTCGGTATTCAAAGTACGGAGAGCTGTAAGCCATTATTTATCAAACACAAAATTCTCACACTTCCATCACTATATATATTGGAAATAGCTTTATTCGTTAGAAGCAACCCACACTTGTTTCCACGCCTATCAGACAATGTAAGACGTAATCGCCGAGACAACAATAGACTATGTGCTCACCCTGCTAAAACAGCGCTACTGCGTAAAAGTGTAGTATGCAAAGCTCAATTAATATATAACAAAATTCCAAACGACATTAAACAATAGAATACAGGATTATTTAAGAAAACATTAAAAAAATATTGACTGCAAAATGCTATTATAATGTTAATGACTTCCTTAACGACAAATCTTGAATCGTGAATGTAACAAACCTATTTAATTACTATTTATAAACTTGGCCCGTTGCACTTTTTATCTTATGTCAACGAGATGAATAACTGTCTGAAACACAGTTCCTGTTACCAATTCGCAGATAATACGTGTATTCTCGTTTCGGGTAAGGATATCTCAAATGCGTGTAATGCTCTCCAGGCCGATTTAGACATGATGATACGATGGTGCCACGACGTTGGTCTAGTGTTAAATGCCAATAAAACTAAGCTCATGATTATCAAATCTCCGTATATGAGGTATCCTACTCCAAAACCATTAATTGCTCATAATCACGACTGCCTCCATCAACTAGGAACTTGCAAATGCCCTACAATCGAAGTTGTGACCACACAAAAATACCTTGGCCTTATAATTGACTCAAAGTTTAACTGGAACTACCACATTGAACATGTGTGTAATAAGTTGCGTCAGTTTCTAGCCAATATAAAAATTCTAAAAAATCGCATACCCTTCAAAGTAAGACCTATGCTTTACAACTCCCTGGCTGAATCTTATATTCAATATGGCTTGTCGAGCTATGGTCGGACGTACAAATCATATTTAAAACAGATCTATGATCTTCAATTATGTATTCTCAAAAATATTATATCCCCTAATATACGTGTCCTAATTGATGATAATGAAAATGCGATTTTTAAACATTGTAAAATCTTACCAGTTTATGACCAAATTAAATTCATGTTATTTAAAAAATATTTCTTTTGCGACAGTTTAAAATCATATATAGAACATCCAGTACGTACGCGCGCTATGACACAAAACCGACTCCGGCATATCACTGCTAATAATGTGTACGGGCAACGGACGGCTGCTTATATGATACCGCATTTATTAAATAACTTACCTTTCGATGTACGCGAAAAAGTATCACAACAAAATATTAAAATTAAACTCAAAAGCTTTTTCCTATCTAAATTATAATTACATACTATATCTACTTAATAATAATGTACTACCTGCCTAGCTCTTACTTTTACTTTTACCTTGCTACTTCTGACTTTAACTAAGTTGTTAACTTACCTTTTTAGTCTTTATATTCTTGTTACACCTTCTACCTACTCATATACCTAACTATTGAATTGACTGTGTTTTGTACATAATTCGCTTACTTAAATTTAATTATTTAGCATCAAGGTAAACCTCTGTGGTTTTTAGATGTTAATTAAGCCTATATTGGAATGTAATTTTTGTTTGATCTGATAAATAAATTGAAAAAAAAAATTTACTACTTTATTATACACATTGTTAATATCATTGTATAATTAATTTTGATAGGAAATATAACTGACATTTATTAAATTCAATTACTTCATGTTGTGATAAATTATTTAGTAGATATTATTCCTTTTGTCATAACTCATTAATTATCTGTTACAGCTATCTTTATTTTTCTATTATTTTTTTTTCATATTTGTACACCAACTATGGTCAAACATGTTGATTCAAAATTATAACTTTAAGACCAATAATAAACATCATATGTATTATTATCTACACATGTTTTTGCAAATAAATATATCTTATCTTATCTTATTGTTAATAGGAAAGTAATTACTGCGGTGGGTCTTCTGACTGCCTTTGGACTCGGGCCTCGAGACCGATGATACTGCGTTACAAGTGTCCGAGCGGTGACAGCGGACGTCCTTTTACTTTCTCGGCCGTCTCCACTTCCATCGAAGCGGGGCGTGCTTTTTCATTGGAAATAAAAATTACGCCACGTATCTTAGCCTCTCCCCTCCCCCCCCCCTCAGTGTGTGTGGGATGGAGAACTGATGAGATGAGAGAATTTACCAGCTAATTACTAGCTAACAAAACAAAAATGCGAGGGTATTCGTTTTCCGTGCAACCATTCCCCCCGGATTGAAAGGTTCCCTTCAAAACTAACTAAAGTTACTACTAATATCTTATTTAAACTACTAACCTAACCTAGAAATACATTTCAAAAACTATTAGTTAGGTAAAGGACAGAGACGGACAGCAGGACGCATATACGACCCGGTCGTGTTCTATTTCTGCCGAGATTACAACGTATGCAGATATTCCGTTCTCCATCGCTTCCAAAATGACTGCAATAGGCTGTCTGATAAGTAATGACGTGAAAGAACATGGAGATTATCATCGTCTGTATCTATAGTAGGTAAGTACTTCAAAGGCGTTAGATTCAAAAAATGTGCTGGAGTTAGAGCCAGTGGCTCCGGGGGGTCACTCGATAACGTACGAGACGGGACGACTGTTCATAACGAATTTGTGCGAGTACAGTGCTAAATTTTTCAAAAGATAAAATTTGATCTCCAATTACGGGATATAAGTGACTCTTTAGACTTTTAATGTTAGTCTCCCAATACCCCCAAAATGACTTACGGCGGGGACGCTTAGAGACCACTCGATGGTTCTCAGATAAGATGTGAGCTAACTCCAAATTATAATATTTAGAGTTTAAAAACTCGTATAACTCTGATAAAATACGTTTAGCTCCTACGTAGTTTGAACCACTATCCGAGTACACTTTACTTATAGGACCGCAGCGAGAAAGAAACCTTTTAAATACACCCATGAAGCTAGCTGTGCTTAGATCACCAGCGATTTCTATGTGTACAACGCGAATAATCAAACATACGAAAATACAAACATACGCCTTCGTAGATCTCGAAGAAACTCGAAAACAAGCTATACAGTTGTGTACTCGATTGCGAATTAGGTTGCGTGCAGAAAGAATTCAATAATTCTCACGCAAAACGGACATCAACAATTCTGAGCCAGCGTGGCAATTCAATTTATGGTAGTAATCAACTAATAATTTCAAAATATCGAGAGTATACTGCAAAAACCTGCTAAGTTCAGGGAAGTTAGTTTTGAGTTAAAGAGTTCTAAAAGCTTACACCTAATTTAATCACTAAAATTTTGGTAGATCCCACAAAACTAGTAATCATATGTTAGAATATATAAATAAGATTATTTTTTTATGTTGTCTGAATAAGAATGGACGACAGAAACATTGAAATGAGGGTTTTTTTTAAGAAAAGTCGTGCAGTTAGATGGTTTTACAAGTCAATTGCTAAAATGCAGTTTTTCGAAGATTATTGATGTTTTGTATGTTTTATGATTACTGATGGTTAGCTACGAAAGAAAAAAGTCAGTTGGTTTTACTTGTAAATGTTTCATAACTTTTAGGATAAGTGTTGTAAAATAAAAGGTTAAAATCACAATATTACCTTAATTAATTGGTAAAATTGTAATACAATCAGTTTTAAAGTGAAGAAGAAGAGTGTGGAGTCTAACTGCTATAGTATTTTCATTAATTTTAACAATTACCTTAATTATTTCATCTCTTTTTCTCTTAATACTTTACCATGAATTTGCCGCGTCGTTATTAGATATAGATACATATGTACGGTGCTTGCATGGTAACTTTATTCATTTTCTAAAAAATAAACAAGTCTATACGAAAAAAAATCGAAAATGGTAATAAAATTTCATTAGAAAAATGTTAGGAAACCTAACTTCGAAGTTTAACTCACCAGAAAGCAATTTACTATTTACGGCCACTAAAGATACTAGCTTTTTTCCTGTTGACATCATCTTAACAAATGCACTATGTAACATCACTAACAATTATTAAAAATTGCATTTAAATACTTCGCCAAATACGTTCGCGATCTTTTCGCGGTACATACTCCAAGCGAACTATACCATCGGCAACCTGTTAAAACGTGTTGACCGCAGTAATATTTTTTTTTTTCATAGTTTCAAATGACGACAATTTCGTCAAAGTATATTGCATAAACAAGCTAGAATCATTAAGTCGGTTTTACATGACAACGATTTGAGACATATCTAATATTTTAATACAAATATTTGCAAAAGTTATATGGAAGGTTTTTGCCTTAAAGTTTTAATAGCATGATAAACAAGTATATTCTATTAAATAGGTTTCTGTACTTTTAGTATTTTTTACTGAATATCTGTAAGAACATTTTGCATTGCTTTATTAAAAATTGAGATATATGTTAGGAACGCTTAATTTTTTCAGGTTAAAATAAGAATGAAAAAAGAAGTTTATGCTATTTTCGCTACTAAGTATAGGCCATTTTTCTGGACAGAACTGGTTTTACCAAGAAATAAATTCAAATGGCTTAACCTATCACCAAGCCTATTTTGTAGCACGAATGTGTCGGCTCGACCGGGGAAGGACCACGCTCTCACAGAACACCAGCATGAAATAGTAGCTTAATGCTGCTGTATTTCGTATGGTGAGTGTAGAGAACCGGAGACCCTTTTTACTGGAAATGAGGCATTCCATCTCAGTCCTCACGGGTGACAACGCATCTGCATTTTGATTTGTAGTGGAAGATAGATGTAGATGTCTATGGGCCGCAGCAACCACTTATCATCAGGTGGACTATGTGCTCGTTTGTCACCCTATTCTATAAAAAAAAAAAAAGCCAGTTTTACCAGCATATAGAGCTTAAATTTTTTTACCTCTAAAACCTCTAAAATAAACCGGGCTCCAGGGCTGTCACCATTCGGCGTTTCCTTCGGTCGCAACGAAACTACTATAGGTTCAACACCCATTCCCGTACCAAGAAGCTCTAATGTTTTGACTTTCAACCTCCTCGCATAATCTTTTATCCGAGCTAAATATGGGCGGAACATTTCCCTCCTAAATTTTTCGAGAATTGCGAGCCAATAAGGTTCAGGAGGTTCAATAGTGGTTCAACAATGTAAAGTTGCAAAATATTATAAACCGTAGGAGTGGAACCAACAATAACGTAACCTAAAACGGTGCTAATGCGTAAGGTGCGGTACACGAGGAATTACCCTTGACCCTGTTATTTAACAAAAGGTGAGGGAAAATTGATGCCCGGATGAGCATATCAATGTCTCCAGGACGGAGTAAGTGTCATCCGCCAAAGCTAAAATATCGTAATTGATCATTGAGAAAGAGTCTACCGAAACGGTGGGCGGACGCTGCTAGGTGGCTTTATCTACTACCAATGAATTCATATTGCAGTTAATACTGCGATCTAAACGAGAATAAAATTTTAATTTCATCGAAGATTGCACGGTTTCGTTAAAGCCTCTAATTCCCTTTACTACAGGACATGAAAGCATCTTACTTACTAATAATCCCAAACGATGGCAACACTATTGCGTTATAAAATTACTTTGCGACACGCTATCTAATTACGTACGAACGCTTGGTTCGTTTCCATGCGATTATCTAAACATGACACGCGCAGAACCCAGCAACACAGTGTTTAGTACGCAATCAGCCATTCTCACGGTCAACAATGAGCACAAATTAACTTTTTTTTTTTTTTTTTTATAGAATAGGCTGACAAACGAGCACACAGTCCATCTGATGGTAAGTGGTTGCTGCGGCCCATAGACATCTATATCTATCTTCCATTACAAATCAAAATGCAGATGCGTTGTCACCCGTGAGGACTGAGATGGAATGCCTCATTTCCAGTAAAAAGGGTCTCCGGTTCTCTACACTCACCATACGAAATACAGCAGCATTAAGCTACTATTTCACGCTGGTATTCTGTGAGAGCGTGGTCCTTCCCCGGTCGAGCCGGCCCCTTCGTGCTACAACTATACTACAAATATAACTGCAGCATGGCTCTACCACGTAAAAAACTTCGCCCAAACGCGTATTTGAAGTGTCTACCTTGGTGGATGGGGCCTCACTCTCAGACTTGCTTAGCGCGGATGTGGTACCACTCTCAAATTGCAACAGTGCTGAGTTTGTTATGGCATTTATAACACACTAAACTAGAGTTACAATTAGCAATGTGATGCTTATTACTTAACCTCTCAAACGGCAAGGGAACAAATTTGACCACTTCGATATTCCGACAAAATTCAAGAGGTCAAATGGGACCACACCAACCAACAGCACGTTAACCCATAAATACTTATGTTTAAAACTACTTTTCTATGAATAAGTTTGCACTCACAAACAAGTCTCGGACGAAAGAGAAAACGCACACAAACACACCCAAACACACACACACACACATAAACAAAAATTTGTTAAAGTTCCCTTGTTTAAATGAAATTGTTAATTAATTGATTTTGCGCTACCTCAGTTAGCACTTAACTATTAACTATAATGCTTCTCTTTGACACTGTTTAATCCTAATTGTTGATATTATCGTACTGTAGATAATACTTACTATTACACAATGTATCCTTTTGTAATCTTGGGAAGGAGCGGAGTATCCTAACAGAAGTATCATACTTAAAAGGCCAGAATCTGGCCATTAATCATGTTACTATGTAACAGATACTAAATAAAGATTTTTCACCTTTCATTTTCATTTTATAATCAATTCAAACTAGCGCACAACAGCCCCCTTCTATTAAGACAACTTAGCGATCGCCATCGCCTCACTTATTTTGTCTATATTTCTGGGATACTATTTTCTACAGCGATCATTCTCCTGTTCTCTTACCTTCATGATCACAACGCTCGATGCCCGATTCATGGTTGATGGCTGACGACAGTGTGCCGAAATCTTAATAGCGTGCACCTACGGCCTTAGTCGTAGAAAAGAGGAGCTCCAGGCTAAGTAATAAGTGCGCGGATCAATAGATCTACGAGATTAAGCTGCAACTGTCGCGGTCAGTCCATATTTGGGAGACCGTTTTCTTATTAAACATATAACATATTTAAAATATGAAAAATAAAGTATTATGTACTCTGTGATCCTATTTTTTATTTCATCAGCAAAAACATTTGTAAAATATAAATAGATATTTACTTAAAATATCTTACTATTTACATTTGATTACCATTATGTTAAAAAGATATTCCGAGGAAACTGTCCATTTCGGTAAATATTTATTTCTAAAATTCATTGCTCGAAAATACAATTTTCCGACGTGATTTCTTGGGGAAAACTGTTAATTTTTATTACGTAGCTAGTTAGTCTCTTCAGAGATTATTGGCATTTTGCTTATTTTGAATTAAAATTCAACAAAGTGCAAGTAGGTGCTGCTTATTTTAGGGACATATATGATTTTTTTTAATTATTGAAAATTCAGTTAATTTTTGAAGTTATTCAGTTTAGTGCACCAAACCAGTTATTTAATGTTTTTACCCCTTTCTTTATTTAACCTTTTTGCCGCTTTATTAACAGTAATTTTTCGATAGTTCTTGTAAGTGAAATGTATGCAACATCAGTAGCTAACGCACTTAATCACAAATAAAAATTGGCCACGCTTTTTCAAGCTACCAGGTCGTCTATATGTCAGAATATTCTAAGCCTACGGTTTATTTACATATACAATAATATTTATTATTCTATAATCGAATGACCTATTACCAATCAATCCATATTTTACAATATGGCAGTAGCACAATATTGTGACAAATAATAAATAATATATAATGATATATGTAAGCCAATTGAAGTACATTTATCAAAACTTGATAAATGTACTTCAATTGGCTCGTGGAAACTGTTCATGCGGTTGAAGCTAAGTTTTGCAAGGCCAGTCGTAGAAGAGCACAAAAACTCTCCGATCATACTCCTAATCTCATGGTTATTAGACGGGAAATAAAGCTGTAGTCTTCTGCAGTTTTGACAGCAAACAGGCAACTAAGCATACGGATCTCCAAATGCATGGTGAGACTTGCGCAGTCTCTGGAGAGCCCTGGCTCAAAGTCTTTGTCACAAATCGAATTTTCACGAAAGAGCACACTGATGAAGCTGAAGACGGAATGTAACAGCGTCGTTTTCGGGACACCAAAGATTTTGAGTGAGATTGAGAGGTTTTATTGACAACTACAGACGACATTGTTAGAGACACAAGCAAGTGTCAGTAACGATCCTTCAGTAACGAGCATTTCTTATTCGAATCTAATCTGATGATATTCTGGATGTTACTCTGAGCTAGATTAGAAAAGCTCTCCGGCACCTTAAAAAGTCCCCGGGCGAGAATAAAATTACAGCAGATCATCTAAAAGCGGGTGGAAAACCGGTACTTGATGTCTAATAATATGAGCTCTATAATTCCGTAATCCATGGGGGCGCTACTCCGAGTGCGTGGAGCAGAAGTGCACCGGTGCTGCTCATCAAGAAATTAAACAACGCTCTCTTGAATAGCTTCAGACCGATTTCCCCTATGAGCACGTCTACGTGCTGTTTTTGAAAGTTATTATAAATTATCTCACATGAAAACTCGAAGAATTTCATCCCTACGAACAAGCAGGTTCTCGCAAAAGGCTTTACCACCATAGACTATACACATATCCTTCAGCAAATTGTAGAGAAGGCTGAAAAGTACAATCTGGGACCTTTCTTACATATGTGGACAATGAGAAAACCTTTGGTTCCGTCGAAATTTCGGTAGTGCTACAGTCTCTACAGCAGTGCAAATTTGACTGACGGTATATCGAAGTGCTGAAGTGTTTGTACAGTTGAGCTACGATGGCTTTCTGAGTACAGAACTAGATTATGAAACATACTCAATTTCAGATAGGTGTAAGATACGGTGACTTTATAACCCTGAAAGTCTCCATCGCTGCATTGCATTGCAAACGATACGGTGCCTATTAATATCAATGGAGAGTTTTCATCGTCGATTTGCCGACGATATATTTCTTACGTCAGAATCGCTAGAGGGCCTTATCACTATGCTCAATGATCTTAATTGTGTCTCACTTGGGCAAAACAAAGATTATGTTTAACGTCCATGTTACACATATGCTGGTAATTGTTGAGAGCACTAAGCTCAAAGTTGTCGAAGGGTATGTTTACCTGGGACAAATAATCCGACTATGTAAGTCCAACTCCGGCCGAAAGCTCAAAACCTAAAAACGAGACTGTACAACCAGTGGGTTTTGCCAGTGATGACTTATCGATTTGAGACGTGTTCCTTCAATGCTGGCCGAACGAGGAAGATCACTCAGCGGGCTATAGAGAGGCCTGCGCTCGGGGTTTCTCGGCATGATAAACAATTAAATGAGGATATCTGCAGTAGAACCGGAGTAAATAACATAGCCCAACGGATTGGTAATCTGAAGTGGCAATGGGCTGGCCATATATCTTAAATAACCACCAACCAATGCGCAAGCAAGGTAATTGAGAGGCAGCACCGTACTGGTAGGTGAAGTGTGGGGTAGCCGCCATAGGACAGAGAGACTACCTGGTATGACATGCAGAAATTCGATGAATGCAGGTGGCTCAGAATCGTTATTTGTGTCATTCTTTGAGTGTGGTCTATGCACAACAGTGGACTTGTCAAGGGCTGTAATGATGATGACGGTAATGATGATGATAATCGAAATCTTAAAAAATAAATATAACACACCTCCTAAACCGAGAAAACAATAAAATTTAGAATAACTATTGTGAAGGGAAACCATTTCCTCAGCCACTAGGAATCAGTAACAATATACATTAGTATACTAGATTTTCTTCTCTGGTTTAGTTGTCGCAAGCGTGACTGTTAATCTTGAAATCCTGGGTTTGAATTCCGGGTCGAGCAAAAATCAGTTATTAAGATTTTCTCTCAAGAAATTTTCAATAGTAGTCCGGAGTTAGGAAGTTAGTATTTCACCACCATGCCTTACAAAATATGTAAATCCGTTGGTACTGCACCTAATCTCTCCCCGTTTGATTCGGACCGCCATCTCGTCGAACTACGAGATTGAGGGAATAAAGAGCGCACATGTCCTTGCAAACACGCTCATGGTCTATAATTCTGTCCTGCGCAGATGATTAGTCTCTGTTTAGCCTAGCTACCGTGACCGAAATTTGGTCTGAATGACAATTATACTTATTGTCGTATACTAGTATGGACGGTCATAGCTTCCGTCCGTAAAGTAGCTCTTATCTTCATCGTCTTATTTATTTTCAATATTTATAAGCAGGAAGTTACAGATTATTCTACATACCGATACAAACCCTCCTTCCTATGCTAAAAGCAGCAAATGCAGTAGGGCACGAAGGTAAAGTCGTTTTATCTAGCCATCTTTCTGGTTTGAACTCTTCAGCATCATCACCCCACATTGGATGACGGTGGATACCATAAATAAACGTAAAACATGTCCGCCCAGCAGTAAGTGTATAATCCTCTGAAAAAAAAATAGTTTTTCCGTGTTTTCTATACTGTTAAAGCAATATCATATTAATAAAGCATGTTATGACAAAAAAATAATTTCTAGTGGGTAAAGTGAGTACCTGGATTATTGGATTTTATGGGTGAAATTACTATTGAAATCGGAAATATTATATCAACTGTTAAAGCCGTCTTATGAATTGATTCTTATCGCTACTATAACAGCCTATTAAACTGCTGAATATAGGCCTCCTTTAATAGACTGCCTCAGAAGGGGGAAATTAGCCATAGTTACCATGCTTGACAAGCTGATTGGAAACTAGATTTTGCAGTTTTGTTTTTGGTCGTTATTACGAAGACGGGTCTACTCGATCCATAAAAAAGGCGACGGCTCAGAACTGTCCAACTACAGGCCTATCGCCATCACCTCGTCGTTTTTCAAAATAATGAAGTCCACTGGAAACTGTCAGTACATGAGGTACCTTGACGATCACCATCAGATTAGTGATGGCCAATACGGTTTTATTCATGATCAATTAGCTGGTGATCTTCTGTTCCACCCGGCTAACAGATGGATAGAGGCAGTAGAATCTAAGGGAGGGCATTGGCCGTTAGTTCGGACATACTGAAAGCCTTCGATCGGGTATGGCACAAAACACTACTTTCGAAGCTCCTATTCTATGGACTTCCCAATATATAACATGAAGGTCATTGTAGTTAATGCATGCTCTGAATGCAAGCCTATTAACGCTGGTATTCCACAAGGCTGCGTGCTATTGCCAACGCTGTTTTCTCTGCATATTAATGTTGTTTTGCAAACTGGAGAGGAGAACTGGTGTTGTCTTATACACCGGTCGTGCCAATATTTTTCGAGTACCGGGACAAGCTTGTGTTTGTAGTCGAGTCTTTGCTAAACTAAGTTTCGGATCGGGGGCGAAGAAATCTAGTGCACTTCAATCCCCAGAAGGCAAAAGTTCGCACGTTTACTGCTAGAAAGAACACCTTTGTCATATCTCCTCAGTTTCAAGGCATTCCCCTTGCTGCCTCAGCTAATATCGGAACCTTCGGCGTCGACATATCGCATGGTATTCAGTTTCGTGGTTACTTGAAAGAAAAAGCCAAATTGGCTTCTAAAAAGCTTGGCGTGCTCAGCAGAGCAACAAAGTGTTTCATTCCAGCACACTGCTTGCAACTTTACAAAGCGCTAGTTCGGCCTCACATGAAATACTATTTTCATATCTGGGCCGAGGCACCCCAGTGCCAGTTTCCACCAGTTAACAGCATCTAGCGCAGAGCGGTTCGAATTGTTGTCGTACAAGTTCTTTCTGATCGGCTCGATTCACTGGCGCTGCGCAGGGATGCTGCATCCCTTAGCATATACTATCGCACCTACCACCGGGAGTGCTCTGAGGAATTTTTCACCATTGTGCGATTAACTAGGACTTTTCTTCCTTGTAAAATTTCTCTTTAGATTTGTTTACAACCAGCGAATTTTTCGAGCCTAAATTATTTTGAAACCTACAAAAAAAGAGCTTACTCCTTTCTAATAGGCCGGCACCGCACTTGCAATTCCTCTGGTGTTGGTTGTTCATGGGCGAAAGTAGTCATTTACCATCAGTGAGACGCATGCTCGTTTGCCTCCTTTTCTACAAAAAAAAAAAAACGCTGCTGCCCATCTCCGAATTTGTTTACCTGTGCCGCTTCTTACGACACCCAAGGAATGATGTAAGGCACTAAATTGTCTTTTAATAAGCCAAAACGTTAATTGTGACATTGTCATGAAACAATAGGGAATTAGCTACACTTCAGCCCTATCTTAATGCCGTATTAACCGGGTTAATAAACCGGCACATTAATCGGGCCTTTGAGTCCATAGTGCAGTAAAACTCCTGATCAAAAACATGATAATTTTAAGATAAAACTTTTATAACTTACTTAGCTTAATATTTTCATGAAGTCTCCTAGCTGTCACTGGTACTATTGGGTATATGCGCATGGATTCCTTGAAAACTGCTTCTAAATACACTAATCGAGATAAATCTTGTTTAGTAACGTCTCTATCGTCATCTCCAAACACGTTTTGCAACCTAAGAAATAAAAAAAAACTTATTAATATTGAGCTATACCCTAATACCGGTAAGTACTGCGTAGAATGATGCAATATGTTAGAGATTATCAGTTGTAAAAACCAGGAAATCGATAAATGAAAATGAATCAGGACCGTGCTTTGTGTTAAGGCACATGTAGAGCAATTTACAGTACGTACTTATTAACGTAAACTGTAGTTTTTAAGGTAAGAATAACTAATATAATTAAAGCTATAGAACAAGTACGACATCTCTTATTTATTGACACTTTTCCGACATTACATGTCGACCCTGCCAGACGGTGCGCTGCGACAATTCACGCGCACCGCCCTGTCCTACTTACTACATTAAAGAATAGAAATAAAATATAAACATAACTAAATTAAATAATGAAGACATTAATGAAACGATTGACCAAAACTTATTATAACGAAATGGACGCAATACCGGATGTGAAGAAATATAATAAATATAAAATACGAGACAAGGGAACAATTATACTTTTTGAGAAGCTGACTGAAAAATTAAAAAGAACGTATATGATTTTTTGTTAGTTATCTTCGTTATAGTATTAGGAAGATAACTAACAAAGAATCAGCAAATAGAATGTTATTTTTTATATTTTTAACAAAGCCCAAAATTCAGGAAGCGGTAGATCAATTTTAAAAAATGCAGTTGTACTCTAACGAGCTTAGTCAGAACAGTATAAGAATTAAGGCCAAAAGAGCAAAGAAGAAATTAAGAGGTAACTTCGCGGGTGTGTTATTTTTAATTCAATTTAAAATTTTAATAATTTGAGGTTCTTTTTAATGCTAATTGCTAATATATTGTTATATAATGTGTTAGGAGATTTTAATGGAAGGGTTGGGGTGAAGAGGCTTGGTTATAAAAAGATATTGGGAAAGTTTGGTGATGAAAGTATAAATGTGAATGGTTAAAGCCTTCTCATCGTATATGTGGAAAAGAATATTTTTGTGACGAATACTTTCTTTCGGCATAAGAAGATTCACATGCATACATGGGAAAGGTGATGATAGAAGCATGATAGATTTCATAATTGTGGATGAAAGAATGAGGATTGCAGTGGTAGATACAAGGTTCACCGGGGGTCCAACGTAGGGACGGATCATTACTTGGTTTTATGCCGAATTACTGGCTTTTTTAGACGTTGGCGGCATCGGATATCTATGTCTACCAGTGCATCTTTTTCAGTTCTTGGAGTGAAGCTTTGGAATTCCTTCCCATCAACAATAAAACATACTCAAACAATAGACTCCTTTAACACGTTGACACGAAAAATAACATAACACGCAGCATATATCAATTCAATTTTAGTTTTAGGTTAATACTTTTTATAATATTTAAGAAGAATTTATAACTGATTTTACTTATTTTTAATTCACGATGTTTCGGGTGCTTTACAGCACCCATGGTCACGGGGGGACTGAGATCTTTGACGTCCCAATGTCATAGTTGGCCCAGCTACCTTCAGTTTTTTAATATTAATTTTTCGGTCCGATTTACGCAATACGAGCTTACAGTTGCAGTGGTATGCTTGAGTTTGGGTTTAATTTTGTTAATTGTAGGATCTGCACCCATGGTCACGGGGGGACTGAGATCTTTGACGTCCCAATGTCATAGTTGGCCCAGCTACCTTCAGTTTTTTAATATTAATTTTTCGGTCCGATTTATGCAATACGAGCTTACAGTTGCAGTGGTATGCTTGAGTTTGGGTTTAATTTTGTTAATCGTAGGATCCCAAGCAGATGGCAGCACCCATCCATCTTCTCTATTGAAATTAGGATGTTTTTTAATTTCAATAGCCTCACGTATCATCCTTGGTAGGAATCGGTGTTCTTTTGCGAGGACTTGAGGTTTATCAAATCTGATGTAATGGTGGGGACGATCTTGAATATGTTCACAGACACCGGACTTCCCGGAGCGTCGGTGCTTCAGGTCAGCTGTATGTTCCTTCACGCTGTTTTTATCGATCTTTTGTTTGATCTATATAAGAGAGACCACATTCACAATCTAACTTGTACACTCCTGCATCTTGTAGAGGGATATTACACTTGACGGATGGTAAAATTTACTAATCTTCTTTGGCGGCTTGTAGTATGTTTTAATGGAAGCTTGCTTCAAGATGTAGCCAACCCTGTCTGTCTCCTCTGACATATGGTAGTACAGCAGGTACACGCTCGACTATGGCCGGCTTCACTCGGTCACTGTGACGTAGGCGCGGGACCCGAAGCTGCAAGTGCAGAACCTGCTAGAAGTGCTGAAGCTCGACGGCCAGATGTTTTCTGTCATAGATCCTCTCTGAAACAAATATTTACCCACGGTAACTAACTGTGAAGGATGATGATGAGATTCACCATTTAAATATCGGTTGGTATAGGTCTTTTTCCTATACACAGTGTGACTAATAGTGTGATTAGGATTTCGAATGACTAATACATCTAGGAAAGCTAAAGAATTATTTGCCTCTAACTCCATTGTGAATTGTAATTTAGAGTTTATAGAGTTAAGGTGGCCTAAAAATGCAGTTACTTTGTCAGATGGTAAAATTGTGAAATTGTCGTCTACGTACCGCTTGTAGAATCTTGAATTTACAGGAGAAGTAAGAAGAGCTTTCTTCTCGAAGTCCTCCATGAATATGTCGGCGATTATGGGAGATACAGGTGAGTGTAGTATATTAAAATTATACTTTGACGTGTCCATTAATACCGCAACGAAACGTCGGGGATTAAAAATAAGTAAAATCTGTTAAATAAATGCGATAGAATCCGTAAATTTAGTTTTATTCAATGTGAAGTGTTCACGTAAATTTAAGAAATCATTATGTTCAAATAAATTAATATTTTGTTACACTGAGTACTTTACCGTTTGGAAATGAATATGGGGTTTTGTGTAAGTACCTTACCTGATGTTGATTGGTTCCGTAGTGACACTGGGTAGGGATTAGTTTGCATTGGTACACCAACTTGCTTGAAAACGATTTTTTTTTTCTATCTTTTTAAATGATTTACAATTCGATACTTTAACAAACTCTAGACACAAAAGTTTAGACTGGTTTATCTCGAATAAGCAGTGTTCTGAGCTAATACCTCAAGATACATTAATATGGGTAGATAATTATCATCCACCTATTTGTGCTTTAATTCCCCTTAAAAGTAACATTTCCTCTACGAAAAGTTGCCAAAATCGCAAATATATCTTTCATAAGGCAAATTACGAACTAATTAATTCCAGATTGAAGGAACAATCACTTTTCACATACAAATTATATAATATGGGGTTGTTAAAGAGCATATACCATTCTTAGTGTCACCAAAAATTCCCAAGGTGGTTTTTACCTTCTTTAATTTATATCTTTCAAAGTAAAATGAAGGCTTTGGCTAAATGGAAAAAATAAAATAACATATCAGGCTATGAAATTTTTTTATATTAAGATTTCGTTACCAGTGTAAAAAAGCATGTGTTAAATATTTGGAATCACTTGAGGATGTTGTTCCCCATAATATAAAATATTTTTGGATTCTTGTATCTCGTAATAAAGGTAATATAGGTATTAGTCTTTTTTTATAGTCTTAATGTTTTTGAAGGGCAAATATTTGTGCGATCCTGGTGAAGTTTGTAACATGTTTTTCAGCATTTTTTTTAGTCTATAAAATATTTAGACACCTCCGAAGGAGTTCGGCCTGATAGCCTTCCCGCAATATTTTTTTCTCGAACCAAAAATTATAATATATCACATTTATTATTATATTGTAGTGCATTGTTACTCAGTCAATCAGGTATTAAGTTACTTGGTCTATATATATATATATATATATATATATATATATATATATATATATATATATATATATATATATATATATATATATATATATAGTATCTAAAATTAAATATATTCAAATAAAAATAACGTAAGTTCTTATTTCAATATAGGAAAATTAAGTACAAAGTTTACAAAACACCGAAATAATTATAACACCAAAAAACATGAAAAATAACTTTGCAAGAATAACGTTAATACTAACCTTCGTCGATTCGACGACTCATTGTGGCTGAAACAGCGCACACAGGGCCCTTAACACAAAAAACACACTCCTGCGCCGCGGGAGCCTTGGGTCAACTGAGATTATCCGGAATCTGAAACGCCTAGGACGACGCACTCAAAATTTATACCACTTTTTTTGAGTCCGCGTCGTCGTTTTGACGAAGGTTAGTGATCTAGGGTTAACAAGTGCTCATCGTGCAAACCGATTATCGTTAGCAAGGCAGCATCTGGCATGAGATATGAGTGATTGGAGCACAGTACTGTATACGGATGAGTGCAAAGTTAAATTTTTTTGTGATAACCGTCGCATTAGGGTTTGGAGGCGTGAAGGTGAGCGATTTTCGGATGCTCGTATCCACGAAAGTGACAGATTTGGGGTCCCCAATGTTATGGTGTGGGGAGGAATCTCTATATCAGGTAGAACCGAGTTGGTAATTCTCAACGAAGGCACAATTACAGCTCAACGTTATATCGAGGTGGTCATTAGACCCCATGTGGTCTCATATGCACGGAGAATCGGAGCAAGATTTCATCTGATGTACGATAATGCTCGCGCTCATACAGCTAGGGCCACTGGGAAGCCCCAGAGGAGGCTGGTATACAGGTACTGTCCTGACCTGCAAATAGTCCGGATCTCAATCCCATTGAACACATGTGGGATTTACTGAAACGCAGTGTTCGAAGCACAAACCAACCCGTGCGCAATGAAAGAAAGCTAATAAACATTATGAAATCAAGCTGGAAACAAATTTCTCAAGAAACAGTGGTACACCTGGTGGAAAGTGTACCTTCCAGGCTTCAAGAGTGCACTAGAAAACGAGGAGGGCATACCAGATATTTTGGAAAGCCACAAATCAACCAACAATATTTGTTTTTTTTTTCACTTAATTTTTTATTTCGCTGTTTCCTTTTCAAAAAAATAAATTTTGAGAAAAAGTGGTGTAATTTTTTATTTTTTTTTTGTTTCCGTCATTATTTTATGCTGTTTACAATAAAAATAAATTAATTTATCATCCAATCCAATTTATCAAGCCATCTAATCATTAATCAACCCTTAAACCTCAAGAATTCGTCAGAATATTTTAAAAACGTGGTGGCCCTTATTTTGTTTTGACTAGTATATATTACTATTTTATTAATTTTATGACGGGACACAGTAATAAAAATAAAATAAAACTGAATAAAAGTAAATAGAGCATCATCTTGTGCCATCAAGTGCCACAAATGCCACATAAGTGCTTAAAATGTAACTTAATATTTAATAATGTATAAATGACCGCATTTTTTTTAAATATTAATAAAAATATTGAAAAACTAAATTACATCTCATAGTTTCATAGTTGACAAATAATTTCAACTTATGTTAAATACTATAATTAATAAACAAATATTATTTTTTAAAGTTTTGAATAGAATTTTAAATCACGTAGGTGCGAAGTTACCTCATAATTAATTCTTTATTCTTTTTTTTTTTGTTTTTACCAAGTAAAACATAGATAACGTAGTTGATTGTACAATTATACATTTAATTTCTAATTTAAACTTCTATTATTTGTAATACTCATAGTACTATTGTTTGTTGACCCAAATAAATTAAAAAAGAGTGGAAAAGATGTTATCCTCTAAGTTATTATAAAATGTTTAGTAGGGGTTATTATACCACTTAATGCCCATGAAAATGAGGTGATCACTACCCTGCCGATTCTAAATGTTTTCATAAATTGTAATAAATATTATATTTAAATTGATATTTTTTTAGGAAGAAGTCTCGTTGGGTTTTTGTTGGTTCTTCCTAGGACAGAGGTATTTTTCCGGATGCACTGGCAGTTTGCCGTATTATTGTCGCCAAACCTATCACGGCTCGATGCGTTACTAGAAAAAGTACCGTCATTCCAGGCTGAAGAAAAAGAATTGGGGACCGTATCGCAAAGGCAAGGGCCCTCATCGGCTGACTGACAAGCTTTAAGTTGGATAATAATGGGCCGAGAGTTGTGCGCACCGTTAGAATGGCGTTTGCTAGGACAAATATCAGTTTTTCCCCGCAGGATATCACGCAGAAACTAAGGGAGTGCATATATACCTGTAGCAAAGAATCGCCGCTTGGGGGAAGCGCATTCGGCGATATACCGAAAGGTTAAGTAGGTTCAACCAAAATCGTCTCTTTCAGATTATAGGCTCTATAAACCATTGGAGTGACCAAAGTTATGTGGGCGGGCACAGGACCGGATCAGGCCAACACTGTCGCAATCTGGCGTGGTCTGTGGTTAGGGCCCATAAACCAGAGCGAAGGCCTTTAAATGAAAGTTGTGGCAAGCTAGAGTGCGAGTGTTATGCCTATGGACCCCGCCACAATATCGCTGGAAGATGTGGCTGAGGCAGTCTGTAGGGCCCTGAACTGGAAAAGTCCGGGACTTGGCGGGTTGCTACACTACTGGTTGAAGGGGTTCGTAACGTGCCACGCTGTGCTCGCTCGACAGTTTTAAGAGGCTCTCGACCAGAAAACATCACCGAGCCTCTTCACGATTGGGATCATTCACTTGGTTTCAAAAGCACACCACAGACCCGAGCAAATACCGCCCCATCACGTATTTACCCAACATATACAGGACTACGGAGAAATACATACTACTTACTTACTTACTTACTTACTTATCTTCACGCACAATCCCTAACGGGGTAGCCAGAGAGAACAGATCGCCAAGTGTCACGATCCTTACATACCTCTTTCGCTTCTTTCAGGTTCATTAACTTCTTCATACATGCACGTCTAGGTATCCGAGTACTCTTGACCCTCCCCTCTTCGAGCAATTTGCTCACATGGTCTTCCAAAGTTAGTCTCAGTCTACCTCGACACCTTTTAATATTTACTTTCGCTCTATATATTTTCTTCACCATTCGGTCTTCACTCATTCGTTCAACGTGCCCAAACCATTGGAGTACGCCCAAATACGCCAAATTTGTGATAAGGTCATCTTTCAATCCTACCATATTGCGAATCTCTTCGTTTCGCTTTCGGTCGGCTATGGTAATACCACACATTTTACGAAGAGATCGCATCTCCACTGCATTCAACTTGCTTTTATGCTTCTTCTGGCATACCCAGGTTTCGCTGCCATATAACAAAGTCAGTACCAACACTGCGTTATGTATTGCAAGGCGTGCACTCTTCATCACGCCTTGCCTTTTTACTAATGCATTCAGGGCACCATTGACTTTGTTTCCGGCAGCGACACGCCTATCCACATCTAAATCACATCTTCCATCCCGGCTGAAAGCACTCCCCAAGTATACAATTTCATTTACCTGTTCTAGACATTCCTGATTTACCCATATTTCACATTTCGTTCTCTCTTCGTCCTTTTCAAATACCAGAACCTTAGTTTTATTAGCATTCAAACGGAGACCTTTAATTTCACATTCCTCTTTCATACACGTGACTAACGCCTGCAGTTCTACTTCTAATGGTACAATAAGCACTGCATTATTAGCATAGAGCAGACAATTAACTTTTATGTCACCCAATTTCACACCCAAACAGCTAATTTTCAGCTTCTGTAAACAGCTGTCGAGATACAGTATGAACAGCCAGGAAGACATGATACAACCCTGTTTTACGCCCGCTTGGACGCTAAACATGGGTGACAGGTCATGCCCTACCCGCACACAGGCTTTACAGTCATAGTAAAGTGACTGCACAGCCCTTAACAATCGACCATCCTTACCATATCCCGGCTACAGTTCCCACATTTTCTTCCTTATAACCTTATCAAACGCTTTCTCCAGATCCACAAAATCACAGAAAATCCTCTGGTTAACACTCAGAAGCTTCTCCGTGATCATGCGGAGTGAAAACATTTGATCCGTGCATCCTCTTCCAGGTCTAAATCCGCATTGTGCCTCCCATAAGAATCTTTCCGATTTCTCTTGCATCCTACGTATCAAAACCTTCCAGTAAACTTTACTTGCTAAACTGGTCAAGCTGATCGCCCGATAGCACCCGCAGTCAAAATGTGAACCTTTACCATTATATAAAGGCACAATGACCGCGGATTGCCAATCATCCGGGACATCTCCAGTCCGCCAGCACAAATTGCACAGCAGATGAAAGCTGTCCCAGACGCGAGGCCCACCGTACTTGATCATTTCAGCAGTTACTCTGTCTAGTCCCGCAGTCTTACCACATTTCAAACTTCGAATCGCACGTTCAATCTCTTTCATGCTGATGACATCAGTGTCATCGAGGTCCGTGTCTGGCGTGCCAGTTACGGCGTCACCCCCGGATCCTTCACTAAAATCATGACACGCATACATTTCTCTATAAAATTCACTCCATCGCTGCATGACGTCCGATTTTTCTGAAAGGACGTCATTGGTTCTCGAAAGCACTTTGTTCATTCTTAAGGCTGTCGCACGACTCCGGGACCTTCTAACCTCTTTCCAGAAGAGTTTGGAGTTTTCCCTAAAGTTGTGCGACAACCTCTCGTCCGCTTCTATTATACACCTTTCACGTACTTCCTCAATCAATGTTTTCGCATGAACTTTCTGCAGATTATATCTTTCTTTCATCTTCTCTCTCATATGCTCATCGTTACTAGAGGCCAAGTAGTCTAACCATGCTTTTTTCTTCTTTTTTACAGCTTCTCTCACTTCATCATTCCACCATGCATCTCTTCTTTTACTACTACCTCTTTTTGTCGTTCCACATACTTCTTCCGCTGCACTTACCATTCCATTTCTAAGATTCTGCCATGTTCTCTCCACACATTCTTTCCTGCCATCGATGGTGTCAAGATTTTCGGCTACCCTCATGTAATATTTGTCCCTAGTATCCGCTTCCTGAGGCTTCCAGCTTCGGATGCGACAGACCGACTGTGGTTCTGTTACTGTCGTCCGGTAGCGCCAACCCGCGAACACACCCCTAAATCTAGTAATTACTAGATAATGATCCGTTCCCAGGTCAGCACCCCTGAACACTCGTGTATCCATCACCTGTTTTCGCAGTCGGTCATCCACCAGGAACAAATCAATCATACTTCTCTCATTCTTTCTCTCTCTAGTGTACATATGGATTCTCCTGTGATTAAACATAGTGTTTGTCACAAGAAGACCCTTTTCCTTGCAAACAGCTAGTATAAGCTTGCCAGCATCATTGACCCTTTTATCGCCAAACTTTCCAAGCACCGACTCGTATCCTGGTCGAGCGACACCTACCCATCCATTCAAATCACCACATACAACAGTTCTTTCGTTTCCCTTAACCAAATCTAGAACTTCTCTTACATTCTCCCAAAACTCCTCCAGCTCAGCCCTGGACGACGAAGCTACCGGCGCATAAACAGCCAAAGGGAATAACTTCGTCAGTCCCATTTTGAAGCGAACTCAGAGAAGTCTTGAGTTCACAACCTTGTATTCAGTCATAAGATCGACCAACCGGGACGACAAAAGCACTCCCACTCCCTGGCAGGCGTTCTCGCTTTCCGGGACTCCGGACCATATAGCTAACATCCCGCCAGGGAGCTCTTCAGTACCACTGCCTTTCCGTTTAGTCTCCGACATACACACGACATCTAGTTCTCTTTTTTTCATTATTTCGATCAACTCATTCGTCTTATATCAAATGCCCCCTCTAACATTCCACGTGCCAACTCTGCACTCCGTCCTCCACCTTCCGCCGTGTCGGGCTGTGCGTGACGGGCGGTCCCCATCGCCGCTTTGCGCGCTGCATTCCACACCAACGGGGACGAGCTGGTGTGCGTGGCCTTGGGGGGACGCCCTAACCCTCGTTTGCATGGGTGCGCAGCTGTGTAGAATTGCAGCCCTGAAAAGGGCTGGCAGGGGTCGCGACGAACACGCTTCTACAATGACCCTCGGAGAAATACATAAGGATAAGAATGGGTATCTCCCAGGGCAATTGTCTGAGTTTAATCTAGTTTTTCCTATATGAACCCTCTCATTACCTTACTGGTGGGTTCCGGGAAGGAATTTAAGCTTTAAAAGGGAGGGACAAAATTGACCCACCTTTTTATATGAATGATCTCAAGTTGCTCGCCTCCAGTTGCACCAATCTTATGGAATTACTAAGTATCACTTGTGATTTTATAAATTCCATCAGCATGGAGTTGGGGACGGATAATTGTGCGGTAATCTATGTTGAAAAAGGAAGGGTTGCTTACTCTAAGGGCGTAGACTTACCTATGCCTATTAACTTTTGGCAATGCGCCTGCAATTCCCCTAGTGTTAGGTATATTCATGGGCGGCGATAGTTACTTAACATCTGATGAACCGCATGCTCGTTTTCTCCCCCTTCTATTTAAAAAAAAACTTAAAGATACTTTCTGAGGCTGAAATATATACCTGGGTATGTCACAGAATATCGGTATCGATGTGGCGGGTATGAAACAGTCAGTTTGCGATGCGTTTCATGCACGCTTGACCAAAGTGCTTAAGAGCCTTTTGTCTGGTGTGAATAAGACACACGCGTATAACTGTTGGGTCGTGCCTGTCCTCATTTATACCTTCGGCATACTCAGGTGGACTCAGACTGAACTTAACGCCCGGGATAGGAAAAACCACACTACTACGACGTCTCATAGAATGCATTATCCGAGATTGTAAGTAATGAGGTTGTACATGCCGTGGAAGCATGGTGGCCGTGGCTTTCGAAGCGCGCTCACCATGCATAATCGCGAAGTGTGCAACCTCCGAAATTATTTCCTGGCGAGATTTACAGGACCCGGAAGTACATAGCATAGCCTACAGGGAGACCGTGTAGAAGGAGAAAGAGCTCCACAGGAGGTTCTAAAAGGCTCTACATGAGCTTTTTCGCATTGTAGGTCTTCTGCGTGTAGTCACACCACAGGCTGCACGTGTAAAATGTTCGACAGTACGCTTTAAATTTTCTTAAACTATTTTTGCCTAGATACTACGTCTTAACCAATATTTTTTTAATTAACAATAATATATATTTGTTTTTAGAACCGATAATTGTTGTAATGCTACGTAAAGGAGATGGCAGGTTGTTCCAACCCTTTGTTGCATTGTATTTAAAACTTCCTCTGAATGCAGTAGAGCATAATTAAATTGTATCAAAAAGGCAATGGCATTGGTATCTTCAATAACTTTACCAAGCAGTTTTATAATAATGCATATATTAATATTAAATATAATGTGGAGTTTAATCTAAATAAACAAAACAAGGCTATCTTATAGGCAGGTGCCTTTTTCGTTTTTTTTTCTCTACATATTGTAGTGTATGTTTTGCCTTTTATGTATTTTTAATAAATTTATCATTTTTTGCTATAATATTCGCCTGTTCACTTTTTATGCTTGAATATTTCCATGTAAAAGTTTCCAAGAGCGTATAATATTTACATATTATATACAAATTTTTGTATAATTTTTGTTGGTGTTCGTATCATCATCTTTTTTTATTTTAGTGTGTATGTTGTCTTGAATTTAAAATGTATTATGGACATACTAAAGGTGTACTTTTATTGATAAATAAATAAATAATACATGCATGAGCGACAAACTAACACGACAAAAATTGAAACTAATTTCAAGACCATTTTAAGTGTATATAAGAAAGAAAAACAGAAACAGAAACTTTCTATGCAATGAAGATACATAATTCTTAATGAAAGTCGTTATTTTGTTTAATTTACCACCGATCGACGCCAGTAACTTAAGGTATCTTCGATAAAGATTTAGTGGACTGTAATTTTGGTGCATACGGCAAAGGGGAAAATAAATAGGTGGGATAGCACGCACTGACCTGATGAGGGCTGCCGCGCCTTCCTCCTGGAGTGTCTGCTATACAGCGAGCTCGCCACGTGGTTCGGCGCACACGCACTCTCGGAACAGTCTCGTGAAGTCCCACACTCTCCACCTTTGCCCTTACGGGGGCGTCTCACACTTTTATGAGTTACAAAGACACAATGTCTGATGCGGTGAATATTAAACATAAACAGGAGAACTCAATGTTCGTCCTGCGCGGTTTGCGGTTAATGTACATAAGACGCGACGGGTGGCCGTGCGCTGCGGATGGCGTAATATCACTTAGTATAATGATGCGCGCCGAGATCCTCTTTTTCACCTCGGCGGCAGCGCGTGCGGTAGGAAAGGGAAGGAAGGAAGGAAACAAAAAATATGCACTAGTCATGTTGATAAAGTAGATATAACTTAGGACGAACTCAATGCGATATGTAATGTAATGTTGATAAAGTAGATTGTTAACTGGCGTTACCATTTCCTCCCGCCCTTAAAGGGTCACCTTTAAAAGACAACCGTAATATAAAAGTAAAAGGAAAACAAATAAATAAGCGGTATATAAAGTCAGAGGATGCGCTCAATGCGCATGTCTCATCTACTAACCTTACTTGGTAAGCGAGAAAATGTATACATAAATATAATATTGCGGTTTAATACTTTTTAATATATATATAAATATAAACTTAATTCCTAATTTAGATAAATAATTATAATCAAAATAATCGTGATTTATTGTCTTGGGAGAGGGCAAATACGAGCAACAGGACGGAGATATGTTCCCTTAGTAGTTCTCACGGTCACTACTCGAACTACGCCATCCTTCGAAGGATGAACAGACTCGACAATCGCTAATGGCCAAGCAAGGGGCGGTTCATTATCATTTATCACAATTACAACCATGCCTGGTACGATAGCCGTAGACGGGGTGTTCCACTTCTGACGAACTTGTAATCCGTGAAGGTATTCCGTCCTCCACCGGTCCCAAAACGACTGAACTAATTTATCCAGTAAAGAATGCCTGTGTAACAGACTGGTAGAGTCAGATTTGACTTTGGGTGCGGGTAATGACAATAAAGGTGCGGTATTCAAAAAATGACTCGGAGTAAGAGCTGAAGGCTCTGCAGGATCAGAACTTAAATAATACTGTCAAGGGCCGCGAGTTTAGCAAGCACTCAATTTGCGCAAGAACAGTATTAAGCTCTTCGTATGAAAGTAACTGATGTCCGATAACTCGGAACAGATGCGTTTTTACGACTTTGATCATACTCTCCCAGGCGCCTCCAAAATGAGGAGAGTTGGGACAGATGAACTTCCATGTTATACGATTCTCAGCACACTCTTGCTCAAGCTTTGGGCGGTATTCAACGTTTAGAAATTTATAGAGATCGCGAAGATACGAAGCGGCACCTTTAAAATTCGTTCCATTATCCGAATATAAAAACTGAATCGGCCCTCGTCTAGAGAGGAAACGTTTAAGCGCAGCGAGGAAACTAGAACTACTAAGATCTGTAGCGATTTCTATATGTACAGCTCGAGTCGTGAGATGTGAAAACACATAAGTACGCCTTCTCGCTGCGTACACCACGATGACGTACAGGAGTGTATGCGATAGGACCGGCATAATCGCAGCCCGTGTGTGTAAATGCCTTAATAGCTTGTCTTACACGACTATGGGGAAGATCAGCCATCAAAGGGTAAGTTGGACGGGGTCTAAGCCGGAAACATATATTACATTTGTAGACTCTGCTTCTCACAGTGCGGCGTGCGGAAAGTATCCAAAATTTTTGACGGAGCAATGACAATAACAATTCAGGCCCAGCGTGTAAATTTTTAATATGATAATAGTCAATGATCATGTTCACTACATGATCACTGCGCGGGAGTATAATTGGATGTTTTTGCGTGTAATCTAATGCGGAGTTCGAAGGACGACCACCAATGCGGATTAAACCATTCTCAATAAAAGGCCTTAAAGGATTGAAAGCGGGCGAGCAAGGTTTGTTACCTTCAATATTTAAATATTCCACTGCAAAATGCTGTTTTTGCAGGGCGCGGAGGATTATAACCTCAGAGAAACTGAGATCATCAGCAGTCACTACAGTAGTGTTGCGGCGGGGCAATAATTTAGCAAACTTACACACGTACGCAATTATACGTAGAAGTTTACTCCAAGAAGAGATGCGGAGTGCGAGCTCATAAATCGCAGAATTACAGACGGATGTGCACACAGTGTGCGACAAAATCTTCTTCTCAGGCATATTTGCAATAACCTCATTGTCTAAAGTACGAAGAGGCCATTGAGATTAATCTAACGAAGTCCACTGAGGCCCATGGAGCCACAGGGGGTTTGAAACTAATATATTTGGCGTAACGCCACGTGAAAGTATGTCAGCGGGATTCTCAGTACCTGCGACATGATAAAAGTTATCAGCGCGAATATTGTCGGTAATCTGAACAACGTGGTTTGCAACAAAGGTCTGCCACTTGTGTGGCGAACTCTTTATCCAGTACAAAGCTACTTTTGAAACTACAAAGGCATAGACTGATATTGTAAGGTCAAGAGAATAATTGTCGAGTACTCTGCGAAGCAATTTTGAGAGTAAAACCGCTCCACAAAGCTCAAGGCGTGCAATAGATAGTGGTTTCGTCGGTGCGACTTTAGTCTTTGCACAAATCAACTGGACGGTGTTACCATTGACGCTCTTTACATGTATGTAGACTACGGCACCATATGCGCGCTCGCTGGCGTCGGAAAACCCCAGGAGTGACGCAGTACAATTTTTGGATACACCAACATGTCGTGGGATACGTAAATCATTAAGAGCTGGTAATTCAGCACAGAATTGCCTCCACATCTTAATAATTGGCGGTGGTGGTATGTTGTCCCAATCTAAATTAAGTTGCCAAAGCTGCTTTATTAACAATTTGGCGTACGCGACTTTGGGAGCAACGAAACCCATTATGTCCCACAGGCGAGCGACAGTAGATAAGATGGCGCGCTTAGTGCACGTCACATCAGCGGGAACAGATATCTTAAAATAAAAGGCGTCACTATCGGTAGACCAATGCAAGCCTAGTATTTTATGTGGCATTGATTTATCGAACTCTACTTCTCCTGTAATTTTATGGGAAGTAGGGAGGTCATCTAAAACAGATCGACGGTTGCTATGCCATTTTATCAGGTCCCATTGGGCACCCTTTAATAAGTCTATCAGCTGCCGAGAGGTCTCACTGGCCTCGGATTCACTGGGCATAGAGAACGCGATGTCGTCCATATATAGCGAAGTAAATGCGATACGACTCGCAAGTGGATACTTTGCGCCGTCGTCATCAATGAGCTGTCTTACCGTGCGCAATGCATGGTATGGACTCGAAGTTAAACCGAAGCACACGCGATTGAAGTGGTATAACACAAGTGGGTCTTGTGGACGGAAGCGGTATAGGAAGCATTGGTAACGACGATCAGAATCGCGAACAACTATTTGCAGAAATTGTTGGCGACAGTCGGCTGTCATAGCGAATGGATGTAAGCGGAAAGTTAAAATTATATTGAACAAGTCGCCTTGCAAATTTGGTCCTGAATGCAGAATATCATTTAATGATCGCCCAGTGCTAGTCTTACTGCTAGCATCCAGGACGATGCGCAGACGCGTTGACTTCTTATCTTCGCGTAAGACTCCATGATGCGGTATGACATATATTGGAGCGGGTTCATGAGAGTCATACGGCGGTGCGGGGGATATATAATTTTTAGCTAAGTATTCCTTTATGACGTCATCATATGCTAACCTTAATGTAGGCGAGGCTTGAAGTTTCCTCTCCAAGCACATGAATCGTCGTCGAGAGGTTTCATAAAAATCTCCGAGAGAGTAGACGTCATCTTTAAATGGCAGGCCAACAATATATCTACCAGTAAAAGGATCGCGGGATGTCGTAGATTTATAAAACTCTTCACATTCAATGTCTGAAGGACAATGAATGGGCGGTGCGGAGGGTGGCTGTTCAAGCTCCCAAAATCGTTGCACTAATTTGTCAACGATAGGAGACTCTAGAACTGAGCAGCACGTTAAAGAATGATTTACCTGAAGTGTCGGCACTGAGCCCATAATAACGTAACCAAATACCGTATTCAAAGCCGAGGGCCCGGACAAGTCGTTAGACGAATAAATTACGTCTGGACATAGTAAGTGCGGGAAAAGGGATGCGCCTATCAAAACATCAATTTTATTAGGCATGCTATAACATTCATCAGCGAGTCTTATGCCATGGAAGTGTGATAAGACAGATGTGTCTACCACAGCGGTGGGCAAAAGGTCGGTGATTTGATCAACAACTAGCGTTGAAATATTGAAGTTAATATTCGAGTCGAATCGTGAGAAAATTTTAATATCAATCGATTTCGATTTTACAATTTTTTCAACTCCACCGAATCCCTTTACTACAGTACATTCGGTATCGTGTTGTTGAACGCCTAAACGATGACAGCACTCTTTAGTCATAAAATGGCTTTGAGCCGCGGAGTCTAATAATATACGAATAATTTGTTTCTCTCCCTTAGCATCGTAAGCAAATACTTGAGCGGTTGATAATAAAACAGTTCTCTGCGAACGACTTGCGCGCGCGGGAGGCGGTGAACGTTGAGAAACATTCTTGAACGAAGTACACAGTGCGACGTCTGAACGCGCACCTGCGGTGAGGGGTGGCGAGTGTGCGGGCGCGGGGGTTGTAGACTTCAGTGTAACTGGCTGAAGCGGTGGAGAACGCGCCAGCGCAGGGGATGCATTATCGCTTCTGCGGTGGAAGTGCAACAATGTGTGATGTTTAAATTTACAAACTCGACAACTATAATTTGAAGAGCAACTAGACACTCGATGACTTAAACTGAGACAATTCACACATGCATTGTTACTCTTTACGCATTTAAATCGTTCCTGCGGCGTCATTTTATTAAAGTCTGCACACTTAAATAGGTGTTGATGCACAATATTATCGCACAGACACTTTGAGCAACTAGTCGTCGTGCTTACGTACGCCTGATACTTCGGCGACGAAGTATTATTACAGCGACGATTATTACCGTTACCTCGTCGATTGTTTGGTGCGCTATTAGAATTTGTACTAGAATCGGTGCGTTGCAAAACTTTGGAGCGGGTCTTAATAAAATTTACTAAATCATCAAAGGTAGGTACCATCGAGTTATGACTATATTCGAAAGAGCGAATGGTATCCGGGTCCAGCTTCTTAAGCGCGATATGAAGAACAATTAAGTCCGCGAGATTATCTAACTTTAAGTTTTGTAAAGCGCGCACTGCACTTATAAAGTTATCAGTAAATAAATCAAAATTATTTGCGGTGGCCGATTGCAATGGCTTAAATTCGAATATCTGATTAATATATGTAGATGATAGCATACGCCGGTCTTCATATTTGTCAACGAGTGCTTGCAATAAAATTTTATAATTTTCAGCGCAAGGAGTTATACCTGAGCATACAGATAGGGCTTTGCCCGTTAGTTTACCTAGCAAATAGTATAACTTTTCAGCGTCGGTAAGCGATGTGTTGTCATGGACGGTTGATTTAAAGCTAGCATAAAATAAAGGCCATGAGCGAATGTCACCCGAAAATGGCATAAGTTCGATAGGCGGAAGTGTGAATCTGGCTTTGGATGGTGTACTAGTACTTTGTGAATTAGATTGCGAATATTGTAAATAAAGCCTATTTATTCTACCGCAAAGAGACTCAAACGCAATGAGGCTGTTATAATCAGGTTTAGCAATAGGGTTTATTTTTAATAAATGTGAATTATAATTATCTAAGACCTGTTTAAACTCAATACGTAAAGCATTAATATTAGAACTTCCATCAAGAAAACGCTCCATCGTGGAAGTGTTTGTGTGGATGTCCGAGGACATATCATATATTTTTTGCACTATTTCAAATAAAGCATCTCGTTTAGCTAACAATAAAACCAACTCAGCATCAGGTGTGCCCTCATTATGCGAGGAATCGCTATTATTCGATGCTATTTGTTTTTTAGGCGGCATTATAACTTAAGTTATGCGGCAAAAATAATATAATTATAAGCGGGTAGTCAGTAAGCGACCTCGCTACGCGGTTGAATTATTAAATATTAGTTTCGTTAACGATGAACTTTAATTGTTAACTTTTATAATAATTATGAAGTTATTTACAACGAATATAATGCTTAAATATATGTGCAAATAATAAATGTAATTTAACAGTATAATCTATAGATGTAGTTAAAAGTTGATGACGTGATGTGAACATACAACAAATAATTTATATAGATAATTATATGCTTATTCATTCTATGAATATAGTTTTAAAATTACTATGAATGTCACCTATTAGGACCTATTCTAGTGTTTTAATAAGGGCGGGGTTAATCCGAAGTCGGATTAAAATATAAATAATTAATTATATAAACGCTTATTACGATAACGATCTAATAAGGGCGGAAAGTCAAGGTCAATCCGGCTCGAAGGACCATTAAAATGGAGACGCCAGTAACTTAAGGTATCTTCGATAAAGATTTAGTGGACTGTAATTTTGGTGCATACGGCAAAGGGGAAAATAAATAGGTGGGATAGCACGCACTGACCTGATGAGGGCTGCCGCGCCTTCCTCCTGGAGTGTCTGCTATACAGCGAGCTCGCCACGTGGTTCGGCGCACACGCACTCTCGGAACAGTCTCGTGAAGTCCCACACTCTCCACCTTTGCCCTTACGGGGGCGTCTCACACTTTTATGAGTTACAAAGACACAATGTCTGATGCGGTGAATATTAAACATAAACAGGAGAACTCAATGTTCGTCCTGCGCGGTTTGCGGTTAATGTACATAAGACGCGACGGGTGGCCGTGCGCTGCGGATGGCGTAATATCACTTAGTATAATGACGCGCGCCGAGATCCTCTTTTTCACCTCGGCGGCAGCGCGTGCGGTAGGAAAGGGAAGGAAGGAAGGAAACAAAAAATATGCACTAGTCATGTTGATAAAGTAGATATAACTTAGGACGAACTCAATGCGATATGTAATGTAATGTTGATAAAGTAGATTGTTAACTGGCGTTACCATTTCGTATTTAAATCTTCTACATTTTGGGTTCTGAATTTCATACATTTAATTTTAGTATCGATAAAATTCAGACTTGTATAGCAAATAAGGATAGTGCGGGGTGGGGAAGGGGGAGAAAAAGTGTCACCTACACTCCGAAACCACTCCTAAGAAAAGTTAATACACCGTTCTTGAGAAAAATATATAGAAAATCTAATAGACTTAACCTCAAATGATAACATTTGTCTCTCTCCGGAAGGAGAGGCGAGGGGAAAGGGTGAATCAGGAAAATGGGAAGGGGGAATCAGGGCTGTCATCTATAACAACTGTAAGGATTTCTGGGTGCTCATATATTTCTGGGCAGTAAAAAAATAACCACGAAAGCTGTAGTGGATGCAAACCGCAGCGCAGCCCTGGTATTTCTGGGCGGTAAAGAAAAAATAACCACGAAGGCTGTGGTGGAAGCAAAGCGCAGCGCAGCCCAAGTATTTCAGGGCGGTAAAGAAAAAATAATCACAAAGGCTGTGGTGGAAGCAAAACGCAGCGCAGCCCAAGTATTTCTGGGCGGTAAAGAAAAAATAACCATGAAGGCTGTGGTAGAAGAAAAGCACAGCACAGCCCAAGTATTTCTGGACAGTAAAGAAAAAATAACTACGAAGGATGTGGCGGGATTTGCGCTTACTTAACTCAACCGAAAGCATTTCTATGTGTCCAACAAGTGATAATCATTTATTTATTGTTTGTTAATAATTTTTTATTAGAGTATAGACCATTGAATAATAAAAACGTCATAAATGTATAATAATATACCATAGTCTTACGTCCTTGTCGCTCTTACACAAAATTTTGTTGTAATTATCCATCTTTCATAGCATTTTTTCCACGTTTTACCAATTTTTAGGTTTTAATAGTCAATTTTTATTTTATGAGACTAAACTTCTACCAAATACAATACCTTACTACTCCCAATTCCTGCCAAACGATTCAAAATCCAAAAAGTTTTCCCTTTATAGATCTTACGAACAATATTATAACAGATGTAAATAAATACTCACTCTTCAACTATCCGCTCTTGTACCTTGGGATAGGATCCTATTAATACTAATGTAAACATAAGAACGTCCGCAGTAGTATCATGTCCGGCGGCAATCATTGTATTGACTTCGTCTCTTATTTCCGAGTCATTAAAAGCTCCCGTTTCCAAAAGAAGATCTAAGAATGCCTTAAATTTGGTACCTAAAATTTAAAAAATATTTGATAGTTTTTTTAGATTATTTTAAAATATATAATTCCTTGGGAGAGTATTTAATAATTGAAAGTATAATCAAGTTTGTATAGTTAGGTTTTAGTTAGTTTTAGGGTTCCGTAGTCAACTAGGAACCCTTATAGCTTCGCCATGTCTGTCTGTCCGTCTGTCCGTCCTCGCTTAATCTCTTTAACCGTTAGCACTAGAAAGCTGAAATTTTGTACCAATATGTGTATCAATCACGCCGACAAAGTGCTAAAATAAAAATTGGAAAAAAATGTTTTATTAGGGTAGCCCCCCTATATGAATAGTGGGAAGTGATTTTTTTTTATTTCAACCCTAGCGTGTGATATATTGTTGGAAAGGTATTGAAAAATAAATAGGGGTTTACTAAAATCATTTTTTGATAATGTCAATAATTTCGGAAATAATCGCTCCAAAAGTAAAAAAAAATGGGTCCCCCCCCCTCTAACTTTTGAACCATAAGTTTAAAAAATATGAAAAAAATCCGAAAAGTTGAACTTTATAAGGACTTTCTAGGAAAATCATTTTGAACTTGGATGGAAACAACAGTACCCACTACCGGGAGAAGTTGCAGGTGCGCGGAGCGCTGCTGGAGCGCGAACATAATGGATAACCACCTTTAAACTCATAAGTGGGAACACTTATTGTGACGGACGGGAAACTACGGAACCCTACACTGAGCGTGGCCCGACACGCTCTTGGCCGGTTTTTTAGTAAGTCACGCCGCTCACACATCTGAAATTTATTATAAATATAAATTTGGTTTATGTAATAATTATATTCTAAATCATAGGTGCAAATAACTGTTAGTAAAGTTCATAATTGTTAAAAATACATTCAACACATTAAAATCATACTTAAAGATCAGTTTAGATAAGCGTAAACATTGTGAATTACTCGTATTCTACCAATAACCATCCATTATAACATTGTAACAGCAAAGGGACATACAATTTGTACCTTTATCTTTCAACCCTCAAACTGTTAGTAAGTCATCAAAAGTATAACATTTAATATTGTAAATTGTGCCAAGTTCTTATTAGATCAAGTTTTTGATACTCAGGTCCATCATTTCTTTGTAAAACATCGTATTATAATTAGTTTTGATTTGGATCTATACTCTATGCACTTCACTCTGGGTTTACATATACATACATTATTTAGGTTAGGGCAAAATTGGGTCGCATCTCATACCAGAGTGAAAAATCGGCTCAGTTACAACACAACAAACACAGTTATAATCTTACAACTTGGCGACAACCCATTCTAATGTAGCTCCTTCAGTTACTCAACTTAGTCTTATAGGACAGGAAAACTTTAACGACCATGTTTTAATACGGTAATAAAAGTTATCAACTCATTTTGTAATAAAAGTTATCAACACATTAATGAATAATTTTAGGGACTCGCGACTCGAGCAGAGATATTGCAACTTCCAACGTCCGTGCTAAGTGAGATTCCTAAGAGGCTGTAGCAGCATAACCCATATATATATATATATATATATATATATATATATATATATATATATATATATATATATATATATATATATATATGTATATAATTAGGTACATTACACAGAAGACAAATAAGTGTATGGTGTGGGTCATTTATGTGTTGTGTACTATGTAGTTCGACCACCGATCTAACATAAAATAGACGTACAGACGGACTTTTATCAATGATTCGATTCCGTCTGTACTGGAAATAATTTTGTATACTGTTTGTTTCAGGCTCGCCTATACAAAAGTATTATTGAAATACGCAGCTTTATCAAGCCTACAATTGACTGGTTATTCAATCAACGTTTTCCAAGTGGCAAGTTTCTATCGTCAATGGGTAGCGGTTCTGGCGACAGATTGATGCAAGGGTGTCATGTAGTACCTGGTTTTGTACCCTTGTGTACTGTTCAACGGCCCAGTCACACAACATTAACTATAATAATAAAGAAATCGCAGTAAGGAACCTTAGACTTGGCACGACTTTGTCTAGATTTCATTACTTTTTAGAGATAAACAAGCAGCTCCATCGAGACTTGGCTAGTTTTTTACAGAATGTTTTTGGTGGGATTTCACTTCTTTATGTAGAAACGTGGGCACATTAATTTATTTTATTAGATTTTCTTATTCGACACATTTTTTTCTTTTTAGGACTAGTTTTTTTATTATTACAAATCTTTTTTTTCTTTTTTTCCGATTCTGATTCTTGTACAGACGGTTTAGACGGTTTAAAATCTGAAAGATCGGCGCGGTATTTACGCCTAAGCCGGTTGTATTCGGTGATCGCTGAAGCTTGAGCTTTTATACTCTTGAAGTCAACATTTATGAGGTGCATCCCATGAAGATTGGTTACTCGTGAAAGCGCCACGTAGGCTTGGCCACAAGTGAATATGGAGGTGCCAATGTCCATGAGGGCATTTTTTAGACTTAGACCTTGGCTCTTGTAAATTGTTAGGGCATACGCCACACAGATTGGGAATTGTTCCCTGTACACGTATGCACGGGGTATGATCTCAAATTTTGACTTAATAGGCAATAATTCGTGAATCAAATTATTAGCTAATTTTACTACCAATTTTTTAGGCTTTGTTTGGTCTTCCAGGTCCCACCTCACTTTTTGTACAACGCCTAATCACCCATTCACTAAACCTAAACTAACATCAATATTTCTCCTAAGCATTACTTTAGCTCCCTCTTTAATGATTATAGTTTCTTTCAGTCCAGCAGTCATCGACGCATCATCTTCATATTTTAGTAAACACGCCCGGGCTTTCGTTATCATACATTTTTAACAATCCAAGGAATCTTTAGCAACTAACTATATCTCGGGGTGCGGAATCGCTTTTAACATAGAATTATTTAACTGCATACATATATTTCTAGTCGGTAGTAAACAAACAGTTTTGTTTTAGTCTGGTAAGTCCCTCAAACATTGTGCTATTTCCATTAACCTTCCTTCATTGGAATGTGAGAGCAGAGGTATCAATCGGGTAGACAGTATATCTCTGTCTGATTGAGTTGTCACCCCTACTCTGATTCTTTTTAATATTTCTACAAACGTAGAATCATCCAGCTGTCTCATATTCAACGTAAGTTCGTCGTAACTAAAAAGTTCAGCCCATAATTTTGGAATACTTAAGGAGCCTATAAGTTTATTAATTTATGAAGGAATTAGTTTTTCAAATGGCGACTTTTCTCTAACGGGTGGCAAATGCAAAAGATTCCCAAGCACTAAAATATGTTTTTTTCCAAACCAACCATCTTCTACATCAGAAGTATCAAACACTTCGCATAAACGAAGATTTATGTAGGCTAAAGTTTTAATTCATCTATAATAAATAATTCGACAGTTTTTAAGTCTGTCCTTAAAACTTGAAGTACTTCGTCTGAAAGCGGTTTGTATTTAGGAGTTTGTTTATGCTCTACGGGTAGGCGGCACTTGTTATAAACATTTATGTTTCTCACTTATGTCTAAAGAGGTTTTTGTTACAGTTATTTAAAGCCGATAAGATTTTCGATAAGTAGAAACAATAACCATAACATTTAAATGTTTATTTTATTTTGTACAGCTCTTTGTTTCTAACGGATCTTGATAAAGTGTACTTACTGACAACGAATTTATTTTATGAATGAAATGTCATAAGTTTTTATTTTATTTTTATTTCCTTACAATCAATACAACATACCTAAATGAACCGAAACTATGCATGTAATAATTATAATAATTCTACTTTTTCACTTGCAAACATTTGCTGAAAATTCGACAATAGGCAGTTTGCGCGCGCTTTGTAACCTCATTTTCAAAACCTTTTTGTGTATATATTATAGCGTCTTCCTTTATTTTTCTTATACAATCATATAGATATAACATTTACCAATACCTAGTAAAAGTATTTACTATGGTATTCGAATAAGAAATATACTATTATTATCTTATTAGAAATCTTGACCGTTATGAATTGTTCGCGTAGAGGTTTTTTGATTCTACTTTTTTATCAATTGAAACATAAAAAGTTACTGTTGTTGTAACTTAGATCATTCAAAAACATTACGTAGTAAAGATAAATAACATTACTTACAGTTTCTTGAAAGAAAATCCTACTAAAATCACAATCACAAAACTTCAACGATTACGCAACAAATAGCACCAACAGCACAAAAGCGAATGGCTGTTATATTTGATTTTGTCTATGTAACCGAGTGAATATAATTCTTCAGAATACTCTTTAGTTCGTTCAGAATCGAATGAAATAGTGTTCAATTGAAAATATACTGTATTTTTATATCAATTAATGAAGAAAATAGCAGCACGTAATGCGGACATGAATTCATGCCCGCGGTACTCAACGGTCTCAAAACGTGGAGATTAATTCATGTCCATGGTACCTTAAAGGAATTTGAGTAATGTTCGAGTAGAATAAAGTTAATCGTTCGACTATTTTTAAGTATAAGTACTTACAAGTTTACAAGAAAAAATAATAGCCAATCTAGTGTTATCCAGAGTTTTCCTTTAATTTTATTTATATGCGTATTAAAAGCAGAAGGGGAGGCATTCGCCCAGCAATGGAACGCTATAGTCCAGATTTAATTAGATTTGTCCCACTACGCTGGATTTTTGCAATGACAGTAGATTTTTATATACCAATGGTAGAAGTGGGCATTACCATATCTCTAATACAGCTGAGACCAGCTGAGGGTTCTTCATCAGATACTTTAGACCTTCGATTTTTGACATCAAATGAAGCGGCCCACCAAGTTGAATATTTTTTGTAAAGGCGGTATGTCGATCTCTTCTAATAGTTTGGTTGGGCTCTTGTGTTTTCTAATCAGGGTCACCAGGTACTCCAGATGTTTGATTATCCTAGTTTTAATAGTTTTCCCTTTAAGTGGCCATTAAACCCTAACTTTGTACCAAATTTCAGCTCTCTGAGTTTATAAGAAGTACTAGTTCTATTCTGATGATCATGAGTGAGTGAGTGTCATAAATGCGAAACTTTGCTATCGCTTAACTTCGGAACTAAATGACATACAGACTTGAAATTTTGGATTTTAAGTATGTGATTACAGTTTACTGGATGACGAAAATTTCTGCGTTCTGGTATTATCCAGAGGTTCTCAAATAGGGGCCTGAAAATGCGGCGAAATGATTTCAGTAAAGGATGGTACGGCAGCGTTTGCTTCGCGCTCGACTTGGCGGGGGCACTGCCATGCGTCTCGATCTCAGTAGTTGCCCGGAGTCTGGAAGTTGGCGGTATCTTAACCGCGTGGCTCGGAAGTACGTAAAGCCGTTTGTCCTGCACCTGATCTCTCCCCGGTCGTGTCGGTTTACCATACCATCGGATTATGAGAGTGAGGGAATAGAAAGCGCACCTGTGCTTGCGCATATACTTGGGCACTATAATACTGTCCTGCGCCAATGGCCAGCCTCCGCTGAGGTAGCCCGCCGTGGCCAAAATTCGGTCTGGAGGACATTATAATTTGTTTCTGTGCACTTTGACTCCATCAATACTTAGGCTGTTACGGTCTCAGCAGCGGTGCCAGAATAAATGCAGTAACTCCAAGATGTTAAGACATCTATTCTGCAAAGCAAGTTCGATACCCATTGAACGTTCTAAGAAAAACTATACCGTGGTAAAGTGTACGGGGTATTACATCCCTGAAACTGTTCTCAAATATCCTCAGTTTAACAGTCTTTTCATACCGAATTACGGTCATCGGAAGTTGTTTCATTAGTATATCAACCTCTCAATGATAGTTTTTTTTAAGTAAGTACAACTTTGAGAACGGTGTAGACAGATGTATATAGGTCAGGCAATATTTGGAAATGATTGCCAAAACTTTCATTCTAAATACTATAATCTTCAATATGAGAGTCACGTAGTAAAAACCGCAGAGAGCAAAAGTAATATATGTAGACACATCGTGGTTAGTTAGAGCGGTTATTTACATAAGTCATTTGGCAGAAACTGAAATTTTAAATGTAAAAGTCAATAAATATACCAATCTAATGACAATTATTAGCTTAAGTTATATTCGAGTAACTATGAATTAGCGTTAACACTCTGTCACAAAATTTTGCAAATTTAATTTAACGTTGTTATGAATTACTTCCGCAAAGTGACGCCTGATTCTATTAATTATCCCGCAAATTTGTACGTCTTTAAGGACATTTAATAAATATCTGTGTTTTTCTAGTGTTAATAAGCCACAATCATTTTAAATTTTTATTTAATTAAGATACATACCACTTGATGCTTCTAATCCGTTCTTCTTATTATTCAAATGTGCAGCCTTACGTTCCTGCAATACCTGATTAAATAATTTAAAAATTGTAGAATAACATGCTTCAATATCAATGTTTCTGGCATTTATTTATTTCAATATTTCTGATTACCTTTATTTACGAAAAAAAAACACTTTTTAAAAATTTTACTATTATTTTCTTAGTTGAGATTCAAGTGTAACTACGAAGCAAAAAATGACGTTACAGCCTTTATACCTCTCACTGTCAGGAACACCTGTCCCTGACAGTGTCTCTGACAGTGAGAGGAGACGATCCATGGAAACCTCTCCACTTAAATCTGAAGGAGCAACGGAGCAGGCAATCCGTGCAACTCCATTTGGGAGATTCCACAATATTGTTACGAAGTTGGGGTTCGAGACGACGAAAACTGCCGAGTTACCAAAATTAACGCTTTAATTACAGAATACCAATATCAACTTAAAACCACACTAATAACAAAACAAAATTGTATTATTGTTCACTTTAGTTCGCAGTTGTATTGCTTCGAAGTATTCGCTTGATTCGCCAATTCAATTCAATACTGCACCGGGTTGTGGTCTATACCAGCGTTATATAGGACCTCCGATAGTTCCAGATCCTTCTATGTAGAAACATTAAGAATGTTTGAGTACATACCGGTCATGACTCACGAGGTGTCGATAGTTCTAGCGTGGAATTTTCTAGAAGGATCTTGAATATCCTATTTCTGCTACTCGAAACTAGAAGGCGCTAGTGTCACCATGTACCATGCATTAATAGTGTCGCGCAACACTGCCCCTCCTATTACATGCTCGTCCCGTGCATTAACGGCACCGTAATAATGCGTCAATCGATCCACATGGACGAACTTAGGAGTACCTCTTGCACCTTTCTGTATCCGGTAGGTTACGTCATTAAACCTTGTCACAATCCGTACGGTCCGTCTCATTTAGCTTAGAAGATTTCCCTTCGCTATGAACTGGATTGTGCAACCACACGCGTGAACCTTCATCGAACCCTTTGTTGCTCATTTTGCGGTCAGATATTTGCTGGTCTGACGTGCTCATAAATTACATTCATTTTGTTCCGCAAGTCATTTGCGTAATCGGTTATTCTGCGTGAGACATCAGGTAGTACTCCGATGATCAGGCCTGCAGGCGGCCGTAATTCTCCTCCGAGGTTTGCAAATGCTGGTGTTACAGACGTACGTACAATGTATCAGACATTGGATAGATACCTAAATCGTTCTACCATTTCATTAGATTGTGAGTCGTAAGAAGTTATTCTTGTTTTATGTGTACCCAGGATTTGGCACGTTTCCTGGATTATATGAAACTCAAATTCCTTCCGTGATCTGCGGTGAATCTTTAAAGATACTCGAAAAAATAGAACACTCAATGAGTTAGCTTATCTACAACTGTTAAAGCTTCCTCATTTGGAATAGCGAAGACTTCTGGCCACTTAGTGAAGGAATCCATCACAACCATGAAATACTTGTTATCACTTTTACTTTCCGGAAACAGTTCCGCAACGTCAATGGCTATCCTTACCTATGGTGCACCAACATTGCATAATTTCAATGCACCTCTACTACGAATCTAATGCCCCTTTACAGCCGCACAACTTGTGTACAAGTACACCAGACCACGACATCGTTACAACATTGGACCCAGAAAAACCATTCTCAGATCTTCAGTAGAGTTCGTTGAACTCCCAGATTGCCTGAACCTTGAACAACCATTATGATACAGCTGTAAAACATCCAGTACTTTAGCTTTAGGAACACATATTCGCTAATGACAGTTTTCACTGACAATTTTCCCATGTACGGCACATGGCTCTATCCTAATGCAAGCTGTCCCACTGAGTCCAATAGCCTTTCGTGGTCAAACTTATCGCTGAGACGTCGCTCCACTCGGGCTTGGGAGCACTGGCCTTCAATTAACTCAGAATCAGCTTTATGTCCAAATACTCATGCTGCGCATGTTGTAGGCTATCCTTTCACTTATTGTTGAGCTGCACGGCTTCCACCTCCAGTACATGGGCCAAGGCGTCATAAAGCGTCTCGTGGTGCACGAGCTTCACAGCAGCTCTGACTTCATGGTCGTGGATGCTGTCGATGAATTTCTGCACCAGGTTACCTTTAATGAGTGCAGGTACAGACTCGTATGCTTTTCGAAGGTATGTGAAGGTGGTTTGGATGTTATGCTTTTCTCAACTCAAGGGACCACTGCTAGGGTTATCGTTGCTGCTTTACACGCAATCTTCGAGATTTTTTTTATTTTTTTTTTAGGATAGGGTGACAAACGAGCACACAGTTCACCTAATGGTAAATGGTTTTTGTGGCCCATAGACATCTACATCTATCCTCGATTACGAATCAAAATGCAGATGCGTTGTCACCCGTGAGGACCAAGATGGAATGCCTCGTTTCCAGTAAAAAAGGTCTCCGGTTCGCTACACTCACCATACGAAATACAGCAGCATTATGCTACTATTTCACGCTGGTATTCCGTGAGAGCTTGGTCCTTCCCCGGTCGAGCCGACCCATTCGTGCTATAACTATACTACTAGTATAACTGCAGCATGGCTCTACCACGTATAAGCTGCGAACTTGCTGCTACCTGAAACACGTATTTCGAGCTGCGGACGAAATACGTGTTTCAGGTGAGCGTCGCCATATCTCGCCTTCAATGCTTGAGGCATTGGGCTGCTCGTAAGTAATTTCCCTACCAAAAGCTTCCAGTACAGTTAAAGCCTGGTCACGTAGGCCTTTGGTGATAGCATTTATGGCCTGACTGATATTCCAGCCGTTTGTCTTAATGACTTTCTCAAACTGGAGTTTGTACGCCGACCAGGAAGAAGTTCTGTCAAATGGCGGCACTTTGTATGCACTTTGTGTGTGTTGTTTTGTCACGTAGCGATGGTTTTGTAGCTACTATGGGGCTGTAATTCCATCCCCAAGTTTGAGGTCGTCCAGCGTTTTCTTCACATCGTCATCACGTTTTCAACTCGATTGTTTACTTGATCGATTTGGGTTTCAGATTCCTACAGACGGTCGTCAAGTTTGGCAACCCTATGTTTCACCTCCGTTATCTCTTTCTCAAAGAGTGCGAAGGTCCATCATGAGGAGCACATGCTTATTGTGTTTGAGCTGCTCTTTCAAACGATAGACCTGGTACTTCTGTCTGTGCTGCAGCTGCTCTCCCAACCAACGGGCCTCTTCCTCATGTCGGCATGTTTGTTCCTGCAGCATCATCACCTGGGCAACTAAGTCAGTTGCTGTAGATGCAGAAGCTGGTGACGTGCCGACCTTTGTGGTCAGCAGCTGGCCCACCGACATCTGCGACGTCTCTGGTCCGTCTCGTGCTAACGTTGACTTCGGGTATGGATACCCTCCCTGTCGTCTCAACTGTTACGAGCTTGGGGTTCAAGAGAATAAAAATCGCTGAGGGTATTACCAAAATTTACAATTTAATTAGAGTTCACTAATTATAACTTAAAACCACAATAATAACAAAACACAATTGTACTGTTTATCACTTTAGTTCGCAGTTGTGTCGCTTTGAAGTATTTGCTTGAATTGCCAATTTAATACTGCACCGGGTCGCGGTCTATACCGGCCTTATACGGGTGCTGTAATTCCAACGAAAATGCACCCAAAAACAAATACAGACTATAGTACTAACGATACCTTTGAGATAAGACAAAAAAATTATTTTTTCACAACGTTTTATTACCTTAATCAGGCTCCATCATGTTGTTACAGTTATATGAAACGACAATTTCATAAAGAAAATCATGAAATTACTCAAACTTAAGACAGAGCTTGAGCTATGCCAACATGTGGGGAATAATCCAAATTGCAGGGATTTAAAATTGGCGGCGTATGTTTTGGAGAATGGAGTTATGCTGGGAGGAAAATCCTGGGATTTTGAAAATACTTTGTGGTGCTTTGTTTGAAAATATTTGTTGGTACTTTTTGATTTCAACATGGGAAAAAATTAAAATACTCCATGGATTAATGCTTGTTACAAAAATATGGGAAGTGTAAAAAATCGGTAAAAGAATTATTTTTACATTATTTCGGATATAATAATTTACTGTCGATTATAATTGCAATTGATTTTAACTAATTATTCATTACCATTTCATTTCTTTCTTTATTTAACAAAATCAAAAATAACGATGAAATTGTTTTTACAATTGCGTGAATACCCAACTAAGTACGTTTATTAATTTCAATATCATTTTTGTGATAACGAACTGCTTGTTGCGTCAGGGTACTATTGTTTCCCCCCGAACGGGTTTCCGGCTTGTCGTGGCGGGAGGGCTTAGTATCCATGGCTTAGTCACCCGCGGTGAACAAAGAGAAACCCACATGGCTGGCCCGAGGTGAGTAACCCCACTTCGGATGTGTGCTGGTGGACTGCTGCGAGAGGGGTGTCCTCACCCCCTACCGCTGCAGCCGAGGTCGAGTCGCGGATGAAGAGGAGTGTTGGTATGGCGATGCGCCACTCGACCTATCCTCCGCGACTCAAACGGGGCCGCACCGTTGATGCGGTGGTGGTGGGGCTGCGGGGGCAGAAGATTGGCGGTATTGCGAGGCACCGATCTCCCTACCCTCCGCAGCCGAATCTTGGTTATCGGCGGAGCCATAGACCAAATCCGCCGCTAGAGTCAGGAAGGCTGGTACTTATGAGTGCTCGTTTTTCCTGGCTCCATGGCCTTCGCGCATCGGACAGGGGGGCGTCTGTTGCGTAGGTGTAATTGGAGGCCGTGGAAGAAGGCGCGCCACGTGTTCTGGTGCGCCTTACCTAGGAAGTAGAAAAGGGAGTGGCAATGCCAATATGTGACGAAGGTGGAACACCATGGGGTTTTAGTCGGTGCGAGTCCGACATTACCCGTCCTTACCCCCGCGAGGCGGGTATGCATTGGAATTTCCCCATGTAAAAAAAATGGTACAATTGTTTGCCTAATTGTATTAAAAAATGACAACTTCTAAATTGCATATGAAGACTTGTTATAGGGATAACTAAACTTATAAAACAAGTTGGGAATGTCGTAACGGTTAAGGATCTGTGTGATCAAATTGCTTACCGCAAGAACACACGAATCAAGCAGTGGGCATTTGTTTGAGATTGATTGAGACAGTTCCGTGTTGTCGTGCACTTGAGCGACGGTTCAGTTGCTTTGTTTATTAAATTCTTGTTGTTATTACTTTTCCTGTTGTGTTTTATGTTTTATTTTTTATTTTAATAATGCCCAAAGCGTACGTTCATAGTACCCTTGAATACGGCAACATGTTAATGTACCTCGTAGAAGCCCACGGGAATGCTTCGCGTGTAATACGAATTTACCGAGAGAAGTTCTCGACCGGTGACTTTCATCTGATAACCGCAGCAATACAGCGAGTGTTGGAAAATCGGTCTACGCTACGCTAGCGGCAGGAGTCCACCTCCTCCAGTCAGTCAAGTCAAGTGAATGTTCACTCCAAGTAGCGTATTTTAGATGTCTTTCGCTGGAATCCGAACCTAGATACACGAAGTATCATTAAAATTTAAGACATCGGGATGGAACAAGTGTGTCATACTGGACAGTTCACAAGGTGTTAAAACGTTACCGAATGCGCACATACAAATTGCTTAAAGTGCAAGCTTTAGTTCCTGGCGATCACGACTGCCGGTGATTTTTTTTGCCGTGGGTTATTAGACCAGCACAATTAAAGCCGCATCTCACAAGGCCCCGGAGGAATTAGTCGGTAAGCTCTTTCATACCAAATTTTTAAAACTACTACTGAACTTATATGAATAGGTACATAACTGAATACATCAGAATAATGAATATATCTACACAATGGATAAAAATGACTCTATCCATGTTAAAATTTCATTGAAGTAATTTTTTTCTTAAGTGGCGAATCAAACTAGGTATTTAGTTTATTTAACTTGTGAATTCAAATTAAAGTGGTTAGTTGGATAATAGCACAGTGACAAAGTACTAGGTTAAGTAAATGAGTTAGATATTTAGACAGGTGTTGTAAATTATTAGATCGCGGGATGTGGGTCGTAGCGTATTGTGTAGCCGTAGTATATAGACCCTTATCGATGTTAGTGATTTGAAGTTTCACTGCTGGTTTTATGTTTAAGTATTTTCATGATTTTTTTAAATAAAATTATCGTTTTATTTTAACTATACTAACATAAAGCTAATTAAAAGTTGTAAGAAAATGATTATTTTACATCGGGATCTATTTTATTTATGTCATCAAATGTATCATTAGTGTGATCGTCTGTCTTCGTTTTCGGGAGCGTTTCACAAACACCTGGTATAGGGTTTCAGATAGTTCCAGAAGCTTCTACTGGAGAAACATCTAGAATGTTCGAGTGTATACCAGTCTCGATAGACTAGGTGTTGATGGTTACAGAAAGTTCTAGCGTAGAAATTTCAAGAAGGATCTTTACTCTCCTAGTTCTGCTACTCAATACTAGAAGGCGCTATTGGTAACTAGTGTCGCCATGTAACGGGTATTAATTATGCGTCAATATTTCATCAAATTATTTTATTTAAAAAAACTATATTTACGGATTTTATCGCGTTTAATTAATTCTTTTAAATTATTTTTAATTCCCTCTTATTCCTCTTTAATTTCTCTTTATAAAACCGCTGAAAAACATATAGCTAACGTGAACCAACGATGCTCCTGGAAGTCTACAGTCTGTAAAAATATTCAATATTATTCCCAACATTAACAGCAACGCGAGGCTATTGAAATTTAAAAAAAATTCAAATTTTAATAAAGAATATGGATGGATGCAGCCATCTCCTTGGGATCCTATAATTAACAAAATTAAGTCCAAGCCCAAGCATTCTGCGTAGATCAGACCAAAAGTTAACATTCAAAAACTGAAGGTAGCCGGGCTACCTATGACATTGGCACGTCAAACATCTCCTCCCCGTTACCATGGGTGCTGTAAAGCAACCGAAACCAAGCAAAACCGAAGCAAAAGTTAATAAAGTAAAGTTACAGCCTATATACGTCCCACTACTGGGCTCAGGCCTCCCCTCATTTCTGAGAGGGTTTTAGGGCAAGGAAGTGTCCGCCGCACTACCCAAATTCGTGTTGACGAACTTCACATGTCTTCGAAATATTTTTTTTCTTATTCCTCAGACATGCAAGTTTCCTCACGATGTTTTCTTTCACCGCCGAGCACGTGGTAAATCAGCACTTAAAATTGCAGTTAACAATTTCATTGGTGCCGGCGGGGATCGAACTCGGGTTACTCGCGTTCTGTTATATTTACAGCGAGCGTTAACCACCGAGCTACCACGGCTCTTTATATATATATATATATATATATATATATATATATATATATATATATATATATATATATATATATATATATATATATACGGCTCTCTTTATATATAACCGAAGCAACCGATCGAGAAATAAAAATCAGTTAAAACAAATAATAAAACGCGATAAAATCCGTAAATATAGTTCTATTCAACGTGTAGTGTTCGCATAAATTTGAGGTATCAAAATATTTTTTATCTATCACGCAAAACTCCTTCGCTGGCGAGCACGTGGTAAAGTAAACAACAATTAACAATTTCGTAGATACAAAAGGAAATCGGACTCCGATTGCACGCGTTTTCGGCAATTTTAGGAAACGTTGTATATTCAAAAGCTGAAGTAAACTTATAATGACAATAAAAACACGTACAAAATATGAAAATTTACCTTATCAGACATATTGTGCAATATTTTTATACACTGATCATCCTTCTTCTTTAAAGTAGACCAACTGTAGATAAAGTTATTGTGCAACCAGAACTTTTGAAATCTTTCTATTAGACTGTTTAATATCTGCTCCATCGCTTGCTCGTATTGGTTGATAAGAACACTATTTTTGCTTAAATCTACTCCCATAGTAGTCACTGTAATAATTTTTTAAATTTGTTAGAGTTTTGTAATATGAAATGAAAAATTTTTCATTTACAATGAACAGAGTTTCAAACCCATTGTCAGATTAACTGGCTTATTACTATATATATTCTTTCTTTTTTGTATAAGTTATAGTAATATAACTAATACAAAAAAGAACGAATATTTATACATATTTATATACATACATACATATATATATATATATATATATATTTATATATATATATATATATATATATATATATATATATACATAGTATTTTGTGACTTGCTCCTCGGGGTACTTCAGATGACGGAGATGACAGTTTTCACAGTAGTCTCTCTCTCTCAATTCTTCCTTAGATTCTTGCTTCTTAGAATGTGCTTATAATTTCAATGTAATACACATAAATGCACAGAGCATTCCCGCACACTATCCTGATATGCTCACAAGTTTAAACAACAAAAACATACATGCAATTCTGGTCTCTGAAACTTAGCATAAGCCTTGTTTACCCTCCATTTCGTATGCAATCCCAGGTTTTCATATGTTGCGTAATGACCTACTTATCAGAACCGGTGGTGGGATTGCCATATATCTTCGTAAGGATATTCGTTACTCCATAGTCAGCATATCGTCCGTTGTTGAAAGTGCAGCAGAACATATTTTTATTGAAGTCACAATTTCTTCCTTCAAAGATCTCTTAGGCGTTATTTATAGTCTCTATATCTCTGTTAATTATTTTTCTGCCTTTGAAAAAACTTTGGAAGAATTGATTCCGACATTTAAACATGTTATCATGATAGGTGACTTCTTAAAAATGATGTTCGTTCAAAGAAATTAAAGTCCGTAGTTTACTCATGTAATATTTACATTTTGCCTTCTAATCCTACCCATTGATATATAAATATAAATATATATATATATATATATATATATATATACATATATATATATATATATATATAAATATATATATATATATATATATATATATATATATATATATATATATATATATAATTTCAGTACGACTTCAGGAATTTCTTCGCTCTACCATCTTGATGCAGGCGATCTCCAAATATATTCTCAAACAATTATTGAAAATCTTCCATCTGTCGTGCTATCCACAAATCGTTATCTCACAATCATTTCTCAATTTTGCACATCTTATGGAATCAAGGTTAACCCTAGTAAAACACAGGTAATAGTGAAGTGGCGGTAGCCGTGTAGTGGCGGTTAAGAATATCCACTACCCCATATCTTCCCGTGGGTGTCGTAAAAGGCGACAGAGGGAAATAGGCAGGAGATGGGCAGCAGCATCTTCCTGATAACAGCAACTGTACGACAAAAAAAAACTGCAGTTGATGACCCCATGAACAATTACACAAATAGACGGCCCCCAGTCCCCGGCGGCCCCGCTATTCCTGGCTACGGTGGCAACCATGGTAACAGCGGGGCAAGGGGTGCTAAGAATCTCCGGTGGAAGTTCGGTTGCCAGCTACGACGACTCGACCTGGCAACATTTAACGCACGCACCCTGAGGAGTGACGAGAAGATCCTGGAGCTGGAAGAAGAGATAGCCAATTTGCGCTGGAATATTATAGGATTATCCGAGGTCCGAAGAGAGCGGGAGGACACGGTGATTCTCGAATCCGGCAACTTGTTATATCACCGGGAGGGCGACCATCTGTCCCAAGGAGGTGTCCGATTTATCTTCCACAAGTCTCTCGTCAACAACGTTGTAAAGATTGGGAGTGTGTTGACTAGGGTCGCGTACCTGATACTCAGAATCACTAAACGGTATTCGCTGAAGGTCATACAGGTTTACGCACCAACCTCAGCACATCCCGATAAGGAGGTGGAGGAAATGTATGAGTATATTTCCAAAGCCATGCATTCCTCCAAAACCCCCTACACGGTGTTGATGGGAGACTTCAACGCAAAACTAGGCACAAGAGAAAACGATGAGCTGAAGTTAGGGAAATTTGGAGTAGGGCAATGGAACCGAAGGGGCCAGCAGCTGGCCTCATTTATGGAGAAAAAGGGACTCTTTATGATGAACTCTTTTTTCCAGAAGAGGCCCCACAGGAAGTGGACCTGGTCGAGCCCCGAAGGTTCGACAAAAAATGAGATTAACTTCATTATGACGACCAGATGCCAACTTTTCAGTGATGTCTCAGTGATCGCAAGGGTGAAAACTGGCATCGATCACCGAATGGTTAGAGGCACACTGAACCTAAACGTTAAGTTGGAGAGGTCTCGTCTAATGAAGTCAACGCTCCGTCCCCTTCGTACTCTAATCCAGAATCCCGAAAACTTTCAGCTCGAGTTATGTAACCGCTTACAGTGCCTACAAGATTGCAATGCAGTGGACGATATGAATGACAAGCTCGTGGAAACTGTCCATGCGGTGGAAGCTAAGTTCTGCAAGACCCGCCGCAGAAGAACACAATAACTCTCCGATCACACTGTTAATCTCATAGCTGTTAGACGGGAGATGAGGCTGCAATCATCGACAGATTTGACAGCATACAGGCAACTGAACGAACAGATCTCCGAATGCATACGGCGAGATTTACGCAACTTTAATACTGCTCGTATTAAAGAAGCAATCGAGCGGAACCAGGGGAAAGTATTTGCCAGAGATCTGTCTGCCAGTAAGAGCCAACTGTCAAAGCTGAAGACTGAGTGTGGCAGTATCGTTTCCGGGACACCTGAGATTTTGAGTGAGATTGAGAGATTCTATGGGCAGCTGTACACATCATCGTTGGAGCCACACGCAAGTGTGAGTAACGATCCAAGAGCAAGTCTTATCCGACACTATTTAGATGATATCCCGGACGTCAGTCTAAGCAAGATTAGTATGGCTCTCCAGCACCTTAAAATTGGCACAGCCCCAGGCGAGGATGGAATTACATCAGAGCTTCTGAAAGCGGATGGAACACCGGTACTTGAAGTCCTTCAGAAGCTCTTCAATTCCGTCCTCCATGGTGGCACTACTCCAGAGGCGTGGAGCAGAAGTGCGGTGGTCCTATTCTTTAAGAAAGGCGACAATGCTCTCTTAAAGAAATACAGACCGATTTCCCTTCTGAGCCGCGTCTACGTGCTGTTTTTGAGAGTCATTACGAATCGTCTCGCACGCAGACTTGACGACTTCCAGCCTCCCGAACAAGCGGGTTTCTGAAAAGGCTTCAGTACCATAGACCACATACATACCTGCGGCAGATTGTACAGAAGACTGAAGAATACAATCTGTCACTTTGCCTGGCGTATGTGGACTATGAGAAAGTCTTTAATTCCGTCGAAATTTGGGCGGTGTTACAGTCCCTTCAGCGGTGCCAAGTTGACTGTCGGTATATCGAAGTGCTGAAGTGTTTGAACATTGGGGCTACGATGGCTATCCGAGTACAGAACCAGAGCTCGAAACCTATCCAACTACAGAGAGGTGTAAGACAGGGTAACGTTACATCCCCGAAGCTCTTCACGGCTGCATTGGAAGACGTTTTCAAGCTACTGGGCCGGAAAGGATACGCTATTAACATCAATGGCGAGTACATCACTCACCTTCGATTTGCCGACGATATAGTCCTTATGGCAGAATCACTGGAGGACTTAAGCACTATGGTCAATGACCTCAATAGTGCCTCCCAAAGGATAGGTCTTAAGATGAACATGGACAAAACAAAGATCATGTTTAATGTCAATGTCACACCTATTCCGGTAGTTATTGGGAGCACTATGCTCGAAGTTGTTGACGAGTACGTTTACCTGGGACAAATAGTCCTACTAGGTAAGTCCAACTTCAACCGAGAGTTTAATCGACAGATTGAACTCGGCTGGGTAGCGTTCGGGAAATTACGACATATCTTTTCGTCAGGTATACCTCAATCTCTAAAAACTAGATTGTACAACCAGTGAGTGTTGCCAGTAATGACTTACGGATCTGAGACGTGGTCTTTCACTGCTGGCCGTATGAGGACGCTCAAGGTCGCTCAGCGAGCTATGGAGAGGGCTATGCTCGGAGTTTCTCTGCGTGATAGACTCAGAAATGAGGATATCTGCAGTAAAACCAGATTGACCGACAAAGCCCAACGGATTAGTAAGCTGAAGTGGCAATGGGCCGGCCATATTGCTCGAAGAACCGATAACCGATGGGGAAGAAAGGTTCTTGAGTGGCAGTCTCGTACCGGTAGGCGTAGTGTAGGGCGACCCCCCCTAGATGGAGTGACGACCTGGTAAGATATGCAGGAAGTCGATGGAAGCATGTGGTTCAGGAACGTGCTTTGTGGCATTACTTGGGGGAGGCCTATGTTCAGCAGTGGACTTGTGAAGGGCTGTAATGATGATGATGAATAGTGATAGGTAGCAGCAAACCACTACAAGAAATTACATAGCATACGTTGCCCTTTGTTTGTTTTGAGAATTCTGTTATTCCTTATAGTGAGGTTGTACAAAATCTAAGGGTTCTAATTGACAGTAAAATGTCTTTTGCACTTCAAATTGAACAGATAAGCAAGAAAATGTTTGCAGCTTGTGGAAGTCTTAAGAGACTACAAAATTTCCTGCCCATTTCTACCAAAATTGCGTTAGTACATTCCATTTTGCTACCTATTTCAGACTATGCTGATATATGCTACACTGATATTACCATAGAGCAATTAAACAAGCTTGAGCATCTTCAGAATATATCCATTCAATTCATATTTGGTTTCCGCAAATATTATGATCATGTATCCCAGTTTCGAAATCAAGTGGCTCCCTATTCGCCTTCGCCAGGATGTTCATATACTCTCTTTACTTTATTGTGTACAGTTTGATCCGAAATCTCCAAGATAACTTTAGGAACAATTTCACTATCGACATGAATTTCATAACCGCAATTGGCGTTCAGTGTATAGGTTGGCTTTGAATACTCCTTACAGCGTAAGTTCATTTTATAATAAATCATTTACTTCACTAGCAACGCGACTTTGGAATTCATTACCACTTAACATTTAGAAAGCGCAATCTTTACAGTCTTTTAAAAAACTACTTAAGGTGTATTATTTGAAGTTCCCGTCATAATAATAAATTATATTATGTATTTCCTCTTTTCATATATACTTGATTCTTTTTGTTAAATTTTCTCTGCAGTATATGTTTGAATATATTAAATTAAAATTAGTGTATATATATATGCATGTATATATATATATATATATATATATATATCATTATCATCATTACAGCCCTTCACAAGTCCACTGCTGAACATAGGCCTCCCCCAAGTAATGCCACAAAGCACGGTCCTGAGCCACCTGCATCCATCGACTTCCTGCATATCTTACCAGGTCGTCACTCCATCTAGTGGGGGGTCGCCCTACACTACGCCTACCGGTACGGGGCTGCCACTCGAGAACCTTTCTTCCCCATCGGTTATCGGTTCTTCGAGCTATATGGCCGGCCCATTGCCACTTCAGCTTACTAATCCGTTGGGCTATGTCGGTCACTCTGGTTTTACTGCGGATATCCTCATTTCGGAGTATATCACGCAGAGAAACTCCGAGCATAGCCCTCTCCATAGCTCGCTGAGCGACCTTGAGCGTCCTCATACGGCCAGCAGTGAAGGACCACGTCTCAGATCCGTAAGTCATCACTGGCAACACGCACTGGTTGTACAATCTAGTTTTTAGAGATTGAGGTATACCTGACGAGAAGATATGTCGTAATTTCCCGAACGCTGCACAGCCGAGTTGAATCCGTCGATTGACCTCTCGGTCGAAGTTGGACTTACCTAGTCGGACTATTTGTCCCAGGTAAACGTACTCGTCAACAACTTCGAGCATAGTGCTCCCAACAACTACCGGCATAGGTGTGACATGGACATTAAACATGATCTTTGTTTTGTCCATGTTCATCTTAAGACCTATCCGTTGGGAGGCACTATTGAGGTCATTGAGCATAGTGCTTAAGTCCTCCAGCGATTCTGCCATAAGGACTATATCGTCGGCAAATCGAAGGTGAGTGATGTACTCGCCATTGATGTTAATACCGTATCCTTTCCAGTCCAGTAGCCCGAAAACGTCTTCCAAAGCAGCGGTGAAGAGTTTCGGGGATATAACGTCACCCTGTCTTACACCTCTCTGCAGTCGGATAGGTTTCGAGCTCTGGTTCTGTACTCGGATAGCCATCGTAGCCCTACTGTACAAACACTTCAGCACTTCGATATACCGACAGTCAACTTGGCACCGCTGAAGGGACTGCAGCACCGCCCAAATTTCGACGGAATCAAAGGCTTTCTCATAGTCCACATACGCCAGGCAAAGTGGCAAATTGTACTCTTCAGTCTTCTGCACAATCTGCCGCAGGGTATGTATGTGGTCTATGGTACTGAAGCCATTTCGGAAACCGGCTTGTTCGGGAGGCTGGAAGTCGTCGAGTCTGCGTGCGAGACGATTCGTAATGACTCTCGAAAACAGCACGTAGACGCGGCTCAGAAGGGAAATCGGTCTGTAGTTCTTCAAGAGAGCGGTGTCGCCTTTCTTAAAGAACAAGACCACTGCACTTCTGCTCCACGCCTCTGGAGTAGTGCCACCATGGAGGACGGAATTGAAGAGCCTCTGAAGGACTTCAAGTACCGGTGTTCCACCCGCTTTCAGAAGCTCCGCTGTAATTCCATCCTCGCCTGGGGCCCTGCCGTTTTTAAGGTGCTGGAGAGCCATTCTAATCTCGCTTAGACTGACGTATATAATCATATATATATATATATATATATATATATATATATATATATATATATATATATATATATATATATATATATATATATATATATATAAAGTACGTGTCACGTTGTTTGTCCGCGATGAGAGATAGGATAGCTTTTATTTTTAATAGCTTTTCATTTTCGCAATATTATTTTATTCCAAATTATATTTGTATATCATTTGACAGTCACAATACATACGCTTTCAAGCGCATTGACGCATGCGCAGTACGTACCCCTCAGATGAAGTAAAAAAGGGTAGATACAGCACGGCCTTTGTTATTGGTGAAGCCAAAAAACTCCGCTCCTTTATGTGAGCACACGCGTTGACGCACACACATCCATCAAACTACGCTCATTTTCTCTCAGTACTTATCGTGGCATCGTGCAGTAAATTTGCTTACAAAATGCCGTGCTGTGTATTTAAATAGTGCAAAAACTATACTAAAGTGAACAAAAAGTCTGAAGCAATATCGTTTCACTCGTAAACACTCATTTAACTATATTTTAATTTGTTCTTCAGACACAATTTTTAAGGTTATTCGAAGCACGAATGTCAGTGTTTCGAGATTACGTAACGGGAGAATGTTGCCAGTATTTCTAATTTCTAATGGTTCAAGGTTTGGGTATTTAATTTTAGGCTTCGTTATAAAATATATGTAGTCAGCATTTTTTTTAAATTAGTTGTTACTATGTTACATCAAATTGAAGTCAAAGTAAATATTTAATTTTTTAAGTCGCTGATGTCTCTGTTTTAATTGTTGAGTACTTACAAACTATTCTACGATTAAAAATATTTATGATTTTAGGCTACCAACGAATATTTTAATAAGACATGTATTTTTACGTGGTGAAGCAATGCTGCAGTTATACTTTTAGTAGCATAGTTATAGCACGAATGGATCGGCTCAGCCGGGGAAGAATCACGCTGTCACAGAATACCAGCGTAAAATAGTAGCTTAATGCTGTTGTTTCATATGTTGAGTGTAGAGAACCGGAGATTCTTTTTACTGGAAACGAGGCATTCCATCTTAGTCCTCACGGATGACAACGCATCTACATTTTGATTCGTAATCGAGGGAATATGTATGTGAATCAAATAAAAACTACCCCAAGAGGGTACCCTCACTCCTGGTGACGGAGAATCCCTCGTTGAGCATCAACGATCAAGCTCCTTTACTCTTCCTGAGCATGGGTGCTTAGGCTGCTCCGTGTATTCTGGGTAAGAGGGGGGGGGGGGATCCTGCTCGCGACTAAAACTGCTAGGGGCAAGCGGAGCAATAAGACCAAGGAGACCCCTGTCACGCTATCCGTGAATTTTTGCAACATCAGGACACTTAATTCCAATCTTAATACTGTCCACTACCACCCGGATATGGTGAAGCTGGCCTTGTTCTTTTTAACCTAAACTCAGGTGTCCTCTCCAGCTGATACTTCATATGTCTCCTACCCGAGGTACAAATTAGAAAACACCTTAGTGCCCCCGGCTGGAGTTTGTTCTATTTTGCATTTACTAAAATATACTTTTTTTCATTTAGAAAAGTAGATTTTTAATTCCATGGAAATTTATGTATTATTCCATCTAGCTTTTTTAGTATTAAGTTATTTTTTATAATAAACATGTTTTACATTACATATGTTGTATATTTTATCGATACTTACTGGACAATGTATCAAGAAGACTTTGTAAATGATCTATAGACGCCTCCTACGTGCTTCATCTTTTTTTGAATTGTCAAATTGTTGAAATTTGTTAAAACAGACAGATATTCTTTCGCATTCACATCGCATATTACTCTTAGTACCTGGTTGACCGAGCTTTGCTCGGTATTTTTCGCTCGATTTTTTTTTAATTCGTGTGTTTTGGAAATTATATTTAGATACAAATTACATACTGATGAAATATAAATAATATTTTTTGATTTTAGCGACATAACAGAATAAACGGAACTGGTTATTTGAATAAAAAATCATGAGTGTAATTATTTTAATTTAAATTTTCGTGTTTTTAAAAAATACTAAAAAAAGGGCTCGAAAAAATAGATTTTCTCAAAAAAAAGGAACATGAAAAAAAGTTTAAAAAAGTCGGTCGGTCGGTCTGGGCTCGAACCGGGGTTTTACGATTTTGTGACCGACCATTATACTAATTAAGCTATTTATAATCACTAACAATCCGTCAAAATTTACCTTCTTATTCTAACGATATTGTAGCAGTTTTTCATTGCCTAAAAACAAGGACAAAAAGACATTTTCTAAAAATAAATCTTAGCTAGATCGATTTATTAACCTCGAAACTCCCTGGACACTAAATTTTATGAAAATCGTTGGAGCCGTTTCCGAGAGATTATATATATATATATATATATATATATATATATATATATATATATATATATATATATATATATATATATATATATATATATATATATATATACAAGAATTGCTCGTTTAATAGTATAGGATAGTTGTAGTATTGTATCTCGATTTTCAGGGACTTTTCAAAAAAGTGGCAACACTTCTCTGACTCACACATAGTTATAAAATTGGTTACAGTTTCTTGTTCTAGGTGCGATATCTACCTTTTTTTACTTCATCTGAGACGTACCCGTACTGCGCATGCGTCAATGCTACGTTTGAAACGGTTCCTTTAAAAAATAAAAAAGTCTAAATAAAGCAATTTACATTTTTGCAATACGTTAGCGATGACATGTTTTGTCAAAATTATAGGAATAATATTTTGATTACTTATTTGTGACATATGTCTTTTTTATTCTTTACAATTATTTAAAAAATTTTAATAAAAACAAAACATATAAAAACTCCACGGACATTCTCCTTCTCTCTAACCTTCACGGTTGCTACTTAAGTGAGATATGCGAAAATATGCCGTTTTGTGGATTATCTTCTTAATATATATAAATTACGTATCACGTTGTTTGCCCGCGATAGGCTCCTAAACCACTTAACCGATTTTAATGAAATTTGCACACCGTGTGCAGTTTGGTCCAACTTGAGAGATAGGATAGTTTATTTTGCCCACAAGTAACCCACAATTTATTTTTTGCGAATTTAAGGATTCTTAATAGGACATGACAGGGTCGTAGAAAAGAGCAGAACAACGTCTGCCTGGCAGGCTAGTATTGTATATATTATTAATATATTTTTATAAATATTATTTTTAATAAAATAAATCTGTTTATTTCATATTGCACGTTGCACCAATCCGTCAAAATATAAAATTATAATATCCTTTTATGTTCGGTTTGTCAGGCAGAAATCGCTTAAAGCGATATGAACACCGTTTGTAGTCATTTTTTTTATTATATGCGAGCAGCTATGCAGTTCTAGGTAAAGAGACCAGTATCACTGCGACCTAAAAGATCTATTGTGATCGCTGCTATGGCTATAGTTCACGGCTAAGCCCTATGTCTTCAATGAATCGAAGGAGTTGCTTAGCCGTGAGCAATTTCACTTCTTCTGGGCGGAGTAGATAGTGTCTCAGATGAGTGTTACGTTTGCTCATTAAGGGTCCGCAATCGGTTAGGATGTGTAGAGGCGTTTCTTCCATAATGGAACTGAACCGACACATCCTTGAGTTGCTTAGTCCCAGGATGGACACGTGCTTTTTAAAACAACAGTGTCCAGTTAGGGCTCTTGCCAGAATGCGCAATTTAATTTTACTTAATCCCAGGGCTTTTGAAGCGAATTTACGATCAAAAGCCCGGATTAAGGTTTTAGAATGTTTTAAGCCTGTTGTGTCAGACCGGATCTTAAGCGGTTTATTGTGATAAAGAGTTTCAAGGGTCATCGGGCTAGGTGATTTGAGATTCCACAAAATGGCTCGGGTCCGAATTGTGTGCACTTTGAGCCCTCCCGTGCAAGTTTGTCGGCAATTTCGTTGCCCACAATATCTTCGTGACCCGGAACCCATCATAAAACGACCCTGTTGTTACATCCCAAGGCGTTTAAACGGTTCACGCAGTCTCCAACTAGCTTTGAGTTCACTAAGTTTGATCTCAGCGCTAGCAGTGCTGCTTGACTATCAGAGTTTATGTAAATGTTATGGTTGACGTAGTGTTTTTGCAGATTGATTTCCGCACACCGAAAATTTCTACCTGGAAGATAGAGATGTATCTACCCAAATTCGTACTAAGTTTGAATTTGGGGCCTTCCAGTGAATTCCAAAGCCTACGTCGAGGCCCATTTTAGACCCATCGGTATACCATATGAGGCTACCGACCTCACATATAACCTGGCCATTCAGTCAGTCTTCTCTGGAGGGTAATTCCACTATATACCTTTTATCAAAAGTGTGTAGTGGACGCGTGATATCTGAGATCATGCATAAGACCGGTGATTCCTTATTTGAGTCGAGCATGGATCTCAATCTGTAGGAGAGGAAGTTCAGACCGCCCTGGGTGTTAATCCTATACAATATAGCCCTCGCCTTCTTGTCTAGATAGAGATCATGGGGTGTTAGGCATAGAAGTGCATTAAGAGCCGCTCCAGGCGATGATCGCATAGTCGTTTGTAGTCATAAGTTTTCCGTTATTGTAGTAACTTTGTTAAAATTTAATAAAGAGTTATCTATATATATATATATATATATATATATATATATATATATATATATATATATATATATATATATATATATATATATATATATATATATATATATATATATATATATATATATATATATATAGATAACTCATATATATATATATATATATATATATATATATATATATATATTCTACATTTTCCTATAGATATAATTTCTGAAAATTAAACATTTAATTTAATTTTTTAATGCACTAGGAGGAGAATGTGCTCCTGTTTCTAATAACAAGTAAAATTAAATTTTTATTTGAATTACACAAAGTTTTAATATACATTAATTATATATTAAAAATTTACAATAATTGTATAGTAAAATTTACATTAATTGGAGATCACCTTTTAAGCAGATGCTTGTGTTAGGTGATTCCGCTCTACCACTTAACATTATACAGAGTATGCAATTGATATCAAAAATAAAAGTAATAAAAAATAAAATAAAAGTACAAATTACAAAAAGACATGTGTGTGCGTGCGTGCGTGCGTGCGTGCGTGCGTGCGTGCGTGCGTGTGTGCGTGTGTGTGTGTGTGTGTGTGTTTGTATGTGTATGTGGATATGTAGAGTTAAACTAGTTTGTATGTGTGCACATATGTTTTAGTTTTAATTTTAGGTTAGCCTTGAGACAATATAAGCCAGGCACTGCTTCTTAAATAGAAACTTCAAAAGACTGTGGTTGGCAATACGACTACCCAGCGTTGTATTTGTGGCAAATATCTCAATTAAGAGGCAATATATGGGATTGCCTATGTTGTTAAAAATTATCACACAGAAGCACACAACAATTCACGCGGAGTTTTATTGGATATTGGAGCCAAAAGACAATTACATCTTAAATAGACTACATTGTCTTTTATCAGTCATTCTAATACTTAAAAGCGAAAAATGGGCTCCTCGTGTTGTAGGACTGATTTGTTATAACTGCCAGGCTTATAAGATAGATTGGCAATTGATCGAGGCTATTTCTCATACATTTCATGTTAGTCTAGACCAGAATGAAAGGCATGAGATAAATATCCAGATATTTATTTCGGTTATATACGACATATTTTACCACCATATATATTGCGATAAATTATGAACAAAAATATACTTACAACAAATAGTTTCCAGAGCATAACGTCGCATGTAAGCGAAATGGTCGAATGGGCCCTTTCCTACCTGTAGTGATCACAATTAAAACATTACAAAATTTTAAACAGGAAAAATAAAAAGTAAATAAGTCATTCCATTGACCAATATAGAAAAATTTGCAGAAACAGTTAAATAAATAAAGTACTTTAGCTAATAGCATAAAGTTGAGGGTTCGACTGCCTCGTTGGTCTAGCGGTTGTAGTAGTGCGACTACTGGTCATGAGGTCCTGGGTTCGAATCCCGGGTCGGGCCAAAAAATCAATTATTGAATTTTTCAGTCAAGAAATTCTCAGTAGCTGCCCGGAGTAAAGCCGTTGATCCTGCGCCGTTGGCTAGCCTCCGTTGAGGCAGGCCACCGTGGCCACAATTTGGTCTGGAGGATATTGTTTAGTACATATTTGATTTTTTTTCTAGCGGTCGGGTAACCCTATGTAATTATCCCTATAAAACAATGTATATCGCTGTAGTTGTTTGCGCAACAATAGATGTCATAATGTATGTTCAGTAAGAATAAAGTAATCATTGAGTGAAGACACGTTTATTTAATTATTTTACCTGCAAGCAAAAGTGCACCTTATTGTAAAGTATACATGGTTCTTCGAGCACGGATCATTCAACTAGCCCTATTTTAATTATGTAAATTTGCGAGTCGATGTAATTGGAGTTATTTTAAAAAATACGGAATACGGACTAATTAGTAAAAATAAATGAACGTTATCGATGAAAGTTTTAAAGAAAAAGTGAATAACAGTGGAAGAATAAATCAGTTACTAGTGAACAAAATTACATTACACGTTTAATTGAAATATAAAAACATTACTTTTGTGTAACGGTAATCTTATACAAAGTAAATTAAACTAATATATAGTGAGTTGGTAAACAATTATTCAAGTACTTATTATTAACAACCGTGACTGTTTTACTGTGAACATTGGACCTATCGGTAAGAATAATAACCTACCTACATATACGTTGAAGTTTAAGAAGGCTAAACAAAATAACTGTGAATTATTACTAAAATAATTGATTTGTATTGTTGTAAATAAAAGATACTTAATATGGAGAGCGTTGAAAATAGAATGTTGCTTCAAGTTGATATATTTGAAAAAGTACAAAAGACGTACGCTAATTACAAAAAATCGCCTAAGGACAGGATAACCGTGGGTTATATACAGAGTAGAATAGAAACTTTAGAAATATATTGGAAGGAATTTAAATCCGGTCATGAGAAATTAGTTATGGCTGTTTCGAAAAAGGATAGACACATGTTACCGTATTTCGCAGAGGATATGTTTGACAATTTTGAAGAATTATATTTTAGGTACAAGGGCGAAATAAAAACTTCATTAAACAAATTAACGGCCGATGTGAAAACAATAGATAAATTGCAAATTGAAGATGAGATGAGACCATGTGGTTCCGGGAGTGATATAAAATTACCCAGTATTTCAATTACAATTTTTGAAGGCAACTACACGGAATGGCAATCGTTTCACGATCTCTTTATGGCATTAATATACAAGAATGAGTCATTAGAAGATGTTCAGAAATTACATTATCCTAAAAGGAGATGCAGAAATTTTGTTGCGCCAGTTTTCGGTAACGGATGCAAATTATGCTGAGGCTTGATCTGTTTTGAAAAAGCGATATAACAACAAAAGGTACATTGCTAATTGCGTATTTAAAAAGTTTTTTAGCCAGAAAACACTTTCTCAAGAGTCAGCTTCGTCCTTAAAACAACTGCTATATACGTCAATTGAATGTATGAATTCATTAAAAAATCTTGGCTTACCAACAGCGCAGTGGGATGCGATCATAAACTATGTCATCGTGTCAAAGCTGGATCCTGAAACGCATAAACAGTGGGAAATTATAGTAAGTAAAGATAGTACTGATGACTTACCTAGTTTTGAAGTACTGAAGTCCTTCCTGGAGACACGGTTTCGCATGTTGGAGATGGTGGAACCTGAAAATAAAGCTTACAAACTAATTAAACCTAAGACATTTCATGGAACCTCCACAAGCGAAAATAGATATTGTCCCTTCTGCAAAGAAACTCATTTTATATTTAATTGCAAGGAATTTCCTAAGCAACCAATAGAGGAGAGATACAATTTTGTCCAGAAAAACAACTTGTGTTTCAATTGCTTAATTCCAAATCATTCCGTATTTAAATGCAGGCAGTCAAATACATGTAAAATATGCAACAAACGACATCACTCTTTATTACATCGAGAATTTATACAAGCAGGTGAAGTAAAGTCAAATACAGAAGAAACTACTACAAATACACAAGACTTTAGCAAGGTTACAGCACATATGTCACGTGGAGAACAACCTACTCAACAAGTTTTGTTAGCGACAGCATTGGTAGAGGTGCCTTCGCGAACGGGACAATTGCACCTCTTCCGGGCTCTGATTGATCAGGGATCAGAGGCCTCATTCGTGACAGCGCGAGTGGTCGAGTTATTAGGTCTAAAGAGAGCTCAAATCAGCGGCGTGGTGTCGGGAATTGGTGAAGGTAATAAAGTTTATATTAATCATTTAGTAGGATTACATATTAAGTCGAGGCATGAACGTGATTTTTCTATAGATGTTAATGCTTATGTAATGAAGTCGTTGACGCATAGACTACCTGCTAGGGAAATAAGAGATTACAATTGGCCTCAACTTAAAAATGTGAAGTTAGCTGATCCCAGCTTTAACGTCCCAGGTCGGATTGATATCCTACTGGGAGCTGACGTTTTCGGAAAAATTATAGATTTAGGTCTACTAAAGGGACCGGGCGATGCAATTGCTCAACGCACACATCTTGGCTGGATATTGACAGTTGATATATACACAAATCCTACTGAAACACAAAACATTATTAGCTTTCATGTCACCAGGCTCGTAGATGAAGACAATAATCTTTTGAAAAAATTCTGGGAAATAGAATCGGAAGAATACACAAGCAAGAAAGCATGCACAAAGGAAGAAGAAAGCTATAAATTACTTACCGTAACTTTTGGAACCGCTGCATCACCATACCTTGCTGTACGGTCTATACTCCAGCTGACTGATGATGAAGTTGACAGGTACCCCCGTGGATCTGCGGCTGCTTGACGGTAGATAGAGGTAAGATGGTGGTGCCCACCTACACACAGCCGTGCAGGCGCTGCTGCTTGACGGTAGATATAGGTAAGATGGTGGTGCCCACCAACACACAGCCGTGCAGGCGCTGCTGTTTGAAGGTAGATTGAGGTAAGATGGTGGTGCCCACCTACACACAGCCGTGCAGGCGCTGCTGCTTGACGGTAGATAGAGGTAAGATGGTGGTGCCCACCTACACACAGCCGTGCAGGCGCTGCTGCTTGACGGTAGATAGAGGTAAGATGGTGGTGCCCACCTACACACAGCCGTGCAGGCGCTGCTGTTTGACGGTAGATAGAGGTAAGATGGTGGTGCCCACCTACACACAGCCGTGCAGGCGCTGCTGCTTGACGGTAGATAGAGGTAAGATGGTGGTGCCCACCTACACACAACCGTGCAAGCGCTGCTGCTTGACGGTAGATAGAGGTAAGATGGTGGTGCCCACCTACACACAGCCGTGCAGGCGCTGCTGCTTGACACACACACACACACACACACACACACACACACACACGCACACGCACACGCACACGCGCACGCGCACGAACACGCACACGCACGTCGGTCGTCGGCGATTCGAATCGCTCTGCGTTGCATGCGGTCAAGTGGAAAGAACTGGCACTGCGGTACCCCGGCAAAGAGATGAGAACAGTATTCCATGTGAGGCTGAACTTTCACTTTGTAAAGTTGCAAGCGATGTGCCGGCATGAAATACTGTCTCGCTCTGCTGAGCACGCTAAGCTTTTTAGAGGCCAATTTGGCCTTTCCCTCCAAGTGACCACGAAAGTGCACACGATTCGATATGTCAACGCCGAGGATTCCGATGCCAGCTGAGGCAGCAAGCGGATTGCTTTCAAACTGAGGAGATACGACAAAAGGGATCCTTTTAGCGGTTCACCTCTCAATATGCACGCGGTCGGATTTAACCACGGCGATATTCCGTCAAATTCCAAGTGGTCGGATACGACCACACCTACCCACAGCACTTTAAACCATAAAAACTTATATTTGAGACTACTTGTCTATGAAGAAATTTAGCATTATAGGCTTAATGTAAAATTTCCTATCCTCTAATGCAATAAAACATAGTTAGTCTATGTTTTTGTATTTACTATCTACGATCATTTCATATGCCTATTTCGTGTGGCGTGTTATTGAGTTGATTTTTGAATTTTTCTAATGTTTTATTAGTGTTTAGTATAGTGTTTTACTATAAAATTATTACAAAAGTTTTTGTGTGAATACAATTTATCTTTTTATGTAAATAATTTCGAGTAATATATAAAAATAATTGTGAAAATCACGCTGCTGTCCTGCGCTAGGTAAGTACATTTTTACTATAAAAATAGGAACAGAAACAGAAACTTTTTTATCCAATGTAGATTATAACAATACTTATTGAAAGTCACTTTTTTCATTTACCACTGGTTCGCAAAAAGAAACCTCTGTCCTGGGAAGAACCAGCAAGAAACCCAGCGAGACTATTTTTTTCCCCAACAATAGCTTACAATCATGTTTACAATTAAAAACACAAGACAAATTAGAAATAGCTTGGTAGCGATCAACATTCCCAGGGGTTATTATCATCCATAAATTCCTTACTACATGTACTGTATCATAATAACCCTTTTAATACAAACTTAGTTTAATAACATTTTTGAACTTTGTGTATGACAAATTTTGTATATTTTCTGGGATTTTGTAATAAAAGCGTATACATCGCCCTAAGAATGAATTACTGACTCGGTGGAGTGGTGGTGGAGTACAATTAAAATTTCAATGAAGTAAAAGCACTAAAACTAGTAATATAATATAATAAATAAACAGAAACAAGTAATATATTTAAATATATTTAAATTCAAGGTTAGGTTATATTTAGCGACGCCGCGTCACGCAAGGCGAGCTAGCGGTGTCAATCATTTAATCTGGGGCCTGAGGGGTTAACGCGCAAACTTGGAACTTCTGGGGATTAAATTGGACAAGATTTAGTTTCCCCCAATATGAGACATTGTTAACATAAAACACTCACGCCTGTCACCCAGAGGGGTAGGCAGAGACTACAGACTTCCATTTAGCACGATCCTGACATACCTTTCTCGCCTCTTCCACATTCATATACCTACGCATACATGCTCGTCGGTTAAGGGTACTCTTAATTTGGCCCATTTTTAGTATATCGCCAATTTGGTCGACAAACTTCCGCCTAGGACGTCCCTTTCCGACTCTTCCATTCACTTCTGCAACATATATTTGCTTTGTCAGTCTTTCCGCATTTGTTATATTAACATTGTTAAGCAAACACTAATCTTCAGAAACAAGTTTGTCCGGGTACTCGGCGACGATTTCCCGAGAAACACCAGCATTGATGCTCTGATTAGCAAGAAAACTATTGAACCCATGAACAATTTCAACACCAGGGTGATTACAGGTGCATTGCTGCCCTATAAGAAAGGTGTAAGCTCTTTTTTTGAAGGTACCTAAGTCCCGGTGGTAAACGATTCCACGTATATACACATAGTTTGTACGCGGAAACAACTCCTAGTGAAACGTATAGTAGTGGACCGCCAAGGACCTAAATGGTGTGGATGGTATCGGATATTCAGCCACGATGCGCGTTCGTAAATATGGCGGCTCGAATTAGTCCGAAAATTTCCTCAGACCACTTCCCGTGGAAGATATGAAAACAAATGTAAAGGGATGCAACATCCCTTCACAACGCCAGTTAATCGAGCATATCAGAAAGGACTCGGTCGTCAACGATTTGAGCCGCTCTATGGTGGATGCGGTCAAATGGAAGGAGCTCTCATTGCGTCCCAACCCTGAGATGGAAACAGTATTCCATGTAAGGCCGAACCTGCGCCTTGTAAAGTTGCAGTTGGTGTGCCGGCATTAAAACGTTTTGTCAATGTAATTTTATAAGTTTTTTGTTTCTATGTAAAGTATGTTTGGATTCATTAAATATTATTATTATTATTAAATACTGTCTCGCTCTGTTGAGCATGTCTGGCTTTTTAGATTCCAATTTCCCTTTCTTCCAAGTGGCCACAAAACTGCGCACTTTTCTATATGTCGACGCTGATAATTCTGATACTGAATGAGGCATCAAGGGGAGTGCTTTCAAACTGAGGAGATACGACAAAGGAATTCTTTTTAATGGTAAACATTTGTCTTCTGAGTATCAAACGGGACTAGAATTAGTCGTACCCAGTCCGAGACTTTGTTCAACAAAGTCTCAACTTCAGACACAGAATACAAATTAGGTACTTAATTAATAACAAGATATCAACGTAAAACATCAACAAAAAAAAACAACAGAAAATGTACCTCTCAAAAAACTATCAATTATAGGACGTTATTGTTAGTGTTAACCATGTGTACGTCTTTTTGTGCATTTAATAAATACTGCTTTAGGTGTCTTTTATAATAGAAGTACAGCTTAGCTGTCCAAGAGGTGGTGGTAGTGGTGGTGGTGGTGGTGGTGGTGGTTGTGGTGGTGATGGTGGTGGTGGTGGTGGAGGAGGAGGAGGTGGATCCATATTTTCGAGACAGCATAGCGAAATGCTCCCTTGAAGTATGCCGATAAGTGTTTTTGTACAGAAAGTTGCGAGAGATGTCTTCTATCGCATTGCCTCTGTGGATGCCCAGCCGAGTTTAATGTACAAATAAGATTGTTCCTGATATTTTATGACACCTCGAAGCAAGCACGCTAAATGCAATTTCTCTCTTAACTTCATATCAGGTATGGAGTGATCAATGAAAAATGAAGTGACGTGCCCCCGAACGTGAACTGAGAATTAAAAATGGGCGCAAGCGTTTTGAATACGTTGAACATGCCACTTCGTTCTTGCCAGTAATCGTATACCACACATAGCAGCAGCATAATTAAGCTTGAATAAGACTAGCGACCCGACGCGCTGTAGACGCAATTTCACATGACCTAATTTTATAAAATACTTTGAGCCTTTAGAAGCAATTTTTGACAGCTTTGACAACACGTTTCTCAAATCTTAAGCTCACCAATCTGTATACCTAAGTTCCGTGCTATACGTGCGTGCTATTACTATTTGGCCTTCAATACAATTCCTAAATCTTCCGGTAATATCTTTAATTGATTCTTTGTCCTAAATAGCATATATCGTTTTACCTGGGTTCAGTAGCAGAAAATTATGCTCACATCACACAGAGACACGTTCTAGATCATCATTTAGATTCTTGGCAGATTTTTTCTATTGATTGGGTTTGAGCGAAATGTAAAGTTATGTGTCGTGTGCATTCGCAATACGATACCGACATTTTTCAATATTTTTGGTAGATTCGCATATTAAAAATAGTAGGGCCTAGAATAAAACCTTGTGTTACCACAGGTACTGAGTTTGAAACCAGGGTAGTTTTATTCCCACGGCTTATATTGACCAACTGCTTTCGATTGGATAAATAACTGTTGAACCAGGACAACGCACTACTTTCGAAACCATAAAAACTCTTTTTGACGGTAATTAAGGTATATTTATGGTATCGAAGGCACGAGAGTAATATAATAACACCAGTAAGGTGCACATGCCCACATCTTGGGCTGACGGGATACTATCCACCACATCAATCAGAGCTATATTGGTACCACGTCCTTTACTAAACCCAGACTGCAATTGAGAAAGTCAGATCAGTCAGATGCCGGCAAACAATCTTTTCTCATACTTTTGAGAGGCGTGGTAAAATGATAATTGGACGTATATTTTATGAGGTCAATGGTTTATTGTTCTTAGGGAGTTTTCAATAGCTATTTTCCAAGGGTCGGGAAGGGCAGAGGGTAACATTGAGTTATTAATAACTGTGTGTATAATTTCTAAAGAGTTAGGTAATGTCATGATTATCATATTTAATGACAAATTGTCAATTCGTAGTGGATTCAATTTAAAACTAAGAATTATGCGTACAATATCGTTTTGACTGACCGATGAGATAGTGAATGTTCCATCGGCGAACCTGTAAAATTCAAAGTAAGTTAGATATGATATTGAAGTTTGTGGATTTGCTATAACGCCCATAAAGTGATTGTTTATTTTATTTGCGTCATTAAAATGAGAAGGCAATTCTACCTTCTGCTTTAGAGGTAATACTATGCTTTTCAGATTTTTCCAAAGCGATTTTGGATTATTAATTTTGTTTTATTGCTGTGGCAAAAATATGCAGCTCTATCGTTATGTTAATATTTATGAATAAGGATTTAAGCTGCTTCTAGTGCTCTTTACTGGATACCGACTTATTTTTACGGTACTCAGTTAAGGCATAATCATGAGTTTTATTCATAAACCTAATATTATCCGAAAATCACGGAGGGGAAGGCTCCTATAAACGCTCTCCATGATGTGTGCATTGAACACAAATCAAATATTACGGTTTAAGATATCAACTATATCATTTACAAAGTAAGAAGACAAATTACTGAAGTTCAAGTAAGATATATCAAAATTAAACTTATCTAAATAATTAATGGCCTATACTGTACCTAATGTGGTGAAAGCTTGTCCTTTTTTTATGGAATTCACAAACTTTGATTGCATGTCCATATAAATTGCCAAGCGTAAATATAGACATACGCTTCGATTTCCAGTCGGAACAAACAATATCTCTAAATGTTTTGGATGTGCTAGTGAAATCACAAGATAAATAGCCTGTTGGTTTGGTCCTACACATGAATGACAATCGTTCAACTTTTTAGGTTTAACCTCAGAGGCATTTAGCAAATTGACGTTAGTCACCCTTATGTCATTATTCCTTACCGTACCTATTGAGCTAGTAACGAAGTCCAGGAATAGCTCCAAGTCTTGCCATGGAGGCTGATAGGCTGTGCCTATAGCATTTTTTCCTTCAGATGTTAATTATTAGCAACATTTGTTCAAAAGTGTCAGATTTAGAATCCACAGGAAAAACACACGTACGTGCGTTTAGTCCTCTTTGCACGTAAACACCAACTCCCTCACCACGACCCGCACGTACAATCTACGGGCGCAGTGTTTGACGTAACCGGTACCCAGGCACCATGAGTGCACGGCCCTTCTCACTGCGCCGCCAAGTCTCAATCAATTTTGATGTAATATAATCTCATCATGGTTGGTACCCCGTGACGTCTGACGTCTCTGCGCGAGGCGTGTGTCGCCGCGCGGCACCTGTACGCCAGGCATCGCAGGCCCCGCATTCGTCCACCGAACACGGCAGCCATTGAGGCGAAGCTGTACGAGGGATACAGAGCGGCGAAGACCGCCCTCCGGGAGGCTGTCCTGCGGGCCCGGGATCGGGCCCGTGAGGAGATGCTGGTGACTCTCGACAGAGATCCGTGGGGGCGCCCTTACAAGATGGTGCGGGATAAACACCGCACCTGGACCCCCCGCTGACGCAGAGTCTCAGGCCCCAGCTCGTGGAGGACGTGGTGAGCGCTCTGTTCCCTGCGCGAGGGGAACATCCGCCCCCGCCTATAGCTCCGCCACCTGCGGTGCCGGAAGCGGACCACCAGGACGACGACGACTACATCCCGGAAGGGACCGGGGTAGACCTGAGAGTGGCGGTACGTAGGCTCAAGGCCAGGAATACCGCCCCAGGACCCGATGGCTTGCCTGGCAAAGCCTGGGTCCTGGCCTCGGAGGCTCTCGGGCCCTGACTGGGGGGGCTCCTAAGCGCATGCTTGGAGAGAGGCCAATTCCCGCTTCGTTGGAAGACGGGGAAGCTGGTCCTCATTCGGAAGCCGGGGCGCATTGCGGAATCTCCGTCCGCATACCGGCCCGTGGTGCTGCTCGACGAGGTGGGCAAGGTCTTTGAAAGAGTCATTGCAAACCGCCTCGCCGAGCACCTTGTGGGGACGGGGCCGGATCTTACGGAACACCAGTTTGGTTTCCGCAAGAGGCGCTCTACGGTGGACGCCATCATGCGCGTGAGAGCCCTCACGACGGGGGATGCAGTGGCCAGAGGGGGGGTTGTCTTGGCGGTGTCTCTCGACATCGCCAACGCCTTCAACTCCATGCCCTGGAGATGCATTAGGGAGGCACTCCGGTATCGCCGGGTGCCGACCTATCTCCGTCGTATAGTCGGGGACTATCTGACGGACAGGGCCGTCATCTACCCCGGTCGCAACGGTGAGTGGAACCGGCGAGAGATGTCGTGCGGGGTTCGGTTCTGGGGCCACCTCTCTGGAACATCGGTTATGACTGGGTGCTGCGCGCCGACCTCCCTACCGGCGTCAGCGTAGTTTGCTACGCTGACGACACGCTGGTACTGGCACAAGGGGGGTCGTACGAGGCGGCGGCGGAAACTATGACACGCGGGGTTGCGATAGTCGTTGAGAGGATTCGGCAACTGGGTCTCGAGGTGGCTCTGCACAAGTCCGAGGCCATGCACTTCCATGGTCCTCGGAACAGGCCACCACCGGGATCCTCAGTGATGGTAGGAGAGGTATCCATCGGCGTCGAGTCGACGCTGAAGTACCTAGGACTCGTCCTCGACGGCCGATGGAACTTTGTTGAGCACTTCCGACGTTTGGCTCCCAAACTAGAACGGACCGGGGCTGCTTTCAGGCGGCTCCTGCCGAACCTGGGGGGGCCAAACGCCTCCTGCCGAAGGCTTTACGCGGGGATCGTGCGATCCATGGCCCTTTACGGGGCCCCGGTGTGAGCGCGTGGTTTGGCGCGGCTTGCCGTCCACCACCTGAACGCGCCCCAAAGGGTGGTCGCCGTGAAAATGGTTCGCGGCTACCACACGATCTCCCGCGAGGTGGCGAGCCTCCTTGCCGGATTGCCGCCATGGGATCTGGAGGCGATAGTCCTCGCGCGCCTGCACGAATGGCGCGCGGAGGCACTATGCCGTGGGGAAACCCCGCTGCCGCGGCAAGTTGTCGCGCAGCGGACAGACTTCCGGCACGATCTCATGGCGACATGGAGAGAGCGACTGTCGCAACCCCGTGCTGGGCACGCCACTATAGCGGCGATAAGACCCCTCTTTGAGGAGTGGCTTGAGAGACGCCACGGCATCCTCACCTTCCGCCTGACGCAGGTCCTCACCGGACACGGTGTGTTCGGGAGGTTCCTGCACCGAATCGGGCGGGAGGAAACGCCCGGGTGCTCCCACTGCGAGGATGGACCGGAGGACACGGTGGAACACACCGTGGAGGTGTGCCCTGCTTGTGCGGAGCCCCGCCGTGTCCTCGTAGCGGCGATAGGCGGCGGCGACCTCTCGCGTCTGGCCCTGGTCGAAGCCATGGTCCGGAGCGAGACGGAATGGGATGCCGTCACCACCTCCTGCGAAGCAGTGATGCTAGCGAAGGAGGTGGCGGAGCGGGAGAAGGAGAGAGCAGCAGCTTTCCTCCCCGGCCGCCGCGGGAGACGCCCCGGGCGTCGGGGGCTACGTCGTGGCCCCCGGCCACCGTAGGCGCGGGCCTATGGACGGCGAGCCATGGGTAGCTCGCCGTCCGTCCGTCTAACGACGACAGGCCCTGTCGATGGCGCGTTTTGTTCCACGCGCGCCTCAAAGAGATGTCAGCAGCGTGAAGGGGCCCGCAAGGGCCGACGCCTGCCGAGGCTGAGGGCTGTTCGAAAGAGATACCGCGGCTCCGGAACGTATGGGCACTGAAGGAACACGGATAGTTTTTAGCCAGTAAAAGTCTGACACTCCCTTACGCTCCACCCAGAGCGAAAGGGGTCATTAGATGATTTTCCATCCGCAAAAAAAAACCCGTGACCAAGCGTTATAAAAGCCAATGTTAATCTTTAATTGTTTTTACGAGCCATGGAACAAAATAATAGACCTTTAAATAAAATCATGATAAGACACTAGCTTAGAATACGCTGCTATGGTTACGTGGTGCGGAGAACATTTAATTCCGTTTATATTAATGCAATAATTTTAAATTGTAAACATCATCAAACAATTGTAAACAAACACACAAACATAATAAACGATTAAAGACTTGGATTAGAGATACTGTAAAATATAAATTAAGTACGTTAAGTAACATATTTATAATATGGTATATAGATAAAGCAAAATATATATTAATAAAATTCACGGGTACTCTTAAATTGAAGTTTACTCCTGCAGTTCGCAGATATTTATAACTACAGCTAAGTTACCTAATTTGCATTACAGTGAGTATAAATTATCATAAACATGGTAAAATGATATTCTTGACACTAAATTGAGACACAGATAGATAAGATACCAAAAAAAAAATGCATGTGTATGCGTACAGCATAAAGAAAAAGAGTACGATCGAGATAAACTATGATGGACTAAAAAATTTTGGAAAGGTTCTTTTCACAACGGCTTTGAACCGCCCTCTCTCCAGAATCTTTACGAACCAATATTCTACTATCCACCAGACATATTTCCAGTCGCACCTTTTGCCCTCTTGACGTGCAAGGAAAAAGAGGTGTCGATTAGCTCGCGTGAGTCGTTCATTAATATATATATATATATATATATATATATATATATATATATATATATATATATATATATATATATATATATATATATATATATATATATATATATATATATATAATAGGTTGCGGCACAATCGAACTGCGCGCGAACCACTCAGCTATATTGCACGACGCATTGAGCTCAGAGCTCAGACTGAGATTGTTGTCGCAAGTGCTCCCCTCCACCCTATTGCGACGTACTAAGCCGACACGTTCCACAACAATGTCTGTTTCATCTAATGTTATTCCCAGCTTCGTGGACAGAACTGTAACTGTTGACAGAAGATTTTTTTTCCTCTAAGCTCAGTTATGCCGGATATTTCAACGTCATTGAAGAGGAGCTCCTGGTAATATGTTATTGAGTTGAACTTTCAGCTCCGGGATAGTACCTTCGGGAGCGATAATGTTTGACGGTGAATTTATTTGGGAACTCTTGTTCTCCAGAGCAGAAATCCTGGTTTCCTTTTCGCTCATTCTGTAAGTAAACCTTGAATCCGATATTTCTAGGCGACACTCGTGATTCTTATTTCAAATACTAATAAATAATATATTTTATTCGCTTAAACTTTAAATCATCATTTTGGTTTAACCTGATCTTCCGTGTAGTAATTGCATCGTTAATATTTACAGCGTGAACTTAGGTTGATTGTTTTGATAATGCTATGGAAATGGTTTTTGATTATTTTGGTCTCTAAAATGGTTATTATTGAAGTCGCGTTTTCCACAATCCTCTATAGTATCACTCACAATTTTACAGTAAAGGCGCAATGGAGGAACTGAAGTAGATGGCTTTTGGTCTCTTTTGAATAGCATCGCTATGTAGGGTCTCAATTATGTGGGGATTGATGCTAAAGCCAACGTCCTTGATTAGGTGGATTGGGGTTAATTGCCGATGGATTACACTTAGAAAAAGTCTGCAATATCTTTTATTTGGAAACAGCGATGCCAATGAATTCATTTAAAGTTTCAATGTCACAGTTTCTGACTACCGTTGACAATAAAGAATTAAAGCCACTGATAAACGTACGCAATGCTTTAAAGGATAAAATTCCCTAAAATTCTTGAATCATTTTCCATATCCCCACAACAGTATATTTCTAAATGGCGTTATTTCTTATATGTAGCAAACATTGCGGCTTGTATTTACTGCCCTGGAGAAATAATTTACTTAAATTCATGTTTCCTTTAAATATATAGGTTGTTGTTTTTCTCATCTCATTTTATATATTAATAAATCATAAATGGTAAAAGCGAAGTATAACAGTAATTAACAGTTACTGACAATCATAGACTTAGGATAGTAATAGATGAATATAGTGTGCAAGTGAGAAGAAAATTCCTTATGGCAATACATCAAAACAGAAAAGGATAGCAAATCTAATAACTGTGTAACCAATTTTGAATGACAAGTCGGCAGTCGGCACAAGTGGGTACGCATGAAATGAGCTCCTAGATATTTAATCACTTTTTAGAGTATAATAGCTATTGTTATCAGTAAGTAGTTGTTTTTCAAAATGGTTATTTATTCTAGTGAATTGCACATTTCTCTGGTAAATTCTTAAGACGTCGTCAATGACAAGACACGTCTGTCTATTTTTGGTTAAAATTTATTTTATATGCTGTTTAAGATATTGAACATTTTCAATTTTTTTTAATTAATTTAATATTTTGTAACAAAAGTCACGTGGTTAATCATCATCATCATCATCATCATTAAAGGCCTTCACAAGTTCACTGCTGAGCATAGGCCTCCCCCAAGCAATGCCACAAAGCACGGTCCTGAGCCACCTGCATCCATCGACTTCCTGCACGCCTTACCAGGTCATCACTCTATCTAGTTGGGGATCGCCCTATACTACGCCTACCGGTACGTGGCTGCCACTCGAGAACCTTTCTTCCCCATCGGTTATCGGTTCTTCGAGCTGTATGGCCGGCCCATTGCCACTTCAGCTTACTAATCCATTGGCTATGTCGGTCACTCTGGTTTTACTGCGGATATCCTCATTCCAGAGTCTATCACACAGAGAAACTCGGAGCATAGCCCTCTCCATAGCTCGCTGAGCGACCTTGAGCGTCTCATATGGCCAGCAGTGAAGGGCCACGTCTCAGATCCGTAAGGCATCACTGGCAACACGCACTGGTTGTACACTTTAGTTTTCAGAGATAAAGGTATACCTGTCGAGAAGATGTGTCGTAATTTCCCGAACGCTGCCCAGCCGAGTTGAATCCGTCGATTGACCTCTCGGTCGAAGTTGGACTTACTTAGTCGGACTATTTGTCCTAGGTAAACGTACTCGTCAACAACTTCGAGCTTAGTGCTCCCAACAACTACCAGCATAGGTGTGACATGGACGTTAAACATGATCTTTGTTTTGTCCATGTTCATCATAAGACCTATCCGTTAGGAGACACCATTGAGGTCATTGAGCATAGTGCTAAGTTCCTCCAGCGATCTGCCATAAGGAGTATATCGTCGGCAAATCGAAGGTGAGTTATGTACTCGCCATTGATGTAAATACCGTATCCTTTCCAGTCCAGTAGCTTGAAAACGTCTTCAAACGCAGTGGTGAAGAGTTTCGGGGATTTAACCTCACCCTGTCTTACACCTCTCTGCAGTTGGACAGGTTTCGAACTCTGGTTCTGTATTCGGATAGCCATAGTAGCCCTAGTGTACAAACATTTCAGAAATTTGATATACCGACAGTCAACTTAGCACCGCTGAAGGGACTGTAGCATCGCCCAAATTTTGACGGAATCAAAGGCTTTCTCATAGTCCACATACGCCAGGCATAGTGGCAGATTGTACTCTTTGGTAACGCACGTAAACGCGGCTTTGAAAGGAAATCGGTCTGTAGTTCTTCAAGAGGGCGTTGTTGCTTTTCTTAAAGAACAAGACCACCGCACTTCTGCATCACGCCTCCGGAGTAGTGCCACCATGGAGGACGGAATTGAAGAGCTTCTGAAGGACTTCAAGTACCGGTGTTCCACCCACTTTCAGTAGCTCCGCTGTAATTCCATCCTCACCTGGAGCCCTGCCATTTTTATGGTGCTGGAGAGCCATTTTAATCTCGCTCAGACTGACGTCCGGGATATCATCGGAATAGTGTTGGGTAAGACTTGCTCTTGGATCGATACTCACACTTGCGTGTGTCTTCAACGATGACGGGTACATCTGCTTACAGAACCTCTCAATATCAATCAAAATGAGGTGTCTCAGGTGTCTCGGAAACGATGTTGCCACACTCAGCCTTCAGCATAGACAGTTGGCTCTTTCTGGCAGACAGATCTCTGGCAAAGATTTTGGAGCCCTGGTTCCGCTCGATCGCTTCTTTAATACGAGCGGTATTAAAGTTGCGTAAGTCTCAACGCATGCATTTGGAGATCTGTCCGTTCAGTTGCCTGTATACTGTCAAATTTATTGACGATTGCAGCCTCTTATCCCGTCTAACAGCCATGAGATTAAGAGTGTGATTGGAGAGTTTTTGTGTTCTTCTGCTGCGGGTCTTGCAAAACTTAGCTCCAACCACAGGGACAGTTTCCACGAGCTTGTCATTCATGTCATCCACTGCATAGCAATCTTCTAGGCACTGAAAGCGGTTACGTAACTTGAGCTGAAAAGTTTCGGGATTCTGGATTAGAGCACGAGGGGGACGGAGCGTTGACTTCATTAGACGAGACCTCTCCAACTAAACGTTTAGGTTCAGTGTGCCTCTAACCAATTGGTGATCGCTGCCGGTTTTCATCCTTGCGATCACTGAGACATCACTGAACAGTTGACGTCCGGTCGTTGTAATGAAGTTAATCTCATTATTTTGTAGAACCGTCGGGACTCGACCAGGTCCACTTCCTGTGGGACCACTTCTGGAAGAAAGAGTTCATCATAGAGAATCCCTCTTTATCCATATAGTCAGCCATCTGCTGACCACCACCTTCTCTTGTGCCTAGTTTTGCGTTGAAGTCTCCCATCAACACCGTGTAGTGGGTTTCGGAAGAATGCATGGCTCTAGAAATATCTTCATAAATTTCCTCCACCTCCTAATCGGCATGTGTCGAGGTTGGTGCGTAGACCTATCATACAGGTCTACGCACCAACCTCGACATCGAGTCTTCAGCTAATACCGTTTGGTGATTCTGAGTATCAGGTACGCGACCCTCGTCGACAGACTCCCAATCTTTACAACGTTGTTGACGAGAGACTTGTGGACGATAAATCCGATACCTCCTTGGGACAGATGGTCACCCTCCCGGTGATAGAACAAGTTGCCTGACTCCGCGCGGACGGATTACGGTGTCCTCCCTCTCTCTTCGGACCTCAGATAATCCAATAATATGCCAGCGCAACTTGTCTACCTCTTCCTCCAGCTCCAGTATCTTCTCGTCAGTCCACAGGGTGCGTGCGTTATACGTTGCCAGGTCGAGTTGTCGCAGGTGGCAACCGAACCTCCACCGGAGATTCTTAGCACCCCTGCCCCGCAGTTACCATGGTCACCACCGTAGCCAGGAATAGCGGGGCCGCCAGGGACTGGGGGCAGTTTGTTTGTGTCGTTGCTCATGGGAGCATATTTGCCATAGTTGCCACGCTTGGCGAGCAGATTGGTAACCGCATTTTTTATTATGTTATTGTTGTTATTAGGAAGATGCTGCTGCCCATCTCCTTTCTGTGTCCCTCTGTCGCCTCTTACGACACCCACGGAAAGATATGGGGTAGTGGATATTCTCAACCGCCACTACACTGCAATTGTATTTACCAAATTCATGCAAATTATCACGTTGTTGATAATTTGCATGAATTTTCGGGAACATGTTATAGGAATATTTTTAATTATTTTAGAAAATCATGTTAAAAATTCATTTAATTTTTGAAGTTATTCAGTTTCGTACGCTAAACTAGTTTTTTAATCTTTTTACCCCTTTCTTAACAATATTTTTTCGTTAGTCTTCGTAAATAACATGTACATGTACTAACGTACACAATGACAAATAAAAATTGGTCACGCATTTTCGGGCTGTCGGGTAGTCTATAGGCCAGTATGTTCTAAGTCTATGCTGAAAATAGATATTTGACGCATAGGCGGGATGGATGTTTTGACTATTGAGCGGATATTACTTAGACGTCACTATTAACCTCTCAAACGCCAAACGTCAAATTTTCACCGCTTCGATATTCCGTCAAAATTCAAGAGATCAAATTTAACAGCGCCCACCTGCGGCATTTTACCCCATAAATACTTATGTTTAGAGACTACTTTTATATGAAGACGTTTGACATTACATAATCAATGTGAAATTTTCTATCCTCTAGTGGAATAAAAAGGTCTATGTATATTTATTTATAAACTACGTTCATTTCGTACGCCATTTTCGTGTGAATGTTATTGTGTTGATTTTTGGATTTTTCTAGTGTTTTATTAGTGTTTTTGTATAGTTTTTAGTGTAAATTGTAGTGAAAATTTTTCGTGAATATAATTTATCTTCTTACGAGTAATATACAACACGTAACATAATTAACGCACTTTAAAAAAGTGGTTTGTTCAGAATCGTTTACTGAATCGATTCCCATCTTTTTTAATATAGGTAACTTTTTATCCCAAAAATAATTAAAACTACTTAAATTACAGTCACACTAAATCTATACAGTCAAAACAAACTGAAATGGACCGTAACTTAAGGCAATAAGACTTTTAAGAGTGCAGTTTTATTTGTATTATTACTAATTCTGTCATTCAATAAAAATAAAGAAAAATGAACTTTATTTCAAGCACGTTAAAGTCTTTGTGTTCGTGGATTTGTACTGTGACCACAACATTCTTCCGGAATTAGTATAACTAATTTGATAAATAATTTGTGCATAAAAATGTTTAAATAAAAAATCTGTGAATAGATAGACATGTATAGAAAGAGATATACAAAATAGAACCCAAACAGCTTGGTTAAAATGGAGATCGCTGTCTGGCATTCTATGCGACTCCCGTATGCCTATTAAAATTAAGGGAAATGTATAAAAAAGAGCAGTAAGACCAGCTCTGCTACGTGGATCTGAGTGCTGGCCGATGAGAAAGATGGATGAACAGAAAATTCACGTCACTGAGATGAAAATGCTACGTTTGTCTGGAGAAGTTTCTAGAACAGATAAAATAAGAAACGATTACATTTGTAGAGGTTTTAAGGTTGATATGGTGCACGAAAAACTTAGAGAAAACCGTCTACGCAAGTACGGACACGTGATGAGACGGTATGATGACCATATGACTAAAAGAGTTACGAACATAGAAGAGGGGAAGAAAGGCCGTAGACGACCACCAATACTATGGCTGCAAATACTAAAAAAGGACCTACTAGGATAGGATATACTAACATATCAGAAAGGACAACTCCCAATCGCACGATGTGGCGTAAGATTACTAGGAGGGCTGACCCCAATTAAAATGGGACTATAGCCAGGGAGAAGAAGAAGAAGAGGAGGAAGAAGTGTATGTATTATGATTATAACATAATATACTAACTGTGGTGTCTGAGGGTGTGCGTTAATTACGTTACACATTGTATATTGAAATAATTGTGATTTTCGCGCTGCCAATATCCGCTTGGTATGTTTTTTTTGTTATCAAAATACAATAAAATCTTGAATGAATATAGTAAAATCTGACTTTTGTTTAGAACACAGGATAGATAATTTTGTACAGATTTTATGATACCAAACTTCTTCATAGAAAAGAAGTCTCCAAATATAAGGTTTAGTGGTTTATATTGCTGTGGGTGGGAGCTCGGGATTTGTTAGGCACATGCGACTGTATGGGAATTTTATGGGATTGTAGGGTTAATATGTAAGTAAGAATCAAGACCTAAAAAAATTCAATAACTTTACTGTAGCATCGTAGCTAAGATGTAGTAGTCAACCATTTATAAATATTTTTTCCTTTTTTAATTAAACTTTTTTTTAATGTTACAACATTTCATCACAATATTAGAAACATTGGACATTTTGAACAGGCCAATACGACGAGCGAAGTTTGAATTCACGTGTTGTGTCCTACCCGTAGCCGGTAAACTCTCCGATTTATCAATGTCATGCATTAGCGAGGTGCTTATATAATATAAAACAAATAATAGTCTTAACAGAAATTGCTGCTAGTTATAATTAATAAGAAAACGGTACAAAACATTGTTTATAATTTTATTTTGCAAAAAGGAAAATTATTGATAAGAAAAAGTGTAAAAAACTAAATAAAATAGTAATTAATAACGAGAGGCTAACAGTGACATTCGAACATTTCGGTGTGTATAACTTAAAATAATAAGTGAACTTTGTTTTTTTATTCGTCATTTTATTCTTTTGGAAAAAGGAAGATGTTGTCAGTCATACATCAAAGCATAATTTACTACGTATAATTATCTCCAACCGACCAACTGACCTCCAAGTGGAATTATTTTCCATTAAATTTTTTACTAACAATCAAAATAAATAATCTCAGTCAAATCGACGTCAGAACCATTAATTCATCTCCTCTTAATATTGGTGTACAATTATATTAAATGATTGCAGTATAAAGCTGGTGTAAGCGATATAAGTTGAGTGGATCGCGATTTTTTATTTGGTGACAGTGATACTTTGGCTGTAACTTATTTATAGCTCATAAATAGATCATTATTTTAGTTTCTAGCGTATAGAATTGTTAAGTGTATGTATAATACACTTAACAATTCTATATATTATAGATATTTGAAGCGACAGTAGCCTAGTGGCAGGGCGCGGACCGCGAACTCAAAAGGTCGCGGGTTCGAATCCACCATTCGACTACTGTCGTGAACCACCCCTAACACAAGCATTTTCAGCTTACCAGGAGTGGTTAAAGGGAATATTAGTAATGTTAGTTAATAGGATGACTAATATTTATTAAAAAAAAAATACGCAAGTGCAGCTGCTTATTAATGTGAATAACGTTACACTACCTTCACTTCTAAATCCTTAACAAGTCGTCTGGATTGGCTGTTAAAAACCCCCTCAAATCCATCCAACACCCGCTGAGAAAAGGCTGGGTTTAACAACATTCGATGACGCTTCCATATTGATACTGCGAAAACATATTTAACAAATGAACTATACAACTTTTCACGGTCTTATAAAAATTTTAACCCGTATTTTTACATAAGGGTGACAAACAAGCACACAGTCCACCTGATGGTAAGTGTATGCTCTAGCCCATTGGCAACTACATATATCCTCGATTGAGAATCAACATTCAGATGCGTTGCTACTCCCGAGGAGTACTTTACACAATTTCAATTAAATATTATCCCTAAATAAAATGAATAATTCAATCAGTTAAGGACATATTCAGTTTAAAAAACACGTACCTTTTCCGGTTATCAAACCCTCCCCTAGCCATGGTTTAGCAAATTCATATATAACGTCTTTCTCTAGGCAAGCATTAGCTACTGTCAAGCTGTCTTCGGGATTTGTTACCACTGGAAACGAATGAAGGTTAAAATGTTAAGAAGCACAATACCTTGTAATAAATTTACAATATCTTACGATAAACAACATGATAAACAACTTACTGTATATTGACCGAGGTCCAATTGATGCTGTTATTACACCACCCAGTCTTAAAGTAGTATATGACATTTCCTTAATAGTATTCCAAAGACCTGGAAAAAAGAAAAAATGTAGTTTTAAAAAATAAACAATTTTTAAGTTTATAGGCCTTTAATTGCCATATAATTAGGGTAATCAATGATATGGACGTGAGTCTCATACGTCGTCGTATACCAAGGTGGAAATGGTAGCGTACAATCCCAGTGAGTTGGATTGGTTGCAACGCCGGGGTTTACCGTAGAGGGCCGTAACCACCTTTTGTAAGTCCGTCATAGTTAAAAAGAAGACTGATGAGCGGAATCAAACGAGACGACGTCGCGAAGACATACATCATATCTTTCTTATAATGATGGTGTTTTCTTTTCGGAAATGGGGCTTACGAAATTGCAAGTGGTGCGGTTGGGGGCCCGAAACGCTGAGTTATTTTACCAATCTAACAAATTTAACTATCGTGAACTATTTAAGAAATACGAAATTGTACCAGTTTATAAAAAAGTACGACTTCTAGTGAAACAATATTACAATAGTGAGCTTCAATGAACTGCTCAACATATCTTTATGACTAGACAGGCTGTAAAAGGTACGTTAACTATGGTAAAGCTAATGGACAGAGAACCACAAAATACATGGTGCCTAGTTTAATTAATGTTTATTTCTTAAATTTTATCTCTAAGAGACTCTTTACAATTTAAGTTTTGAGTTTCTCGTACGGCTCTCTTTTGAAAAACAAATACGACTTCAATGTCAGCTGCATTACACCATAGCAATATTTCGTTAAACATTAAGCTATGAAAGTAACTAAAATAAACTAATCTATATTTATTAAAGAAAGGCGATTTCATAAAGAAATATTCCGAAAAAGTTAATCTCGACGTGAATTCCAAATCGTGTGCCAAACCACCGAGGTTGTATGAGTAACCAAAGGTACATAAACCAAACGCTCAACACGTCCCATAGCGAGCCAGATCGATTCACCGACTTATAAGTTGGCTCAACGCTTAGCAAAAATACTGTATTCGCTGAGAGAATAAACCAGAGCATATATAAAGGAATTATAAAATTTTGTTAGTGAGATAAAAGACATATATCTCAGTGACCATGAAACTAAGTTCAGTTTTGATACTCAGTCACTATTTACATGCCTATCTATTGATGAATGCACCCCAATTGTAACCAGGAAACTAGAAGAAAACATCCTGCCCGAAGGAAATGCAATGTTACTTAAACTTTTGAGTTGTATTGCGATGGGCTCACCTGTATCTCCCATAGTCTCCAACATATTGATGGAGAACTTTGAGGAGAACTCTTCTTACTTACTTAAAGCCCTCCTTCGAGATATAATTTGAAATGTTTCGTTAAATTCATTTCATAAAAAAGTAAATAAAACTTCATATAAATAACCTGAATTGTTCTTGTATGAAAGCGATGAAAGGTTTTTACCATATTATTTCTAAATCTCTCCAGGCGTTTTGTATAAATCGGAATAAACACAATTTTCAGAATTTACTATTTCCTGCAGATGAGTGCTGTTTGCGTTCCGAACGGAGATCTAAAGACCGCTGCTATACGGCAATGGTTAATAGCAACAGCAGTGTCCGATAGAAATCCATCATAGCTTTTTTTTTGTCCCGTGGGAGATATTGAGGCTATATCCCCGATTTACGAAATTTCTGCAGTGTTGGTTCAGCAGAATTGATTCAGTCTACCAAACTATGAACTTCCCTATTAGAGGTTAATTTTAAGTACGTTTTTCGTTATCGTTTTAAAAACACAGTTTTTTTTTTCAAAAAATGAAAGAAATGTTTAAAAACTTCAGATATATAAAGGTACTAAAGCATTGGTGACCTCTCTGTAACATTACTACTCTATAAAAACAGCAGGTCACCATACCACAGTTTATATTATTATCTCCTTAAACTGTGATTAGACGTCATACGTATAACGTACCTACGCAAGTACAATATATAAGAGCGCAATTTTTATGTGCGGATGGTGCGAAGAGCGGTTAAGAGTTTCGTCAAAACACCCAAGGTCGTTGGCGTGGGAAGAAACCTTAATGATGGCTTTAGAATTTATCACATTTAATTTACATATTTTTAAATTATCGATGTTTAGAGCGATTCTAACGATAATTTTTAAGTCTTTTTATTTATGTCAGGTTATTAAATACTAACATGGTAACGACTGTGGTAATTAATCATATTTTGTAGAGCGAATCTCACATAAATAACTGTGAAATTTCTGTACAAGTGACGAGTAGTATCTAATAGTGATATTGCATTCTGATACCGCCAACCGTCCTACCAGACGTGGCGATTACAACAAATCTTATGGGAGTGAATTACGCTCAGCAGTAAATATCTTTTAAACTGCTAAGGAGAAGGATATTTTTAGATTTGCTTTTTTTCAATAGATTAAGGGTGTAGATAGAGCACACAGTTCACCTGGTGGTAAGTGGATGCCACGGTTCACAGACATCGATATCTACAATCAACTAAGAATCCGAATGCAGATGCGTTGTTACCCCTCTTTTCCATTAAATTTTTAGTTCCCGACACTTACCATAAAAAACACAGCATTATCCTGCTATTTCACACTAGTATTTTCTGAAAACGTTTCTACTCCGGACGAGGTGACTCATTCGTGCTACAGATATGTATAGCTGCAGCGGGCTCTACCACTTTAACATTTAAATGTTTAATAGATAGTGTTTTATAACAATACATAATAAATGTCCACATTGTGCACGTGCAACTGGTAAGTTTTATACCAGTTTAATGTCTAAAAAAGTGCACAGGTTCATTTCTGCACCAGGGATAAGAATGCCTTTTTATATCAATGGGAGATAAACGAGCACACAATCCACCTGATGGTAAGTGGATGCTGTGACTCATAGACATTCACATATATTCTCAATTAAGGAACAAAATGAAAATACGTTGTCACCCCTGAGGACTAAGATGGAATGCCTCGATTCCTGTAAAGAGGATCTCCGGTTCTCTATAATCATCATACGACACATAGCAGCATTGAGCTGCTATTTTAGGCTCGTATTCTGTGAGAGCGTAATCCTGCAACGGTCGAGCCGAACAATTCGTGCTACAACTTTAATATAGTTGCTTGTATGCAGCGTGGCTTAACCACGTGGAAAATATGAAATATGTAACGCCTTAAATTAGTTTTATATACATATTCAAAACTCCTCTCGACAACGGGACATGAAAGATAAATATATTTATCAAAGAAAATAAGTATATTGATCAAAACTATTTTATTATTATATTTTATTTTATTTTTAATATCCAATGTTTTAATGGATTTAAGTTCATTCTGCGTATATCGGACCATTAATAAGAGATAATTAAAACGCTGAAGGTGCTCCGAGTTAACAATGACATCGTGAAGTTAATCATCAGAGTCCCCCGTGATAATGGGTGCTGGAAAGCACCCGAAACGTTGGGTATTAATAATAAAATAAATTAAACGCTATTAAATCCGTAAAAGTAGTGTGTGGTTCGCGTAAGTATTAAAAATCATTAAAATGCGTATACTTACAAACGGTATCTCCCAACAGCAAATGTGCAAGTCCGATAAGTGGCAATCCTCCTGGATACGTGGGTGGTTCCAGTTTCGATTTTGTGTTTCGATGCCGCCATATCCAATACAGCACGAACGTTATACAAAATAAAGTTAAGGCCATCATCTGGATCAAATCTTAAATTTTAGTTATTTTACGATACATTGACTTGAATATTTTACTTGATGAGGAAACCTGCATTAACGGAAATTTTAAAAAGTATCTATATGACATAAGTGATCTGTTCCCAAACGTAGCAGAAAAAAATATTAAAACAGCTGGAATAAATTTCAACATTGTATTTATGAAATACACCATTGTATTTGAACGAAAAAGACTGAAATGCTGCGCCTTTTTAGTGACTATTTTTGACGGATTTCTGTGAATATGCTTGTATTGTTTTTACACTAGGTCTGCATCGAGTTTCACTTTAAATAAAAAGATAGAAAGTCAACCAATTTAAACAAGAAAATTAAGTACACTTACCGTGGTTGTAGTATTTTACCATATGTGTGTAAGACTGCCTTGTTGGTCTAGTGGTTGTAGTAGTGAGACTGCTGATCATGAGGTCCTGGGTTCGAATCCCGGGTCGTGCCAAAAATTAATTATTGAGTTTAAGAAATTCTCAGTAGTTGCTCGGAGTCAGGAAGTTGGCGGTGTCTCACCCCCGTGCCTCGGAAAGCACGTAAAGCCGTTGCTCCTGCGCCTGATCTCTCTGCGGTCGTGTCGGTTTACCATACCATCGGATTATGAGAGTGAGGGAAGAGAGAGTGCACCTGTGCTTGCGCATACACTTGGGCACTATAATCCTGTTCTGCGGCGAAGGCTGGCCTCCGTTGAGGCAGGCCGCCGTGGCCGAAATTCGGTCGGGAGGACATTATTATTAGTATTTTTATATTAAATGCAAATATTTAATCTTTAAATTTTGTGCCTGCTATTGAAAGTTTTTTTTTATCAATTTTAAACCTTTTCAACTCTTTATAAATTGTTTCAAGAAGTGTTGTTATGAAATTAAACTATAACTGTCTTTATGCCTTTGCACTAATATAAAAATATCAACATGTGTGCGTAGTTGTTGATTTGAATTTCCAACGCTCAAGTGATTTAAAATCTTTAGACATATTTTGCTTAAACAATACGGCCAAGACCAAACAAGAGATTGAATGAAAAAAAAGACAATACAGAAGAGCACGCAGAGATAACCGCGTTCGCCAAATTATGCACAGCAGTTTTAAAACAAACTTTCCATATACTGAAATGGCAACGATGTGACAGAAATATAAATGAAAAAAAAATTGTTCCTTTTACGATTTGCGGACGATATTTGGCACATTATTTAAAGGCCATTGTATTAAACACCTAAAAATTTAAGGAAGGTCATTCTGCCGGTAAGATCATAGGCTCTCATTCCTAGGATAGTTGAGGTGTAGTAATGATCGAATATCTCGATCATGGAGCGACTGATAGCGTCACTTTGATGCAGAACAAATAAGAAATACGCAACACAACTCCTGGGAGAGACCTTTTGCAGAGGAACTGCCATGTGTCCTATCATGTATTTCTTACATCAGTAGTGGATTTTTTTATTAATGAAATGTATATAGATACACCACCGTAATTCTCAAGAGGTTTGGCAGAATCTAAACACGAGAAAACTATTTTGAATAACTTTAGCCAAAAATATTGGTCTAGACATAAAACTGTGATAGACGACTAGCCCGAACGCGCGACTTCCGAAGAATTTTCCAGGATTCCGGTAGCTACTATCGGTGAAGTCTGTGGAATTCGCGCAAAGTGCCGCAAAGGGCGTGGAAACTCGAATAAATAATTCACATTGGGACTAAAGTGGTTCGTTAATGCTCTATAGCCCCAAGGCGAATTCACGCGCCATCCAGTGCGTGTTCCGTTCTATTCCATTTCGCTGAAATGTAAATTGAGCCTTAGACGAAAGGCACAGTCAGCGTATCATTCTTTGTTATACGATCCAATAAAATGAAAAAAGTGACCGCAAAGTTTTTAAAAGAATAATAAATATTAAATTAGAAAAATATTTTAAGTAACTATGTACATAATCAAATACTTGGATTACAACTTACTGTTTAACGAAGTATTCTCGAAGGTAACTAAGAACTTGAATGATGTTTTATTTTTCTGCTTCCTCAATTTATATATATACAAACTTGGTTTTTTTTTTGCTTTTTTATCTATTAGATCTTTAAACTCTTAGACAAAAATTGTTTCATTTTCAATGGTCAATTAAGAACTACGCTAATTATACATGTAACATAAAAATTAAAATTGTTTGTGTTGTTGTGTTTGGAATCCGTATGAAAGCACTTACTTTAAATTTTTTGGAAAAGGTCCAAAAGGTATTTCTAGATATCACTACAAACGCCTTAAGGAATACTATTCATATTTATATCCCACTAAATTTCTCTTCAGTTATTTGAGTTATAACTCATTGCAAATACTAGAGCGTATCATCAAGCTGTCATGGCATGTAAATTAATTCGCGGAAAGATCTAGTTCTAGACCTGATTGCCGAACCGTGTCTATTTTTTGTCATAGTCGCAATAATAAACTTTTTGTCGTATCATCGGCAAGAATCGTTCCGCGCGCCACCTCGCCTGTTCTGTGTGTGCTCACTGCACTTAACGCTCTCCTGAACACAAATTATGAGTCGGACCTGTTTGCGGATGAATAGACGGTAATATTGTATTGTCTGAATGTCTGAAGTATTTCGAGCGAATAGAATGAATAAGTTGTGTTTAATTAATGTAATTGGTTTAACCGTTTTTAATTAAAATATAACAAAATGATAAAATACGAAGAGACAAGGTAACTACAATATATATATATATATATATATATATATATATATATATATATATATATATATATATATATATATATATATATATATATATATATATATATATATATTGTAAATAATTTATTGTTATTATATATTAGTCATTTAGTCCTCAAAATAAAGAAAATCAATAAGTTGCCAAAATATTTTGCCTATTTCAATATATATCACCACGATTCCTACCAAGGATGATTTTCGAGGCTATTAAAATTTAAAAAAAAAAACATCTTAATTTCGTTAGAGAACATGTCTGGGTGCTAGCATCTGCAATATGCATTGTTACTAAAATTAAATTTAAACCCAGGCATACTACTGCAAGACTTATAGCCTTCGTAAACTATAACATCAGGACGTCAAACACTCCCCCCCTGTCCTCCATGTGACCATGGGTGCTGTACGGTATTGAAAAAGTTAAAATTCTTAAAATTAGGTTCATTGCAAATGAAGTTCTACTAAAAGTGAAAGTAAGAAGAACCATACCCATGAACGGAAGTAGAAAAATATTCGCCTTGTTGTAGCAGCGACAGAGAATCCGTCATATCGTCATAACAAATATGCAGCCTATTTGACAATTTATGTGGAAGGCTTAGGTGGACTTTAGATAGGCTGTAATGATAACGAAAATGAGTTTTAAGCACTATTGTCCCATTAAACCTAAAAAGTAGCAGCCTACATCTCATCATCTCATTACTGGGTACAGATCGTAGACAATTTTTGGTCAAAAAAGTATTTACTGCGCACGGAATGACCACAACTAGGAAACCAGATACGCAGGTTTCGGTTTCAGGAACGTAGTAAATCAATACTACAAATTGCAATTAAAATACGTTTTAAATACTCAAATATCTAGGTTTTCCCACGAAGTTATTGTTCAACACTTCACCGGGCACGTGATAAGTCAGCATGTGAAATTTCATATAAAAGATTCGTTTGTCGTCGCAAGAATCGTACACGTTATGCTCCCATGCCATAATGTATTCTCACGGCCTTCACGGCTCTCGAATTTGCTTAAACTAAATTCATAAAAACTAAGACAAAGCTTTTGCGTAGTTAACGACCACATTTACCAAATAATTAGACATCAAACGATGCCACGAATTATTCCATCACAGCAACAGTTAAAAGTCTTGCAAAATGCACTTAATTTTCATTTATTTACGTCAGACAACTTGGGAACAAATTTAGTTGGTGAAATTAAAGATATGCTACGCAATATATTTAACTGAAGTTCTTTTCTCATAATTACAGTTATATGTACTGTTGTAAGTTTTGCCAAACGGAGTAATTACGGTAAAATATTCCGATTCTGGTCTGGGTACCTATTTAAAGTTTTGATTCAAAACGAATAAGTACACAGTAGCCTCTAATTAATTTTATTAGTGATTTATCATTAGTATATTTAGAAATAAATAGATGGCGCTAATATGAAATGAAATAATTCAAACCTACACCATGCTATCTAGTAATATCAGCGATAGAAGGTTGGGGGGCGACTAGAAATCTGCGAACATATATTAATTATATAAATAAGGCATATAGTTGCGCTTATGCTGCAAAAATTTTTGTTTGTGTTAAAAACATGCTATCAGCGCCATTAGCGGTGAAAAACTATTGACAATATGACCATAATACTATTAAATAGCAATATTAATATCATCAAACGATCTCTATTCATTGCTATAATATGACATCATAACCTACAAATCAACAAATATTGTTAAACTACGACTACTATTTCTCGAAATGACAGGCTACTTTAAGATATGATCAGTCTTCGACCTGACCACGACACACACACACACACACACACACACACACACACATATATACATATATATATATATATATATATATATATATATATATATATATATATATATATATATACATATATATATATATATTATCTGATCAATAAAAATAAAAATTTTGCAATAATTGCAGGCAGACCACTTTATACGAACATTAGTAATTGAACTTACCAAAAAACCATATCCATTTTCATATTTTTATAGGTGTAATTATATTGTATATTTAAATTCTTACACTTTTAAAAGGAAATAACGAAAAAACTTAAAAATAAACGTACGTATTTTAAATAATTTTTTATATTTTATATTATTTAATAATATAAGTAAGAAAAATAAAACTAAACGTTCTTCTCCGAATAAAAATAATGAATATACTATTAGGGTTCTATTAACTAGTATTTTTTTCATACTATCTCTGAATGATGCCCCAGGAATGCGGAAATAACTTATATGTTGCCCTTTTAAACAGTTATTTAATGATATCCCCTAGTTTTCGCTTATATATCCACTATACAAAATAACATTATTTTTTCATTATATGAATTACTTTTTATATATTTTTGCTATATTCTGAATGATGAAGTTTTGAGTTTAAAGAGATGGAAGGAATATTTTGAAAGCGTGTTTATGAGTGAGGAAAGAGGTAGCGAGATAACTATAGATGAAATAATGAAAGCAATGAAAAGCATGAATGCAGGTAAACCTGCCGGATATGATAGAGTTTCACTCGAAATGCTAAGGGCTGGAGAGGAAGTGGTGGCAGACCAGCTGCACACCTTGTTTAATTTATGCTGGAAACTGAAGCGGGTACCGGTAGACTGGCGCAAAGCCGTGATAGTTCCAGTATAAAAAGGAAAAGTGTCGCAGGAGGACTGCAAAAAATACCGTGGTATCAGCCTTTTTAGCACTGTGGGAAAACTGTATGCTAAGGTCTGATTGAAAGGGTCATGAAAGAAACTGATGGGAGATTTGGGATGTGCAAGCGGGATTTAGAAAGGAAATGGGATGTAAAGATCAAGTCTTTTCCATGCGCATGATCGTGGAGAAGTGTTTGGCCAAAAACCAAAAGGTTTTTTGTGCGTTCATGGACTTGGAAAAGGCCTATGATAGAGTGGATAGGGATGTGTTATGGCAAACACTGAACTCATTTGGGTTGAGCGCTGGCTTGATACTGGCATTCGAGTCTCTTTATAGAGACTCCAGTGCTTGTGTTAGGATCAACGGGGTCTACTCGGACTGGTTTGGCATCCATAAAGGTGTCAGACAGGGCTGTGTGGCTTCCCCGTGGCTGTTCAACCTATTTATGGACAGTTGTTTGCAAAATTTGAAATTTGAAGAATGTAGATTAAGAATCGGTGAGTTAACCGTCAAATGCCTTTTGTACGCCAATGATCAAGTTATTCTTGCGTCATCGGCGGCAGAGTTGCAAATGATGGTTACATTAATGAACAGATCACTAAAAGAAAGGGGTATGAAAGTGAACGCAACGCGATTAGTGAAATAAGAATAGAAGGGGAGTTGATCTAGCAAGTAGATGAGTTTGTATATTTGGGTAGTGTATTTAGCAGGGATGGGATAAGGATATGGAACGACGAGTGAATGCGGGAAATAGAGTAAATGGGGCCATACACTCTATTGTGAAGAGTCAAAATGTGTCGAAAAAGGCACGTACGGCAATTCATTGTGCTGTGTTGGTCCCTACTTTAACGTATGGCAGTGAAAGTTGGTAAAGAAAAAAATGTGGTAGAAGAAACACGAGAGTAGAATGAACGCAGTAGAAATGCGGTCGTTGAGGAGTATGTTAGGGCTGAATCTGAATGACAGGGTGAGAAATTGTGTGATAAGAGAAGAGTGCGGTTTGCAAGATGATGTTGTGAACAGGATTAAGAAAGGAATGCTTTGGTGGTTTGGTCATGTGGAAAGAATGAATGAGGAAGGAGTGACAAAGAAAATTTATGTTGCAGAAGTGAATGGCAGGGTCGGAAAGGGACGTCTTAGGCGAAAATTTATCGACCAAATTGACGATTTATTGAAAACGGGCCAAATTAGGAGTACCCTTAACCGACAAGCATGTATGCGTAGGTATATGGATGTGAAGGAGGCTAGAGAGGTGTGTCAGGATCGTGCCAAATAGAAGTCTGTAGTCTCTGCTTACCCCTCTGGGTGACAGGCGTGAGTGTTTATGTTATGTTATGAATAACTTCTTATAGTTATTTGCTTTATTATGGTATTATCATAGAGTGTAGGTGAAAAAAATGAAGTATTATTGCTTGTTATATTATTAGCACACACTGTCCCCAAGGAACCTGGCATTGAACGCTGATATTCACTTTATATTTTAATTAAGAGTCAAAACGCTCCTCGTTATATTTGGATGACTTAACCTGATTATCCATGGCCAATATATGCCTTTTATCTCGTTCTCTCTTCACATTTATTTGACATAATTTGTAATGAAGTTTGAAGTGATAAAATTACTGAATTAAGATACTCTATTCCAGTCTCATAACAATTTTTCATGTTTTTCACCTTTTTTGAATATAATTTAAGTTTCAACATAAGAAAATTACAAATAAATCAGGTCTACCAGTTTCGGACGTATGTCATTTTGTCTTGCGTCTTTTCATGCATTACCTGCGAGAAACTGAATTTTGTGGATATAATTATGTATTATCCAATATTTTGCGCATTCAAGTTGTGGTCTTAACTTACAGAATCTCTTCGATGGATGTAGTTTTCAGCTCTTAGTTTAGTTTGGTTTCTGTGGATAATATAAGGTCGATTAGTTATAATCTTGGCCATCATATGAACTAAATATTTTTCAAATAGTTTTCTGAAATGATGAAATGTATTCAATCAGTCTTCTCTAATCATTAGCATACACGCATAAAACTACATAGGTTTGACAGTCTCGTTATGTGCTGAATTTGCATGAGATATGTATAATAACCACAAAATATATATAATAACTACCTTGATCTTGACTTCATTATGACGACCACACGCCAACTGTTCAGTGATGTCTCAGTGATCGCAAGGGTGAAAACTGGCAGCGATCACCGAATGGTTAGAGGCAGACTGAACTTAAACGTTAAGTTGGAGAGATCTCGTCTAGTGAAGTCAACGCTCCAGCCCCTTCCTGCGCTATTCCAGGGTCTCGAAAACTTTTATAACGAATTACAAAACCGTTCAGTTCCGTGCCGAGAAGACTGCAATACAGTGGACGATATGAATGACAAGCAGATGGAAACTGTCCATGCGGTCGGAGCTAAGTTCTGCAAGATCCGCCGCAAAAGAACGCAAAAACTCTCCAATCACAAATACTCTCCTACTCTCTACAACTCTTAATCTCATAGATGTTAGACGAGCGATGAAGCTGCAGTCGTCAGCAGATTTGACAGCATACAGGCAATTGAATAGACAGATCTCCAAAGGTATGCGACAGAATTATACAGCGTATAGGTTAAAACACGCACTTCTGGCTAAATACATACGCATTGATATTGTAATATTAAAATATAATTTGATTTTAAAGTTATTAAAGTTATGACGTGTACACGTGCTAAAAACACAATAATGGAGAGATTATAACGCCTATGACTTGGTTAGCACAATGCTAAAGAGAGGTTATAATACGTACTTGCTAAAAATACATAAGTATTTATTATTGTCTGCATAAAATCTCTACTTACCTAACTTCGTCAGCAATATCCGGAACTTTTGCAGAAACACCGTCAGGATTCATTATTGTCATTATTTTTTTATTATTTATTATGTACAAAAACCCGTTTAAACTCAAGATATATATATATATATATATATATATATATATTTGTGTGTGTGTGTGTCTATGTATAAAGGAACATCGTTCCATCCGGGTGTCTCTTGACACCTCTCAATTTTTTTTATTATTTATTATGTACAAGAACCTGTATACTCAACAAAAATAATAATCGTCGCGACACCACACTGTTCAATGCGAAATATAAAGACAAAAAAAATAACTGGCTTGCTTTCTACGAGAGAGGGAGAGAGACAGACAGAGAAACACGCGCACGCCGCACGGCTTACAACTATAGCAAAGGAGCATTATATCTCCCTCTATATGTATTATCTATACGATGATCTGCGTGGGTTATTGTTATAATTCTTCTGAATCTTTCCTATTGTCGAAATTGTACATAAAAGGTTGAATACAACTCTTATTTTCGTTTAAAGTTTTCTGAAGCTGTGTTCTACGTTTAAATTAAGTACCATCTGTGACAGTGCGGTAACTTGATTTTGTGCAGACGTGAAATATATTTGTAAATGTTGTGCATTATTTACCTCCGAAGGAAGTAGACTTCCAGTTATGTGGTTTATATGTACATAAACTTTAAAGGTAGGCATAAAACTACCTTTCCTAACTTCCTTCGCCCCAAAGGAAGTAATTGGAAAAATGACACCTAATTACCTAAATTAATTCAAAATGTGACATAAGTTATATGTATATCAACTAATATTTAACAATTGGATCGAGTATTGATTGCAGTCTTAACCCTTTATTTTTATACAGTCGGCTCAAACTATTAAAGTAACAAAGCTAGGTAATTACGTTCAACAAATATCCATCAGTTATGGTGGACGATTTATTTTTATACACATAAGCAAAAAAAAATTCTGTTTAAACTAAGTAAATAAATACTTGAGTGACTTAGTTAATACAATATTAGACATAATATTATGTAATATGAATATCAACTATCATTTAGCAATTGGATTGATTTTAAAATGCAGTCTTAACTACTCATTTTTGTACACCTAACCAAAAAGAATTCAGTCCACGTAAACTAATAAAATTAACACTAAGTATTATTAAATTCTAATAATGTGATATGTCGCAATAAAATTTTAAATTCGCAAATATAAGATTACCATCAACGACTTCTGTCCTCACGGGTCTCCCTCTGTCCGTTCGGGTTAGTCACTTTAACCATAATAAAAACAAAATAGTAGGCTAGTATAGTAGTAGTATGATTGTTGATAACTTTTTATAAATAACCGAATGAAGTTGGTATATTTTTTTTCGTAATCCACACAAAAAGCAAAGAGATGACGGAGTCCATTCGCTCGCTCACTTGATCCCGCCACCTCCTTCTAACCTAACCTGGCCTAATCGGGATGCCCTAAGTCCTGAGCTCGCTTCATTCGATCTTACACTCGATAATAATTTTTTTATTCCTGTAATTTTTTTCGTAAATCTGCCCTAAAACCGAAGATTTAAAAAAAATCATCGAACTCGGATGATTTTTCGTGTTTTCTAGAGCCAAAAAACGAGAGGATTGCGATAGTATAAAATTACCATAAATTAATATACGCGTTTGTTTGAGTAAATGAGCTTTTTATTAATAGGTTTTATTACTATATCTATACATACGTACATACCTCATAAGTTCATTAATTATCACATCGTACCGGAACAAATTAATTTAAAACAATAAATCTGAGCCGACACCATATGCTCAGTGTTTTTTTACTCGGAGATATTTTAGTTATTTGGCATTTGTGTAATGTAGAGCTGGATTTTTATGACAAACATTGGTTCTATGAGAGAAAATTAAAAAAAATGATTAATAAATATGATACATAACTAATTATTCATATGTATTATGTTTGTAAATATTATAACTACTTATAAAACTGAATGAGACTTAGCTGTTAAACAAAAATACAGTGACAACCCTGCAACAGTAGGCGTTTAAGTCTAGCGTGGCGCGGGATTTATCCTACTATTCTGTTTTTACTATCCCTTAACACGTTCTCTCCCCCTCCGCACACCGCAGCCCCTTCATCATCGCTCATCATCGCTGCACCGCGCCGACCGCTATCGTAATAATTATTTACTAACATGAGAGAGTTTTTTTTTTAATGGTTATAGTAAGTTATTCTTAGAAGATAGACATATACTGCCACGGACTTTTCAAAACGTTTCAAGCGGAATAATTCAGCCATACATATTTTCGTGCAACTTCAACTATTGATACAGCGTACGCTATGGAATCTCTCAAGAGGCACGACTTTTACCGGCTGAATTGATTAATATCACCATTACTTTTAGCGGTAATATAAATTATACACATAATATATAGCCTATGTCCATCTGAAATAATGCACCTTTCAAATGGTGAAAAAAAAGTTTCAGTTAGGTGCAGTAGTTCCGGAGATTTACATCCACACGTACATAAAGTCACAAAATTCGCACCCTCTCTTTATAATGTTAGTATAGATTGTGAGTTATGCTTCAAAAATAGATATATTATACTGTCGCGGACTTCTTTCTAGAATATTTTAAGAAGGACAATTCAGCCATATTTTTATTTCATACAACTTTAAATATTGATGCAGCACACGCTGTGAAAGCTCCCAAGAGGGACAGCTTTTTCGGCTGAGTTGACAAATATCACCATAACTTTTAGCAATAATGTAAATACCTACTCCAGCCATAAGTTCCATTACAAATGAAAATGCATTTTTATAACAAAATAATGTGACATTACTAAAACTTATATTTATTAAAGTCTCAGCAAAAAATAAAAACAATATTCTATTCAAAATGGCCACCTTTGGCTATTATACAGGCCCCATGATCTGTGTGGCCACGAATGTATGGACTTACGCACTGTTTCCACGGGGAACTTCGCCACTACTTGCAGAGTTTTTTCAAGAGACTTAGTTTCGCCGTCGTTTAGAGCAAGCCATGTCCTCTAAAACTGACCATAATTTGTAGTCTTAAGGGTTGAGGTCTGGGCTAGATGAGGGCCTGTCTTCAGCTCTTATAAAGTCCGGAATGTTGGTTTCAAGCCAGGCTTGGGTAGTTCGTGCCTTGTGACTAGGTGCTGAGTCCTGCTGGAAAGTCCACGATACATTTTAAAAATTGTGTATTGCTGAGAGGTTTCACAACACGATCCAAGACTGTCTCTTCATACACTTTGGCTTAAATTTTCACTCCTTTTTCACAAAAATATAGCTTTGTAACGCCTTGATAAGACACGCCCCACCAAACGATCACTGATGCAGGATAATGACCACGTTGTACCATTCCGACCACGTGAGCAGCTTCTTTAGAAGTATGAGAGTACATTTTATCATTTTGCTTATTGTAGTGCTCTTTAATTGTGAAAATTTTTTCATTGGTATAGAGGATATTTGGCTTTAACATTATGGCTTTAACAGCATTAACAGCCTTTGTAGTTCTAACAGCACACGGCCGCCCCCATTTTGTATGGTCTTCGATAGAGGAAGTGTTGCTGTATCTGCTGATAGTATGACATACGAACACACGGCTGATAGTAAGCTTTTAAAGTGTCTGGAATATGACCGACGGCTTTGTGCAAGGCGATCACCGAAATTCTATTTCCTTTAATGCCCCATTTCATATTTTAATTTGATAATGAACACGAAAAAATATGTGAAATGGCGCGAAATCGAAAGAACTTTTAAAAACAATGAATGCGTTCCAAATTCAAAATAATAAAAAATTGAAAAAAAAAAAATTTTTTTATGTAACAGTATTTATGGCCAGACTAGTTATATATACATAATATGTAGCCTAAGACCATGTGCAATAATGTACCTTTAAAATGGTAAAAGAAGTTTTCAAATTGGTAGTGGTAGTTCCGAAGATTACCTTCTACATTTATACAAATTCACAAAATTCACATTTTCTTTTTATAATTTGAGTATAGATATAGATTTACCAACTGGGCAGTGATGCGGAATAATTGTTCAAAAACCACTCAAGAGTGCAAGGAAGGCCGCTGAGGCGGGCTTTGGGACTTATTTAGGTTTTAAGCTAATTTTATACTATTTATACTAACGCATTTTATAAATTTAATAAAGCTTATAATTCAAATGTAAAATTTAAAAGAAATTTGTTTATTTATATTAAATCAAAACGTTTTATTATCACGTCATAATAAACCAATGACCATAATTTACTAATCATCTGAGAATTTGCTATAAGTGAAGCTAGCAAGCTCCCTAATGTAATTTTAAATAGCTTGTAAACTACCTAATAAAATTTATAATATTATACGTACAGAACACATACTGAACACGTCTTTAATTTCACGCTCAAGAGATCCTATTCGAACTTTATAAAAGTAGTCCAAACTGTGAATCTATTCATTGGGTACATTCAAGTTGCAACCTCAATTGTTGCCTCAGAAAATATTTTCGGCACCACAATTCACTTAGTCATGAAAAATGACGCAAATTAAAATTAATTAGTCGTTAAGCTAACGCGCGTTGAATTAAGGTCATCGCACACTACAACGCCCCGACACCGACCTAGCATCGGATCAGCACGATCTCAACATTCGCCGTCAAAGAGTCGGTCAGGCATCCACTTTTCATGAGCGTGGCGTCAACATGCCAACCACAGAGCTATAGCTCGCAATCAACGATTGTATACCATATCAATATACGTCGTGAGCAACAACAACGTGTTATCTCGAGCGGCCCGCAGGCTGTCAGCAAGTTGCATGCGATCTGGTGTCGATGACGTAAGGCCACCAAGGGCACCACCGTCAGGGTAAATGTATTCTGTGGTTGAGAGAAAGGGCGATCGTTAAAAATAAATTGCACGCCTACCTTATCACCGCCGTCCTCGCAGATCTCTCACGCTCCGGAGACAGGTTTTGCCAAGTCGTAGACGAGCTAACGCTTCTTCCTTCCTTTTGCGGACAAAAAACCTCGCTACTTTAATTTACTTAAGTACTGACTGACTCGTGAGACAGTTCTCAGCTGTATAATGTATATACACTAGGCGTGCGGTTGAGTGGAAAACAAATGTCGGAAATATGAATTTAAAGGACAGCAACTTTCGAAATTAATATCAATACAATATAATTGGTCCATTTGCGTAAAATTGGTTAGGTAAAACAGCTTGAAGAATGTGTGCCATACGAACTCAACAATCGCCAGTGCGAGTTTCGTATCGAGGCCTCCTTGCACTATTCAACAGGCACATCATCATCATCATCATTACAGCCCTTCACAAGTCCACTGCTAAACATAGGCCTCCCCCAAGTATTGCCACAAAGCACGGTCCTGAGCCACCTGCATCCATCGACTTACTGCATATCTTATCAGGTCGTCACTCCATCTAAAGGGGTCGCCCTATACTACGCCTACCGGTACGAGGCTGCTACTCGAGAATCTTTATTCACCATCGGTTATCGGTTCTTCGAGCTATATGGCCGGCCCATTGTTACTTCAGCTTACTAATCCGTTGGGCTATATCAGTCACTCTGGTTTTCCTTCGGATATCCTCATTTCTGAGTCTATCACGCAGAGAAACTCTGAGCATAGCCCTCTCCATAGCTCGCTGAGCGACCTTGAGCGTCGTCATACGGCCAGCAGTGAAGAACCACGTCTGAGATCCGTAAGTCATCTCTGGCATTACGCACTGGTTGTATTTTAACACTTTAGTTCTCAGAGATTGAGGTATACCTAACGAGAAGATGTTCGTTTTTCCCGAACGCTGCCCAGCCGAGTTGAATCCGTCGATTGACCCCTCGGTCGAAGTTGGACTTACCTAGTCGGACTATTTGTCCCAGGTAAACGTACTCATCAACAACTTCGAGCTTAGTGCTCCCAACTACTACCGGCATAGGTGTGTCATGGACATTAAACGTGATTCTTGTTTTGTCCATGTTCATCTTAAAACCTATCCGTTGGGAGCCACTATTGAGGTCATTGAGCATAGTGCTTAAGTCTTCCTGCGATTCTGCCATAAGGACTATATCGTTGGCAAATCGAAGGTGAGTGATGTACTCGCCATTGATGTTAAATACTGTATCCTTTTCAGTCCAGTAGCTTGAAAACGTCTTTAAAAATAACGTCACCCTGTCTTACACCTCTCTGCTGTTGGAAAGGTTTCGTACTCTGGTTCTGTACTCGGATAGCCATCGTCGCCCTACTTCACAAACACTTCAGCACTTCGATATACCGACAGTAAACTTGGCACCGTTGAAGAGACTGTAGCACCGCAAAAATTTCGATGGAATCTTCGATGGAGTCACCCATTCATTGAATGTCTTTCTATTGTTCAAGGAGCATATTTAAAAAGTAAAAGTATTATTAAAGTTAGTGCGAGTAAGCTTAAATAATGTTTCTTATAAAAAATCTGGATCATTTTGCGATGGAAGTGATAAAAGTTGTTTTACTATGTTACTTCTAAACTTGTACAAATGACGTGCATTTACAGAAACAAACACAACTTTTTCATCTATTTGATTTTTGTGAACACATGATAACGAAACGAATTATCTACATTGATCAGAGCTCAATTTTTTAAATTATACATTTATGGAACGGCTTAACATTTTTAAAAATGTTGTCTATACATGTTTCACTAGATTCAGCAGTACGTGTTGGCTCTAAAATAAATGAAAAATACCATATTATTTAAAAAATGATCTAAATATAATATTGGTAGAGGAAGCTCCTAGGAGATTGATATTAAAGTCTCCGCGTACTACAACAGATATATTCTGTTTATTAAGCTTAGCAGTAACTTACTCAATAAAACTTAATAAATAAAAAATATCTTTAATAACTTCCATCAGTTTTTAAAAAAAATTATTTATACCATTATTACAACATAGGCCCGTAGTTTAGTTAAAGAAGGTAATAAAAATCTGATACTGAAATAAAACATAATACTAAATCTAAGATACATATATGAAGTGACTTTGTAATTCATTATAATATTCCAAGAAGTTATTCAACGTGAAAAAGTCACGATAACTTTTTTGTAGCGGAACGACGGTCGCGAGTATTTAAAAATAGCAATTTTCCCAAAATATAGTCGCCTCATATACATTTAACAACCTCGGGATGATATGGATATTCCCACACCGTCACGACACAGTAATTGACAATTTCTCATAACATTTTATTTATAAAAACGTCTTGTAATCGTCGTTTCTCTAGCGCTCACTTGAACATTCGACAGTGTGTAAGCACTGAATAATAAATTTTCAACACATTACGACCTACTTAGATACAAACATACTTTCATACATTTGGGTTAAGCTACTAGAATCTTGTTAAAACATGTTTTGTAACGAAGTAAGGTCGTGGTGCATCTGAGATATTTTTTATTTAAATTTACATTTTGAATCTACCTATACTACAGAGTATAATACATTTTTTCTGGCCTGTTTCTTCAAGTTACATTATAATAATGAATGCAACATTTCAGACTGAAAAATGTAATGTTAATAATAAATCATAGTTATTTTCCACCGACGTTTTAATACAATTTTACTGCAACCAAATTTTACAACGAAACTCAAGTTCCTGCATTACATGAATTCATCTTTCTACATGTCATGTTTCGTTGTTTTTAACATGTCACTCTTATTGTACCTCGTAACTAAATAATACAAAACAATTTATTAAATTGATTGTATTGTAATTGCTTGTACTAAACTAATCTCGTTTTGTATACAATCAATTTAATAAATTATCTTAATTTATTAATTAAGATAATTTATTAAATTGTAATATTAAATATTTAAATAATAAATTAAGATTATTTATTATTAAATTAATAAATTATCTTAATTTATTAAATTCATTGTATACTAAACAAGATTTTTTTTATTTTTAGTAAGCAAATTAAGTAAGTAAATTAAGATAAATTTAGTAAGCAGTATTAAGAGCAGTAAAGATTTTTACATTCAGTAGTCATCCTAAGAAAAAAAGATATTATATATTATATACATCACCAACATCAGCTTCAACATTTCCATGTTGGACTAACGTCATTTTGTAGTTAAAAAAATGACGACCCTACGGAAGTCTTAGGTCGCAGTAGCGCTCCCTTCACGTCATCTAAATTCAAACAGTCCAGGTGCACCCTTACCCCATCGCACGCGTCTGCCGAACTTGCAACACTTGCGCTCACGTCCAGCTGCGGGCGATCTGTGCTATATACTGAGTGGAAGTATCTCGCGAATTCTCTAACGCACTGATCTCCAGTCAAAGCCTCCCCGTTCTTTAAAATTATTAGCTGCTGTCTAGTTTCCCTTTTAGATTTAATATATTTCCAGAATGCTTTCGGTTCCCCCAACAGGTGATTTTGAACTCGTTCTCGACATTGTTCATGCTCATGTTTTATCATTCTTTCAGTCGAGCCCTGCATTCGACATAATGAATGTAATCTTAAATTAAAGTAATTTTAAACGTGGTAGAGTCATGCTGAAGTTATATTAGTAGTATAGTTGTAGCACGAATGGGTTGGCTCGACCGGGGAGGCACCACGCTCTCACAGAATACCAGCGTCAGCTTAATGCTGCTGTGTTTCGTATGATGAGTGTAGAGAACCGGAGACTCTTTTTACTGTAAACGAGGCATTCCACCTAAGTCCTCACGGGTGACAACGCATCTGCATTTTGATTCGTAATCGAGGATAAATGTAGATGTCTATGGGCCCCAGCAACCACTTACCATCAGGTGGACTGTGTGCTCGTTTGTCACCCTATCGTATAAAAAAATCGCTAATTAACTCCGTCGTTTTAAATCGCTTACGTAAAAATGCTTTTAATTTTATTTCACTGATTATTTCTGCTGTATACCAGTCAGGGTAAACGTACTTAGAATAACTGGGTCTCCGTTTTTTTCTTTGGAATACAGTCATCCAAAATATCATTTAGTGTATCATATAAAAACATTAAACTATTGTTTAAGTCTAAATTCCATATCGGGAACCAATCTACTGCTGCTATGGATGAATACATCAAAAAGAAATCGGTTTTTTTTAAAATTCCATTGTACAGAGCAAAACTCTCGAAACTCATTATCATAGTTTGAATCATTGACTTATATGTTACACTAGATAAGTAATTTCCGCGCCAAAGCGTTGTCACTTCACATAAGGCCACAGCCTTATACTCAGCGAACGTCGGTTCAGTGTTCAAGGTGACGCCGTCCGAGTTAAGCCGAACGATTCACAACAAAAAATGGGTAAATGCGTAGTGAAAGAATGCGTTTCAAGGTCACAAAAACGTAATAAATCAAGCGGAATCACTTTCCATACGTAAGTTTTAATTTATATATTCATATTAACGTTTAAAACACTAAAAAATTAAATAAAATGTCGAATATTGCCATTTAGGTTCAATGTTGGAATAAGGTAGGAAACCCTTGTAGACTCACTCCCAATCTTTACAATAATGTTAATGAAAGACTTATGCATGATAAATCCAACGAGTACTTGGAATAGGTGATCGCCTTCCGATGTGAGAACAAGTTGCGGGATCGTCCCCCCTTTTTGGCAAATCCTCCTATAATATACCAGTGCAACACGTTTATTTCTCCTTCCAGCTCCAGGACCTTGTTGAGTTAAAGAAAGTAAATGACCTTAAACTGGAGATTGTCTGTATACCCTTCTTTTTACCATAGCCAGGAATAAGGAAGCTTTCAGGGAACGGGAAACACTTATTTTTGTAGTTCCTTAAATGGATGACCGCTGCCCAACTCCATGCTTTTCTTCCCTCTGCCTCATATTACGAAAGTCACGGGACGATATGCAACAGTATACATTCCTATATCAGTACTACATGGCTTAGATGATAACATACATCTCACATTAACGTACGTCTTAATAGCATACAAATAACACACTGAGAATGAACCTTATGGTGTTGGTGTAATAATATCCATCACCTCTTATCGTCCCGTGGGTTTGGTAGGAGACGACAAGGGGAAACTGATAGAAAAAATGTGCAGCAGCATCTTCCTGTTAACAACACAAAATTATCAAGGTTGCCAACCGGCCTCAAAACGTGGCAAAATCCATATAAGGAGGCAATCTCTGGCGGAGAGATATGTTCAGTAGCGGACTTGTGTGCATTGTTATGAAATCCTCTGAGTTTAATCGAAAGCAATTATTTAAATATTACTGACAGACAGTACGGATAAAAGATATTAATATACTGTTAACGTTTTGATTTCCATGTGAAATTGCTTGTTCTTACCAGAGCTGAGTTTCCATTTTGCCAAAGATCAAACAGTATTCGTTTTCGTCAAGTTACTGGTATTAGAAAGGTTAAAGGGATTAAAAAATTATATCCGAATTTTCTACAATTTCAAACTCCATTATCGGATTATCTTCGCTTAGTTAAGAGCTAAAGGGAATTCATTTTGGAAAGTTGGGTTTAATTTTTTTGCATCACTTTTTATTTGCTTTTGTAGTTTCATTAGGTTTTTTACGAGGTAGAGCCATGCTGCAGTTATATTAATAGTCTCTGCATTTTGTTTCGTAATCGAGGACAGATGTAGATGTCTCTGGGCCACAGCAACAGGTGGACTGTGTGCTCGTTTGTCACCCTTTTCTATATTAATAAAAAGTAATACATTATTGTCTGCGATAACTTTTGTACTAAATGCACAAACTATATCCTGAAATTTTAGTATGAAGTGGAGAGAAGCTCTCGAGTGTGTCGTAAGAAATGACTGTGGTTAAGGTAATTAGGATCAAGTGATTTGACGTAGATGACACTGTCAAGATCTTTGCTTTTGTTTTTCGGTTTGTTTCATTTATAGTATCGGCGTTTTTGTATTTACCTGCAACATGAATTATAAAAAAAATAGAATTTTTGAAATTCTTCCTAAAAAAGTTGAGGCTTATTTCCAGCTTAGACCTGTCGCGGGCTGTCCTATAATTCAGGAATAGTTCCATATAAAGTTTAAAGTTCCTTGAGGTTTGATTTGAGTTTTAAATAAAAGTTAAGTTTTATAATTGAAACTAATTATAGTTTAATACGATCCAATTCAATTCATTTTATTTCTCTTTCCACAACTTACTGAATAGTTCACCGTAACAATGTAGTAATATGACGTAATGTAAGAGACCGAATTATAATAGGTTGTACATAAAATATGACTTACAAGTCACCAGCACCACTTCTCGCGGATTGGTGGTATATTTAATTATTTTATGATCCCAGCTGTTTAATGGAATCGTCATTTGCACAGAGGAAATAGATAAAAAATGGAGACTTAAATGTTTAAAAACTTTAGTAAGTATAATAACTTATTCATTAACTAAATTAGTAATAATAATAATAGTAATTCTTTATTGAACACAGAAATTAATATACTATTCATAGAGACTCTGACTCCTAAACTAGGTTACCCTTTATGTTAGGAGGCAGTTTCCCCTCCATTCAGTTATCTTACATTCCGTGCACAATGCAGACTCTAAACATAGATCAAGAAAAATAAAAAAATAAACAAAGTGTGTATGCATGCGTGCGTGTGTGTGCGTGTGCGTGCGTGCGTGCGTGTGTGTGTGTGTGTGTGTGCGTGTTTCTCTCTCTCTCTCTCTCTCTCTCTCTCTCTCTCTCTCTCTCTCTCTCTCTCTCTCTGTGTGTGTGTGTGTGTGTGTGTGCGTGTGTGTGTGCGCGTGTGTGTGTGTGTGTGTGTGTGTGTGTGTGTGCGCGTGTGTGTGTGTGTGTGTGTGTGTGTGTGTGTGTGTGTGTGTGTGTGTGTGTGTCTGGTTGTATGCGCGTTTGTGTGCGTCTGTCTGTTTTTGATAAAATATGTGCTTAAAGTAGGTTTTCACAATTTTCATAGTCGTATTCTTTTAGCCAATTTGAAATAGTTCGTTTAATTTGGTGTCGTTTTAAGTTCTTTAATTTATTTTTTTTATTAATTGCATTGTATTAATGAGGTGCTTGGTAGTCATATTGTCTTTTTGCTAAATCGCTTTTGACAAATGGTACCGGACATTTTCGTGTTCTTTTATTTCTATCTACATCTATGGGGCAAATATTATGATATCGTTTTATGCATTGGTATATAAACGATTTTCGTACACTTAGGACATTTGCTAATTACTTATTACTTTAGATGTTGGGTGTGTATAAGGAAGATTTAATATTTGTTTTAATATAGATCTTTGAGCTCTCTCGGCCTCTATAAGATACGTTTTGGGAGCTCCACCACATTAGCAGATACAATAATTTATGAGACAATGACAAAGGGCGTTATATGTCTCAATTAGCAGTTTTTTTGTCGCTACCGTTCTTAGGTTCTTAAATACTATAGTAAGTCTCCGAATTCGTTTAGATACATTTGCTATATGAGGTTGCCAATTTAATCTTTCGTCGAGGATTAATCCAAGGTATTTTATCGTAGATGTTCGCTCTAATATTGTACATTTACATCTCTCTTTTTTTTGAGACGTATTACACGGGTACGTATGCATGGTGACAGGAAAGCTATGTGGTGGTCTTGAGATTATAGTTTTATAAAAGCAGATGTATTTTGTTTTTGTACCATTGACGATTAAATGATTATTTTCCAGCTATTTTGTGACCACACGTAACCCATTTTCACTACAATGCTGCACAGTATCCCAGTCTGTACCATGAAAGAGGATTACAGTATCGTCCGCAAACATAAAAAGGTCCGCACTATCAATGTTAATTTTACACCATTCATTTATGTACATCAAAAATAGTGTTGGTCCAAGAGTGTTGTTTAGTGGGTGTGTGAGTGTTGTGGAACACCATAGCTACATTCGGCTTTATCGCTTAGCTTGTCACCAACTCGTAATATTTGGGTTCTGTTTATAAGATAGTTACAAAACCATGTATATGGCATACCTCTTATACCTAGATTTTCGAGACTTTCGAGAAGTATAGGAATAGACACAGCATGAATGCTTTTTGCAAGTCCAAGAAAACATATATGCATTTATCACCTTTGTCTACATAAGATGTTATTTTTGAAGTCAGTTGTAAAACTGCATCGTCTGTTGATCGATGTGCCCTAAAACCAAATTGATTCACACCTAGATATCCGTAGCACTCTAAATATTTTCTTCACGAGCTATCTTATGAGATATCTTTTATTATTTCTTTCAATTATTTTTTTTCTCTCCATTATTTTTGGAAAAGTAGGTAACAATGAAATCGGCCTGTAATTTGATGGAGCGGTGTTATTGCCAGATTTGTATATTGGTGTTACTATGGCCTGTTTGAAGGATGACGTAAATTGCCCCGTTTGAAAACTAGTATTTCATAGATGTACTATAGGTGCGCAAAGAATTTGACTATACCTTTTAATGAAATTGACAGTAATTTTGTTTAAGTTCGTTAATGGTAGTTTTTACTCCCTTAGAATCTGTTAGGAAAAACGCCATCGAATGTATTGGACCTATCTGTTTGACATTATCAGCAAGTTCTGGAACCGATTAGCCTATGGTGTTGAGAGTATAATTTGCATGCTGTGAGCCAATTGTAGTGAAATAGGTGTTTACTAGATTAAGTGAAGCTTTTGGAGTATCTTTAATTGTTAATAATTCTGTCGTTGTTTGTTTGGATTGGCTTAGATTACAAATTTCTTTAATTATCTTCCATGTCTTTCTAACTTTTCCAGTACTGGTGTGAAGTTCGTGTTTGAAATACTGTTTTTTAAGTTTTTTATTATGTTATTGCATGTGTTTCTGTATTTTCTAAAGTGTGATGCTAAATCTTCATTAGTGTTACCTTTTTTTAATTGTTTATGTAATTTGTTCCTTCTTTCTTATTGATCTTACAACTCCCGATGTTATCCAAGGTTTTAATGGCCTATTTCTTTTAGAAAGAGTTATTCTTATTGTATTAGCTTGTATTAAATCTTTTATAATATTTGTAATGTACTCTGTAGTATTTACGTTGTCGATTCTGTAATATTCTTCCCAGTTAATTTCATTCATACCTACATCTATCTTGTCAAAGTCAATTTTTTCTTTATACAATTTAGTTTCGTTTGTACCAATTTTTACTCTGTCAATAAGTAATAAAATAGGGTGATGGTCAGTAAATTTATCAAAAATTTATGGAGTCATCTTTAACCAACATTCAGTAAAAACTACAATGTCTACATTAAGATTCAATTGTGACATAAAAACTAGGAAAGCGTCTAAATTACAGTTGAGACTTCGTATTTAACACATAATACACAAAAAAAGAAAAGTTTTTATCATTATGGTTTTTTTTACATCTTAACATAGGGAAGGACTTGTCAAGCTTATACACCTTACCTCGTATACTTGGTCAATCTCATCAATTACAGTTTCACTAGGAAGATTGAATATTAAAAGTTTTTATTTTTTTATAACTTATTTTCAGTGATTTTTGGAAATATTCTTTCATATATGGCATACATTGACATATTATTTTGATTTCGTTGTAACAAGTAATAATTTTTCCAACAGACGTGTATATGTGAGTAAAATAACGTGTATTTGAGTTGGTTTTCGGTAGGAGGTTATTATGTGTGATTGTGGTTTTTGTGTAAGTTGTTGTATTAATTTTTTTTTTTTACACACAACGCCATCTAGTCCCAAGCTAAGCAGAGCTTGTGTTATGGGTACTAGACAACTGATAAACATACTTATATATTTCTAAATACATAAATATTATAGATAAATTACACCCAGACACAGAACAAATCATCGTGCTCATCACACAAACATTTGTCCTGGGTGGGAATCGAACCCACGACCTCCGGCATAGCAGTCAGGGTCACTAACCACTAGACCAACAGGCCTGTCAAATCAATTATGTGTCTGTATATTTTTTTATTGTGTTGTATATGTTACTTATGGCTAACAAAAACATTACATAATAAGAATAAGCATACAAGTAAGTTCGGTAAGAGTAATAAAATAGAAAGCTATTACATCGATAGTGTAACTCTAGTCATTTTTGCGTTTTTAATTTTAGAAAATCTGATTCCGTTTCTACACGTATTGTTGGCGAGCCCTCTTCTCTACGTAGAAATACCCTTCCGTACGTTATCCAGCAGAATTAAAATTTTTCTTGAGTAGCAAACTCTCTGGCCAAATAGAATAACCTTCTGGTTTTAGTGCTGAGATTTTCCGAAATATAAATTGGGGTTTTGGGCCCCCTAATTTCCAGGTGTTCAGTGTTCAGCTTGTTGTGCTTATTTTCTTTATTGAAGGTTTTAACTGATTTAACTAAACTTTCTCTGACTAGAATTGATGTAAGTTCAACAATTATCGGCTTATTCGTGTACTTAGAAAGAGTGCGAAAGATGTCTTTGATAACAGATGGTTGAATTGGGGTCTTAATAACTAAACCTGCTTTCAGAATGAGATTGAACAAGTCCTTTTCGGTTTCAAAACTATTTTTGGGTATATTTCGGATTTCCAGGCTTTTTGCGGGTTTGGCGTCCTAGCTGACCTATTTTAGATTCCAATAATTGAATATAATTCTTATCTTCTTTTATATTTTCTTCCATCTTTTGCATCTTATCTATAATTTCATCATATTTCTTTGATGTAAAGTCCACCGATTCTTTCAGTTTAATATTCCGTTCTTTTATTTCCTTCATAGTAACTTTCAAATCCATAAATATGCCCAGTATTTTGTTTTTGAAAGTCGACATATCCTAATTTTCATCTGCTTCCTCTCTTCTCCTTTTATTGCGCTGGGAAACATAAGTCACTTCGACTTCTGTGTTATCTGTCATATTTAAGTTTGGTTCTGATTGACAAAGGGATTGAGAGGTGTTCACATTAAAAACAGGCGTCTTTGGGGGCGTTCTCTTTAGTGGCATTATTGGATAAACAATAGGATGATACTTCAATTCTTACGTAATAAAATATCTAAAGGTCGCAATAGTATAATTGCAACAATAAGCAACTGGGCGCTCGATATTTACGTTTCGTATTGCGTTTTTATTTTTATAGGCGTTGTAAAAAATAATATCAATGTAGGTAAGTCAAAGTCAAATTAATTGATAACACAATAGCTATTTCCAAATTCCACACACTGTATTTTAGTTCTTAATAATAAGAAAAGTTGATAATAATAACTTTTAATGCACTTTTCAGTTCACTCTACACTTTTATAAATAGATTTGTTCACTTTTACATTAAAATGTGCACTTTAGACTGTTTTTCGTTATTTTTAAAGCGGAGTGCTATGAACTGCATCTGCACAACTTGACGGCGCGCGGGAAAAGCAATACCATCTACTTGTTTCTAATACTCTTTCTTCCACAGTAGGAAGTCGGTCTGATAGCAATGTCTGAGTAGTACTGCAAATACTCATTTTTTGTTTTCCTCCAGTTTCCTAGTTATAATTGAGATGGAGTCTTCAACAGATAAGCGTGTAAATAGAGACCGAACACCAAAATTGAACATGGTTTCATTGTCAGTAAGACATAGGTCTTTTATTTCGCTGAAAAAATAGTATGAATCCTTAATGTGTTGATCAGCCAATCTTCACGATGGCGATTCGATCTGACACACTATTGAACGTAATGGAGCTTCGGTTTGTGTATATCTGGTAATCCATACATCTTCTGTGGTTCGGTATATGCGGAAATTATTGAATTAAAGTCTACATTCAATTTCTCAGAGTATTTCTTAAATAGACCGCTAGTCATTTTAAGCGTATTAGTTGTAGCGTCTGTTTTGATCTTTTTGTACTTACTTTTTTATCTGTAAAAGTTGTTGTATTTAAAATTGTAATCTGAGATATCCATTATAACTATATCAATGCCTTTATCTGTGCCAAGATTTTTTTATAGAAGAAGGATTAAAAATAAGTACACCGTCCACTAGTAATGGTAAGCGGTTGCTGTGGCCCATAGACACCTACATCTTTTCTCAATTTCGAATCAAAATGCAAATGCGTTGTCACCCGTGGGGACTAAGATAAAATACTCTTTTTTGGTAAAAAGGATCTCAGGTTCTCTACACTGACTATAAGAAACACAGCAGCGTAAAGCTTCTATTTTACGCTGGTATTATGTGAGAGCCTGATCGTTTCCCTGGTCGAGCTGAGCCATTCGTGCTACAATTATACTACCTGTGTATCTGCAGTATGGCTCTACCACGTAAAAAATCCTGAGCTCTGGTCTGTTGCGTAAGTTTTCAACGCGTTGAATTAATTTTTGGGAAGATTATTTCGGCGCTGAACTTCAACGTAGAGGAAATTACTTCACGTATGGTCTCTTAATCTTAATTCTTTATATTATTGTTACGAGCTTGAGGTTCGTGACAATAAAAATTGCCGATAGAATTACCTAAATTAACACTTTAATTTACTTTATACAAATTAAAGTTAAAAACACTAATAATTAAACACACTAATTCACTTAATTCCGCTCCGAAGCTTCGCTTTGTCGCCGAGTTCAACTCTACACTGCCGCGCTCGCATCTTGCGCCACCTATTTATTTAAATTAGCAAAATATCCGGAATGTTCAAGTAAACACGCGCAAGGTACCGAGAGCTCGAGTATAGATTTTCTAGAATCTTAGTTCTTCGGGTGGCGCTGTCGGTCGAAAGATGTGTGATGTCATAAACTGCGACGCTCCCCTCGCTCTCGTTCCTGACACTAGATGGCGCTAGTGCGCTGATTTGAGCGCGGCGTAACACTACCCCCTCCTAAGACATGCTCGTCCCGAGCATTATCGGCCCTATAATAACGCGCCAAGCGATCCACATGGACGATCTTAGGAGTCCCTCTTGCGCCTTACTGTAACGGCTCCGCAATGTCAAGGGATGTCCTATCCCGTGGTGCACCAACATTGTACAATTTCGATGCTCCTCTACTCCGTGTCTGAGGTCCCCTCACAGCCGCACAACTTGTACATGTACGACACCAATCCTCCACATCGTCACGATAATGGACCCAGTAAAACTGTTCTCGGACCTTCAGTAGAGTTCGTTTAACACCCAGATGGACTCTTGAACGACCATTATGGCACAGCTGTAAAACATTCGGCACTTTAGCTTTAGGGACAACCATTTGTAAACGACAGCTGTCTCCTCGACCATTGTCCCATTTACGGCACAGGACTCCATCCTGAAGCAGCAAGCTGTCCCATTGGGTCCAATAGCTTTTCGTGGTTGAACTCATCGCTGAGACGTCCCTCCACTTAGGCTTGGTAGCACGGGCCTTCATCCATCCCAGAATCGGCTTGATGTCCGGATCTTCCTGCTGTGCATGTCGTAGGCTGTCCTTCCATCCGTTGCTGAGGTGGTCTGTCCCGAGCATCCTCACGGATACCACTTCCTTACTCTCTTGCCTACTACAATGGTTGCAATCTTCAGGACAAGGTCTTCTTGAAAATGCATCTGCGTTGCCGTGAGATTTTCTGCTGCAGTGTCTGATAGTAAAGTCGTATTCCTGCTGCTGCTGGGCGGTGCTGTTAGCCGCACTTCCTTTCTGAGACCGTTCACCTTCCCTTCCTAGGGTGTGCTTAGGGCAGCTGGACCGAAGATGGCCCCTTTCCCCACAGCCATAGCACCTAGGGCTGTATCTTTTATTGTGGTCGTGAACCGTAACTGCTGCAACCTCCCTAGCGTGAGGTGAACGATGATCCTGTCGCCGCCAGGCAGTGCCGTTAGCTGCACTACCTTCTCGAGATCGATCAACTCTCCTTTCCACGGTTCGCTTAGGGCAGCTGGATCGAAGATGGCCCTTTTCCCCACAGCCATAGCACCTAGGGCTGTATCCTTTTTTGCGGTCGCGAACTGTAGCTGCTGCAACCTCCCTGACGCGATGGGAACGATGATCCCGCCGCACGGCTTCCACTTCCAGTGCATGGGCCAAGGCGTCCTTAAGCGTCTCGTGGTGCCCGAGCCTCACAGCAGCTCTGACTTCCAGGTCGCGGATACCGTCGATGAATGTCTGCACCAGGTTCCCTTCAATGAGCGCAGGTACAGACCGGTATGCTTTTCGCACCAGCTTCTCCACTTCTAGAGCCCACTGCTGCAGGTTTTCGTTGATGCGCTGCACACGATCTTTAAGCTGCGCACGAAACACGTGTTCCAGGTGAGCGTCACCATATCTCGCCTCTAATGCCTCAAGGAGTTGCTCATAAGTCACTTCCTCACCGAGAGCTTCCAGAACTGTTAAGGCCTGGTCGCGCAGGCCTAGTGTGAAAGCAGTCATGGCCTGACTTTTATTCCAGCCGTTCGCCTTCATAACAGCCAAGAACTGGATTTTGTAGGCTGACCAGGAAGAGGTACCGTCGAACGGTGGCACCTTGAACCCACGTAGCGAAGGTGTTGTAGCTACTGCGGGGGCTGCAATTCCATCTCCAAGTTTGAGTTCATCCAGCGTTTTCTTAACTTCGTTGATTTGGGTCTCAGCTTCCGACAGGCGGTTATCATGTTGAGCAACCTTATCCTTCACCTGCCTTATCTCTTTCCCGAAGGTAGCGTGAAGGTCCTTCATGAGAAGCATCTGCTCCTCCCTATCGCGTTTGAGCTGCTCTTCTAAGCGACGGGCCTGTTCTGCCTGCTGATCTTCCAACCGACGGGCCTGTTCCTCCTGTCGGCGGGCCTGTTCCTCTTGTCCGCTTTGCAGCTGCTCTTTCAACTGACGGGCCTGCTCCTCCTGTCGGCGAGCCTGCTCCTCCTGTCGGCGAGCCTGCTCCTCCTGTCGTCGAGCCTGCTCCTCCAGTCGGCGAGCCTGCTCCTGCAGCATCACCATCAGAGCACCTAAGTCAGGTGCCACAGACGTAGAAGCTGCTGACGGACCGGCTTCCGTGGCCGGCGGCTGGCCCTAAGACATCTGCGGCGTTGCACCACCAAATCTCCTCTGGTCCGTCTCCTGCTGGCGTTGACTTCGGGTACGGACACCCTCCGTTTCCTCCTTAGGTAAAATCGGCATTATTTTATCCCACTCCTGACACCAATTGTTACGAGCTTGAGGTTCGTGACAATAAAAATTGCCGATAGAATTACCTAAATTAACACTTTAATTTACTTTATACAAATTAAAGTTAAAAACACTAATAATTAAACACACTAATTCACTTAATTCCGCTCCGAAGCTTCGCTTGTGTAGCCGAGTTCAACTCTGTCTCGATCGCATCTTGCGCCACCTATTTATTTAAATTAGCAAAATATCCGGAATGTTCAAGTAAACACGCGCAAGGTACCGAGAGCTCGAGTATAGATTTTCTAGAATCTTATTTCTTCGGGTGGCGCTGTCGGTCGAAAGATGTGTGATGTCATAAACTGCAACGCTCCCCTCGCTCTCGTTCCTGACACTAGATGGCGCTAGTGCGCTGATTTGAGCGCGGCGTAACATTATTTATTATACAGACTATGGGATTCTTCGCAGAGTAACGGCGAAAATAAAACATGTCGATAATAATTTTATTGTGGCGTTGTACAGTCTGTTTTGTCAGATTATAGACCGCGCGTTGTTTATTATTTATGTCTGAGTTCAAAGGTTTCGTTTCGTTCTTAAATTGAAATGGATAATGGACGATTAATTTAGTTGCTATTTTTCTGTACTTACCAATATGTTTGTTTTTGCATTCACTGTATTTAGTTTTTTCGCAATTATATAAAGTTTCCATGCAATTTATAAATCAAATGTCGATTAAACTGTCTTTAATTTCAAAGATAAATTGAAGCTATACGTTAGTTCGATTATACATGCATGTGCCAAACCAATAAAATTTTGTGGGTTGCCAAAAATACACAAACCGGACGCTCCAATATGTCCAGTAGTGAGTCAGATCGATTCGTCCACTTACAGATCGGCCCAACACTTCGTTAAAATATTATCACCACTCAGAGGACACACAAGAGCACACAATAAGAATTCACCCTATCTTGTCAGTGTGATAAAAGACCTACGTACTAACACTGACAATGAAACAATGTTCGTTTTTGATGCCCAGTCTCTATTTACATGCCTACCTGTTAAAAACTGCATCTTAATTATAAAAAGAAAACTAGAGAAAAATAACATGCCAGCAGAAGACGCAGTACTACTCAGACACTGCCCTATATCTCGATATCTATTGCGGATGAATTTTTTTACAAGCAAGTAGATGGTGTCGCGATGGGCTCACCTATATCTTCCATTGTCGCCAATATATTCACGGAAGACTTTAAAGAAAATGCCCTTTTTACTGTACCTGTAACACCAAGATCCTACAAGCGTTACGTAATTGATTTCTTCACAATTTTACCAGACGTGTCACGTGTCAGACAAAGTAACTGCGTTTTTAGAACATTTTAATTTCCTAAACTCTAAAATTCAATGTACTGTGGAGTTGGAGGCAAATAACTTTTTAGCTTTCCTAGATGTGTTAGTTATCTAAAATACTAACAAAATCATAGGCCACACTATGTATAGGCAAAAGGTCCATAAAATCGATATTTAAATGGCGAATATCACCATCACCTTTCACAGTTACCCACTGTAGGCAAAGTTTTGTTTTGCTACGGTAGGTAACTACCGTAGCGAAACAAAGATTAAGAGCCTGTGGTCACAAGGGACGAAGGTGAGAGGACGTTCAGCTAACGTCCTCTCATCTCAGGCCCTCGTCACCATGGGTGATGGAAAGCACCCGAAACGTCGGGAATTATAAATAAAAATAATTAAAATTAAACGCGATAAAATCCGTAAAAGTAATTTTAATCAAAGATACCCTAATATTGAGACAAATGCCAATTGAAAGCCTATCTTCATTATCCTCAAGTACACTGTTAGGATCTAGTAGGAACTATTTTTTTTTAGAGCCCATTGGTAATGTTAGGATTGTTACGCGCTAAAATCGATACACTAGCGCCATCTAGTGTCAGGAACGAGAGCGAGGGGAGTTTTGCAGTAAATGACATCACAAATCTTTCGACCGCCAGCGCCACCCGAAGAACTAAGTTTCTGGAAAATCTACACTCGAATACTCGTTGCCTGGCGCGCATTTACGTGAATGTTCGGGACGCTTCTTTGCTAATTATATAAATAGGCGCTGGAAGATGCGATCGGCGCAGAGTTGATTTGACGAAACAAGCGAAGCTTCGGAGCGGAATTAAGTGAATTAGTGTTTTTAATTATTAGTGTTTTTAACTTTAGTTTGTGTAAAGTAAATTAAAGTGTTAATTTAGGTAATTTTATCGGCAATTTTTATTGTCACGAACCCTAAGCTCGTAACAATTGGTGTCAGAAGTGGGATAAAATAATGCCGATTTTACCTAAGGAGGAAACGGAGGGTGTCCGTACCCGAAGTCAACGCCAGCAGGAGACGGACCAACGAAGATTTGGTGGTGCAACGCCGCAGACGTCGGAGGGCCAGCCGTCGGCAACGGAGGCCGGTCCGTCAGTAGCTCCTGCACCTGCAGCACCTGATTTAGGCGCTCTGATGGTGATGCTGCAGGAACAGGCCCGTCGGTTGGAAGAGCAGCTGCGGGGCGGACAAGAGGAACAGGCCCGTCGGTTGGAAGAGCAGATGCTCCTCATGAAGGACCTTCACGCTACCTTCGGGAAGGAGATAAGGGAGGTGAAGGATAAGGTTGCTCAACCTGACAACCGCCTGTTGGAGGCCGAAACCCGAATCGACCAAGTAAGCAATCGGGTTGACAAAGTAATGGCTGACATGAAGAAAACGCTGGACGACCTCAAACTTGGGGATGGAACAACAGCTCCCGTAGTAGCCACAACGCCTTCGCTACGTGGATTCAAAGTGCCGCCGTTCGACGGGACCTCTTCCTGGTCGGCCTACAAAATCCAGTTCGAGGCCGTCATGGAGGCGAACGGCTGGAATAAAAGCCAAGCCATGACTGCGCTCACCCTAGGCCTGCGCGACCAAGCCTTAACTGTGTTGGAAGCTCTCGGTAAGAAAGTGACCTATGAGCAGCTTCTTGAGGCCTTGGAAGCGAGATATGGCAACGCTCATCTGGAACACGTCTTTCACGCGCAGCTTAAAGATCGCGTGCAGCGCAGCAACGAAAACCTGCAGCAGTGGGCCCTTGAGGTGGAGAAGATGGTTCGAAAAGCATACCAGTCTGTACCTGCGCTCATTGAAGGGAACCTGGTTCAGACATTCATCGACGGCATCCGCAACCTTGAAGTCAGAGCTGCTGTGAGACTCGGGCACCACGACACGCTTAAGAACGCCTTGGCCCATGCACTGGAGGTGGAAGCCGTGCGGCAGGATCATCGTTCCCATCGCATCAGGGAGGTTGCAGCAGCTACAGTTCGCGACCGCAACAGAGGATACAGCCCTAGGTGCTATGGCTGTGGGGAAAAGGGCCATCTTCGATCCATCTGCCCTAAGCGAACCCTAGAAAGGGAAGGTGAACGATCTCAGGAGGGTAGTGCGGCCAACAGCACCGCCCTGCAGCAGCAGGGAAACGAGTAAAAGCCAGAACTGCGGGGCGGGTGCTGGCTGATGTTAAAAGAGCCCCAAGGATCTCGATCTCACAAACCCATGATGGGAACCGTCTAATCATCAAGGGCGAGGTCAACGGAATGCCGTGTAAACTGACCATAGACACTGGAGCCTCTCGTACGGTTGTTAGTTCCCAACTTATAAGTCAGTTCCTTGGGGACTCCGCATACAACCGAGAACGCATTAATTTGGTAACAGCCACCGGTCAGCGTATACCCGTCCGTGGAGAGAAGGAGATGGAGTTGAAGCTAGGCAACGTGATCTACCTGCATAATGTCGTCGTGGCTGATATAATGGACGACTGCATCCTAGGCCTAGACTTCATGAGGAATAATTGTTGTGAGATCGACGTTAAGCAAGGTGTTTTGAAATGTGGACAGGAGGAACTTTTTATGGAAGGTGCGTTACCAGGGAACGTGTACAACATTAAGAAGATTGTTCTTCCGCCGAGATCGGAAACGATTGTTCCGGTTAGTCTTCCTCGAAACGCTGGGCAAGCTCACCGTTGTGTACTTGTGGAAAGGGTAAACAATGACCTTCCATGGAAAGTAGCTCGAACTTTGGTCAGGACCACTGACATCTCAGGAGTACGTGTGCTGAACCTTTGCGACCGGGAACAGATTATAGAAAAAGGCACACTGATTGGTACTTGTGAGGAAGTGGATTGGTTACGTCGGTGCCAATATATATCGAGTGGGACCCCCAGCAAGGATGCAGAAACGAGAGTGACCACACTTTTGGAAGACTGTTGCAGTGTTCTCTCCCCGAACGAATTGGTCAAGGCGAAGAAGTTGTTACTCAAGTACGCCGATGTATTCTCATCAAACGATGCTGACATAGGAAAGACTGGCTTAGTTCAACACAAAATAAACACAGGAGAAGAATTGCCTATCCGTCAGCGGCCAAGAAGATTGCCGGTAGCACGTGAAAAGGAAGTGGAAACCATGATTGAAGGAATGGTGAAGGATGGTGTTATTGAACCTTCCTCGAGTCCATGGTGTTCACCAGTGGTGCTGGTGAAGAAGAAGGATGGCAGCATGCGGTTTTGTGTTGACTACCGCCGTCTGAACGACGTTACGAAGAAGGACAGCTATCCCTTGCCAAGAATTGATGACACGCTGGACATGCTTACAGGAGTAAAGTGGTTTAGCACGCTGGATCTAAAAAGTGGCTACTGGCAAGTTGAAATTGACCCTAAGGACAAGGAGAAAACTGCGTTCTCGACGGGAAAGGGTCTGTGGCAATTTAAAGTAATGCCGTTTGGGTTGTGCAATGCTCCAGCAACGTTTGAAAGGCTGATGGAACTTGTACTTGCCGGGCTAATTGGCGATGCCTGTCTGGTCTACTTGGATGACATCATCATCGTAGGCCGTACGTTTGAGGAACACCTTCAAAACCTGGAACGCGTGCTCATGAAGATTCAGAGTGCCAACCTCAAGTTGAGCCCGAAGAAATGTTCACTATTCCAACGGCAAGTAAACTTTTTGGGGTTTGTAGTATCGGAAGAAGGTATCCGCACAGATCCAGAGAAAATCGCCGCTGTCAAGGATTGGCCAGTTCCAAAAGACAAGACGCAGGTTAGAGCATTTTTGGGTTTGTGCTCCTATTACCGGCGATTTGTGAAGAACTTTGCAGATATAGCCAAACCTCTGCACAAGCTAACCGAGGAGAAGCGACATTTCTGCTGGGATGAAAGTTGCAATATCGCATTCCAAGAGCTCAAGGCCGTCTGTGCAAAACACCTATTTTGGGATACCCTGATGCAAGCAAAGAATTTATAGTTGACACAGACGTAAGTGAAATAGGACTTGGCGGTGTGTTGTCTCAACGGAATGGTGACCAAGAGGTCGTGATAGCGTACTTCAGCAAGTCGTTGTCATAACCGGAAAGGAACTATTGTGTCACAAGACGCGAATTGCTCGCTGTGGTAAAGTCGTTGCAGCATTTTAGCAAATATCTTCTGGGGCGAAAATTTCACTTACGAACTGACCATGCTGCACTAAAATGGCTATTGCAGTTTAAAAATCCAGAAGGACAAGTTGCGAGGTGGATTGAACTACTGCAGGAATACGACTTTGAGATCGAACATCGCAGCGGGAAATCTCATGGCAACGCAGATGCATTATCACGAAGACCTTGTCCTGAAGATTGCAAACATTGTACTAGGCAAGAGAGTAAAGAAGTGGTATCCGTGAGGATGCTCAGGGCAGACCACCTCAGCAACGAGTGGAAGGACAGCTTTCAACGTGCACAGCAGGAAGATCCGGACATCAAGCCGATCCGGAAACGATGAAGGCCAGTGCTCCCAAGCCCAAGTGGAGCGACGTCTCAGCGATGAGTTCGACCACTAAAAGCTATTGGGCCCAGTGGGACAGCTTGCTGCTTCAGGATGGAGTTCTGTGCCGTAAATGGGAAAATGTTCGGGGAGACAGCTGTCATTCACAAATGGTTGTCCCTAAAGCTAAAGTACCGGATATTCTACAGCTGTACCATAATGATTATTCAGGAGGCCATCTGGGAGTTAAACGAACTCTACTGAAGATCCGAGAACGGTTTTACTGGGTCCACTGTCGAAACGATGTTGAGGACTGGTGTCGCAAATGTACAAGTTGTGCGGCTGTAAAGGGACCTCAGACTCGTGGTAGAGGTGCATTGAAGTTGTACAATGTTGGTGCACCATGGGAGAGAATAGCCATTGACGTGGCGGGGCCGTTTCCAGAGAGTGAAAGCGGTAACAGGTATTTCATGGTTGTGATGGATTACTTTACTAAGTGGCCAGAAGTCTTCGCCATTCTAAATCAAGAAGCTTCAACAGTTGCTGATAAGCTAGTTCATGAAGTCTTCTGTCGTTTTGGTGTACCTTTAGAGATTCACAGCGATCAAGGAAGGAATTTTGAGTCTCAAATATTCCAGGAAACTTGCCGAGTTATGGATACTCATAAAACAAGAACGACTTCTTATCACCCGCAATCTGATGGAATGGTAGAACGATTTAATCAGACCTTGGAGAGGTACCTAGCAAAAGTTGTAGACAATCGGCAACGAGATTGGGACAAGCACATACAACCGTTTTTGTTGTCATATCGAAGCGCTGTTCACGATAGTACACAGCTTTCGCAAACTTTGGAAGAGAATTACGGCTGCCTGCAGACCTGATCACCGGGATACCACCCGATGCTCCACGCAGTATAACCGATTATGCAAATGATTTGCGGAACAAAATGAATGACGTTTATGAGCACGTCAGACAATCGGGCCAGCAAATGTCTGAAAAGATGAAAACCCGGTATGACCGCAAAATGAACAACAAAGGGTTCGACGAAGGTTCACTTGCGTGGTTGCACAATCCAGTCCGCAGCAAAGGGAAATCTCCTAAGCTTCAAGCTAAATGGGACGGCCCGTACCGGATTGTAACCAGGATCAACGATGTGACCTACCGGATACAGAAACGCGCAAGAGGGACTCCTAAGATCGTCCATGTGGATCGCTTGGCGCGTTATTATGGGACCGATAATGCTCGGGACGAGCATGTCATAGGAGGGAGCAGTGTTACGCGCTAAAATCGATACACTAGCGCCATCTAGTGTCAGGAACGAGAGCGAGGGGAGTTTTGCAGTAAATGACATCACAAATCTTTCGACCGCCAGCGCCACCCGAAGAACTAAGTTTCTGGAAAATCTACACTCGAATACTCGTTGCCTGGCGCGCATTTAAGTGAATGTTCGGGACGCTTATTTGCTAATTATATAAATAGGCGCTGCAAGATGCGATCGGGGCAGAGTTGATTTGACGAAATAAGCGAAGCTTCGGAGCGGAATTAAGTGAATTAGTGTTTTTAATTATTAGTGTTTTTAACTTCAGTTTGTGTAAAGTAAATTAAAGTGTTAATTTAGGTAATTTTATCGGCAATTTTTATTGTCACGAACCCTAAGCTCGTAACAGGATTATATCTATACGAAGAAGTTGCGTTGGGTTTTGTAAAAAACTTATCGACTTTGGAAGTCTTCCAAAAGAGTGACAATACACTGTAAAACATTTAAAAACACTTATTGTACCCAATGTTTTTATGATGTTCCATTGCACCAATAAAAATGTTTTCTTATTTTATTAACTACCCACTCATAGAAAGAAATGAAAGAGAACTGGACAGCTAACGTGTTAATTGTTAGTGTGATCCACGGGTAGTTATAGCATTATATTTCACACGTTCTTGTTGGTGCATGAATATCAAACAGGTACAACATATTATGTGTATTAAAATACATTACAAAATTCTTTACGTCATCACAAACCAATTTCGCCATCACTAAAAAATTTAATTCTGATGTTGAAGCTGTACTGTAGGGGGCTACAGTACAGCTTCAACATCAGAATTAAATTTTGGTACTGTTTTATCCTTAACAGGTCTATCAGTAATTCATGTTGGGAGTTTCTTTTGCTTCCTTACGTTTAACTAACAAGACAAAACGTCGTGATGAATCAAATCTGGCACATAATCAACCCGTATATTGAATACATCACAGCCACTGCAAATAGGCAATATAACGACTTCGCTTTTTGCTTATCGCTCGATTTTAGTGCCCATCTGATTTGCACTTATACACATCATTCACACACACATTTTACTAGATTGTTATACATATTGTATGTTTATATATCTGAGAGATTAAATATAACACCTTATAGGTAAGAGTATATAGGGCGGACTTAATACCATGTGGCATTCTCTGCCAGTCAATCTAGGGTGCCCAATGTTCAGCTTTATAATCATTACTACAGCCCCTCATTAGTTCACAGTGGTAGCACAGCATAAGACTCAATTAAGGAACATCACAATACACAATCCTGCATCTATTGCATGTCTTACCAGGTCGTCATTCCATCTAGTATGAGGTGCCCTATTTTTAACTTACATGTATGAGGCTGCCACTAGAAAAACTTTCATTTTCATTGGTTAACGGTTCTCCGAGTTACATTTCCGACCCATTGCCAATTAATCAGATCTATGTTTAGAGTCTGCGTTGTGCACGGAATGTAAGATAACTGAATGGGGGGGAAACTGCCTCCTAACATAAAGGGTAACCTAGTTTAGGAGTCAGAGTCTCTATGAATAGTATATTAATTTCTGTGTTCAATAAAGAATTACTATTATTATTATTACTAATTTAGTTAATGAATAAGTTATTATACTTACTAAAGTTTTTAAACATTTAAGTCTCCATTTTTTATCTATTTCCTCTGTGCAAATGACGATTCCATTAAACAGCTGGGATCATAAAATAATTAAATATACCACCAATCCGCGAGAAGTGGTGCTGGTGACTTGTAAGTCATATTTTATGTACAACCTATTATAATTCGGTCTCTTACATTACGTCATATTACTACATTGTTACGGTGAACTATTCAGTAAATTGTGGAAAGAGAAATAAAATGAATTGAATTGGATCGTATTAAACTATAATTAGTTTCAATTATAAAACTTAACTTTTATTTAAAACTCAAATCAAACCTCAAGGAACTTTAAACTTTGTATGGAACTATTCCTGAATTATAGGACAGCCCGCGACAGGTCTAAGCTGGAAATAGGCCTCAACTTTTTTAGGAAGAATTTCAAAAATTCTACTTTCTGCAAGCTGATTAGCAATTACAGCACTAATTGTCTTTTATCCTTATCACTGCTTCCTAAACCGATTATCTGATATGAGACGGCTAAAATCTGAATTGCAGCTACATCTAGGTTTGGCCAGCTACAACCGAGTGCAATCGATAGATAATTAATATTTAGCCTTCGGTGCTTTTGTATTTACCTGAAACATGAGGATTTATGCCTCATGTTGCAGGTAAATACAAAAACACCGATACTATAAATGAAACAAACCGAAAAACAAAAGCAAAGATCTTGACAGTGTTATCTACGTCAAATCACTTGATCCTAATTACCTTAACCACAGTCATTTCTTACGACACACTCGAGAGCTTCTCTCCACTTCATACTAAAAATTTCAGGATATAGTTTGTGCATTTAGTACAAAAGTTATCGCAGACAATAATGTATTACTTTTTATTAATATAGAATAGGGTGACAAACGAGCACACAGTCCACCTGTTGCTGTGGCCCAGAGACATCTACATCTGTCCTCGATTACGAAACAAAATGCAGAGACTATTAATATAACTGCAGCATAGCTCTACCACGTAAAAAACCTAATGAAACTACAAAAGCAAATAAAAAGTGATGCAAAAAAATTAAACCCAACTTTCCAAAATGAATTCCCTTTAGCTCTTAACTAAGCGAAGATAATCCGATAGTGGAGTTTGAAATTGTAGAAAATTCGGATATAACTTTTTAATCCCTTTAACCTTTCTAATACCAGTAACTTAACGAAAACGAATACTGTTTGATCTTTGGCAAAATGGAAACTCAGCTCTGGTAAGAACAAGCAATTTCACATGGAAATCAAAACGTTAACAGTATATTAATGTCTTTTATCCGTACTGTCTGTCAGTAATATTTAAATATTTGCTTTCGATTAAACTCAGAGGATTTCATAACAATGCACACAAGTCCGCTACTGAACATATCTCTCCGCCACAGATTGCCTCCTTATATGGATTTTGCCACGTTTTGAGGCCGGTTGGCAACCTTGATAATTTTGTGTTGTTAACAGGAAGATGCTGCTGCACATTTTTTCTATCAGTTTCCCCTTGTCGTCTCCTACCAAACCCACGGGACGATAAGAGGTGATGGATATTATTACACCAACACCATAAGGTTCATTCTCAGTGTGTTATTTGTATGCTATTAAGACGTACGTTAATGTGAGATGTATGTTATCATCTAAGCCATGTAGTACTGATATAGGAATGTATACTGTTGCATATCGTCCCGTGACTTTCGTAATATGAGGCAGAGGGAAGAGAAGCATGGAGTTGGGCAGCGGTCATCCATTTAAGCAACTACAAAAATAAGTGTTTCCCGTTCCCTGAAAGCTTCCTTATTCCTGGCTATGGTAAAAAGAAGGGTATACAGACAATCTCCAGTTTAAGATCAGTTACTTTCTTTAACTCAACAAGGTCCTGGAGCTGGAAGGAGAAATAAACGTGTTGCACTGGCATATTATAGGAGGATTTGCCATAAAGGGGGGAGGATCCCGCAATTTGTTCTCACATCGAAAGGCGATCACCTATTCCAAGTACTCGTTAGATTTATCATGCATAAGTCTTTCATTAACATTATTGTAAAGATTGGGAGTGAGTCTACAAGGGTTTTCTACCTTATCCTCAGTACCATCGGACGAGCGTCGTCGTACCTTAAACAAATACTGTTGAAGGCCTTATAGTTGATCCACAGCACTCGGATCATCCCGGTGAGAACACAGAAGATACAAGGATATCTCTAGAGCCACGCCACACATTCCTTTTTAATGCACTATAAGGTTTTTATTTGAGACCTTATTGCAAAAATAGGCTGATTAAAAGGTGATGACAAGTAAAAGAAGGAAGAGAAATACTATATCTACAATGACGCGTCGTGACTTGTTTACGCATTTACTTCAAATACCCCGCCCGCACACCGCAGGAAACATATACCTACAAAAAAAAACGTAACAAACTTCTGCCAAATAAGGCTTGATAAGATCTTTGGTGTTTTTGCACCATAACCTGACTCTGGTAAATTTTAAATATGACTAGATAGATAAGAACAGTTGGTTTAATATGATTGTTGAAAACAAATACCCTTTAATTCTAATGAAAAATACTTGAGGTTAATGAATGTTGAATCAAAAACATTATTTTTTTATTTAATTTACGGACTCCTATCCAGATGTTTACTAGGAGAATACAAAGTTGATTTCATTTTTGTAATATGGCTAATTATTAATTAGGCAGGGATTTCTAAGATTAATAACTAATTAACTAAGATTAAGGTTAAGAACTAAGATTAAGATTAATGATAAGATAGGAACTGATTTAATATAAGGTTTACATTTACAATGTTCCGAAATAAATAAATAAATAATTGACCATGAGTGAGTAAAAATAATATCTTTTATTTTACAGTATCTAATGTTGTTATATAAGGTGCTTCTAAAATATATGCCACGGTTGTTTGTATGGAGACTTGGCCAATTAGCTGACCGATTTCCATACAAAGTGCAATTTTTTTTGAGAATTGACTATGGGTTCCTTGGGGAAAGTGGTACAGTATCATGAGTAGAACCACCAGTTGCAGCCATGGCATATTGTAGTTTAGAAGCACCTTATATTTCAGTTAAAATAAGTGCGAGTAGGTATTATTTTTCTTGTACCGAATTTCGGCCCATCTCTAATATATGTGTATATATATATATATATATATATATATATATATATATATATATATATATATATATATATATATATATATATATATATATATATATAGTGAGAATCTAAATTGAGAATTTAAACTATACGCGTGTGTGTGTGTTTGTGTGTATATAAAGAGGGCTACTTTTAATATCGCTCATTTTTATATCAAAAATTTAGGTTCTCTTTATAGCAGTATTATTATATTTTCAATTCAAAATTAGTACTGCATTTGTGATAATAATAAAATGTATGTATATAGAGTACTCACTCATTTTCTTTCACTATTATTTCGTGACTTTCTTCATTAATAATAAATGCACTTTGTTCATTCATATTCAAAACACTTTATACACAAACACCACATTTAAACATTACATTTTACGTCTCTATCATTTATAGTTAAATAATTCATAATTCATAATTTTTTATTGCATATGACAAAGTATAAAGTTGAAACAATATAATTACAGAACATGTGACAGCCTGGACGGGTGTAGCATATTAAAATAGAAAAGTTATGGTTTTTGAAAGAGAAGAAAGTAAAACGATGTGTGAAATAAGAATAGAAGGGGAGTAGATCGAGCAAGTAAGTGGATGAGTTTGTATATTTGGGTTGCGTATTTAGCAGGGGTGTGAGATGTGATAAGGAACGACGAGTGAACGCAGGAAATAACGTAAATGGGGCACTACACACTATTGTGAAGAGTCAGAATGTGTCAAAAAGTGAAGTGTAAATTTTTTTTTAGTTAAGGAGTATGTTAGGGCTGAATCTGAATGACAGGGTGAGAAATTGTGTGTTAAGAGAGGAGTGTAGTTTGCAATGTGATGTTGTAACCAGGATTAAGAAAGGAATGCTTCGGTGGTTTGGTCGTGTGGAAAGAATTAATGAATAAAGAGTGACAAAGAAAATTTATGTTGCAGAAATGAATGGCAGAGTCGGAAAGGGACATCCTAGGTGAAAATTTAGTGACCAAATTAGCGATTTGTTGAAAACGGTAAAATTAGGAGTACCCTTAACCGACGAGCATATATGCTTAGGTATATTGGATGCGTAGAAGGCGAGAGAAGTGTGTCAGGATCATGAATAATGGAAGTCTGTAGTTGCAGTCTACCCCTCTGGGTCACGGGCGTGATTGTTTATGTTATTGTTATATTTTGCGAAAAAATGGTAGAGTATTAATATCAAAAGCATTTGTGGAGATCATGAAAGTTATAGTTAATTAAATATAAAGGTCTAAATAAATGAAGTATAAAGTATTTAATTATAAATATAAACGTGAATTAATATATAAAGGAAGATAAGGTACTAATTGATGTGAATTTCTGGATAAGTTACTTAATAAGTGACTAAATAACTCAGTATCTTAGTCTGTTAAAATAATATGTCTACCAAAATAATATACGTTTGCGAATGTTTACCTGATCGTGTCAAATATTACTCATCATACGCTTAACCATACCTATTGCGACTGCGAAATTACCATGTGTTGTTATATGCGTTTAGGCCAGCCGCTCTACCCAAGCCAATACACATTCAATAAGTTTTGAGATGAACAAAAAGTATTCTTAATACTATTAAAATTTATTTTACATCTTTTTAAAATATTCTACATCATGCTCTATACAAAGTTCCAATCGCCCAAACCAACTCTGAAAACACTTTTGCCAATCTTGCCTTTTATTTTTTCTTTGACTTTTAGGAACACAAAGAAATCACAAGGAGCTAAATCGGGGTTGTAGGGTAGGTGACTTAGAGTACACCAGATTCCTCAATAAATGCTTTTGTACTAAAGGAGGTATGTGAAAAGGTGTTATCGTGATGCAGCATGATTTACCGAAGCCCGGGGTTTGGTCTTCTCTTCCACACAGCCTAAAAAGCTTTGGGTAATGCAACTGTAGTATACCATTCAAAGTTGACTGAACTACAATTTTCCAGTATTGACGTAGACAAACGTCCACTTCACGAAAAAAAACTAACCACCATTTTTTTGCCGACGTTGCGAGGTCTTTGCAGTTTTTTCAGTAACTGTCCTTCTGAGTAGACACATACCGATGATTGCCTTTTATTTTCCGGATCATATTGATAGATACATGTCTCGTCACTAGTAACAATTACTGAAACACGCCTAGATGCCCCGTTTCCAAAACGTATACGCATTTCGTGGCACCAATCCACACGAATCTGTTTTTTGCTTTCGGAGAGCAAACGGGGGATCCATCGACAACAAAGCTTCCTCACTGCAGGATGTTGATGTAGGATGGTATGAATGCTCCCCGAACAATCTTTTTGATGTCCATATATGTTATTCGTGGGTCTTCTGGCACCAACATTTCAGTAGTCCATACATTTTCTGCCGTTACTGTTGTTTGTGGGGCCCCGGTTCTTTAATTTTACCTGTTTTGAATTCAGCAAACTACCTAAAAACTACTGCGGGATGGAGCTGAGTCCCCTAATGCTGATTGTAACCGTTGTAACCTTAATTGCTCGGTTAAACCAAATTTAAAATCATAATAGATCATAGTTCGCAAATGTTCACGGTTAAGATCCTTCGTTTTTAACGAAAATCGCGGGAAGCGTCGCAGGAATGTTGATAGTTTTTTTAATATATATTTTATTATATATTTTTTTTAATTATAGCAATTGGCTTATGGAGTTCTATTTTTAAATAAGCTTGCTTTTTAGAAACATATAACACGGGTGCCTTCGGTTTTTAAATTTCGAGCATCTCGAAACTCGAGTTGAGTTACCTACGTATAACATACGAGTATGTTATTAGAATGTAAGATTTGACTTTTTTTATATAAAAATAATTTTTTTGGTCGGTAGAAGGTGTGATGTAGTGTAGTCCCACGACAATTTATATAAGTGTTTAGTTGGGTATAGGACAGTATAATTTAAGTTTTAGTACCACCACACAGTATTAGTAACAACATTGATACGTGGTAGAGCCATGCTGCAGTTATATTAGTAGTATAGTTGCGGCACGAATGGGTCGGTTCGACCGGGGAGGGACCACGCTCTCACAGAATACCAACGTCAAATAGTAGCTTAATGCTGCTGTGTTTCGTATGGGGAGTGTAGAGAACCGGAGACCCTTTTTACTGGAAAAGAGGCATTCCATCTTAGTCCTCACGGGTGACAACGCATCTGCATTTTGATTCATAATCGAGGACAGATGTAGATATCTATGGGCCACAGCAACACTTACCATCAGGTGGACTGTGTGCTCGTTTGTCACCCTATCCTATAAAAAAAAACAACACATCGCCTTCATTGACAACTTTCCGATATTACATGCTTATATCTTTTAAACTATGCAACGGATTTTGATGTCCTTTTCATAAACAGACGGAATGATTCAAGAGGAAGGTATAAAATATTATGTATAAAACATTCACATAATCAATTTCAACTTAACGAAAACTATTTAACGAAGATAAACATAATGCACTTTGGACAAAGATCACAAAACCAATTAAATGTTAATTTGATTTATGACAATTACACTATAAATAGAGTTACTACTGCTCGTTTTCTTGACTTAATTATAGACAGTAAATTAAATTCGAAAGAACACATTAACGTATTATGTAAAAAATCAGCAATCTTTCATATGCTCTTTGTAAACTTCGGTTTAAAAAACTTTGAAACTTGCTCCAACTATTAACACTGATGCACTTTTCTCGGCATATTATGGTCTTGTTCACTCTGTTCTCAGATATAGCATCATTTTTTGGGCCAACTCAACAAACACAGACATGGCATTTAAAATGCAAAAGCGATTCATACGAACCATGTTCGACATTTAAAGTACGGAGAGCTGTAAGGCATTATTTATCAAACACAAAATTCTTACACTTCCGTCGCTATATAATATATTGAAAACAGCTTTATTTGTTAGAAGGAACCCACTCTTGTTTCCTCGCCTATCAGATAATGTAAAACGTGATCGCCGAGATAACAATAGGCTATGTGTTCACCAGGCTAAAACAGCGCTACTGCGTAAGAGTGTAGTATGCAAAGCTCCATTAATATATAACAAAATTCCAAATGACATTGAATACAGGCTTATTCAAGAAAACATTGAAAATATATTGACAGCAAAAAGAGATTATAAGGTTGATGACTTCCTTAACGACAAATCTTTATAAATGTAATAAACCTATTTAATTAAGCTGCATATAAGCATTGTATTGTTAATGCCATTGTATAATTAATTTTGATAGGAAAAATTATTGACATTTATTACAGTAAATTATTTTATGTTGTGTAACATTAATTAGTAGATATTATATCTCTTGTAATAAACCTATTAGTTATCTGTTATAACTAATTTTTATTTTGTCATATTTGTGCACCAACTTTAGTAAAACATGTTGATCCAAAACTAGAAAATTCAGCCCAATAATAAACGTCAAATGTATTATCATCTACACATGTTTCTGCAAATAAATATATCTTTATATTTATAATGTCGAGATATAAAGCCTTATGAAGCCGGGCCGGATTGCTAGTAATGTCACGATTTTAGGCCTAATGATTCCTTCACGCGAACACTATACATTGATTAAAACTACTTTTACGGATTTTGGGCCTACTTAGTTTTAAATTCTTTTCGGTAAGTCGGAAGAAATTGGGTTTAGCCTCAGAGATTTCTGTTCAGATCACTGAACGAAAGAAGGTGAGGTAAGGTGATAGAAGCGGCAAAACCCGTCTTCTGGCGGCCCCGGACGGCTTGGAGTGGAGCGGGAAGTGAGCGAACGGACCTTTCACTAACATTACGCGCGGACGCTAAAATAATATCATTTTTTAATTTGCACATATTGTACCTTGGGTTCCCAATTATACTAGTATATAAGTAGTAATATAAGATTGCAGTCATTCATTTAGTTCTACAACATCGAAAATAAAACATTCCTTTATAACTGCCTCCACGAGAATAAGACGAGGTATTAATAGAAAGAAATACGAAAGTATTTGATTACATAAGACATTATTCTTTAATTTCGGGAAGTTGTTATTTAAAAAAATACTGCAAAAATATTCGGCTACAGGTTCGAGGTCGGTCATCAAGTTCAAAAATAATATTTAAAACATTATTTTTTTATATCATGTTAAATTGTATACAAAATTAAGTAATAAAACTAAGAATATTCAGCTTCCGGACGAAAAACCGTCATATATTTGATTAAACACCAGAGCCTTTGGTTTAGGTATCTTTAAATGGAAAATTATTTATTTTAAAATGAGCACATAATATAATAATTACTAGTCAAATTTTAAACACAGTTTCCGACACATTGCCGCGGACGTTTCTGTGCCCTATAATCCTTCGAAAGTGGGGGAGGACTGTGCCCAGCAGTGGGACGTATATAGGCTGTAACTTTAAAATTAATTTTTAACAAGGATAAAAGAGCTAAGCCTGTTTTTTTCTGAACTTCGTAGATTTAAGGAAAAGTTAATACTTAGCACAGATAGTCTACGATAGTAATTTAAAATCTGGTAATTCATTGCAAAACTGTCAAAGATAATAAAGCAACATTATTTAAAATTTGAATTCAACATATTTAATGTAAGTTAACTGTGCAATTTGGCGTTCATTTAAAATATGATATATCTTTTAACTTACTTATCACCGTTTTCGGGTATTACATAAAAGATGTGACTGACTTACATGACTATACTGTATAAAGATCTGAGTACAAATTAAACAAAAAATCAAAATTACGTAATAATAAAATAAAGAAGACATAATATGTAAATAGAATTATTGAAGAGGAGAGTTTAATTTTATAATTATTCTTTCACATAGTAAAAGCAGACATGTATTTTTTTAAATTTATTATTAAATTTATGGAACTATCTTCATTTATATTATTCAGAGGTTATTAATTAAAAAAAATTACAGCCATATAGCATGGGCTGTAACATAGCATTTTAATTCTGGACGAAGGTTAGAAGAGTTTTTTTTTTATTTCGCGTGTTAATATTATGTACATTATGCTCCGCTTCAATAAAAATTACATAATAATGTACACTGCAGAACACAGGCGCCCCCTAATCAATGCCAGAATTATGGTCGTTAGCCACCTGCATTCATCGATATGACTTGAAAATTCCCCCATCTTTTTTTTCTATCCCAACAGTGGTCGGTTTTTCCTTTTCCATTTCTTAACATGCTGATCCGATAGGCCATGTTGGTTACTTTTGTTTCATTTTGGAAGTCTATGAGAAACTTCTACATAACTCTCGGAGCAACCTTGAGCATTGAATAAAATTCGCGTAAATTTAAGGAATCATAACCTTGAGCATCTTCATACGCCCAGCACAGAGGTACCACGTCTCAGTTCCACACAATCATTAATGGCAACACGTACTAGTTGTACACTCTTCACTCACACTAGATTATAGTCCGGCCGTTCAGAGAATGCGTTCCTGACACGTCGCAATTGAACTGACGACGTAACTTTGTAATGGCGTTGCAGTTACGATAAAAATATTTTTGCTGGTTGTTTACCGTTTTAACAATTTATGAGCATTAAAACAACATTATTATATCAATAATCAATGAATGTTATAATTTTGTGCCAAACTGAGTGTCAAATAACTTGGTAAACAATATTTTTCTAAATATATACTGCGCTATTACAAGGTTATGTCAGCGCTTTATATTTGTAGTGCTGTGCTAACAATAACAGGCAATAACAGTATCATAATCTGTTCTTATACAGTTATACTTTATAAAATAATACGTTTTGTTTTTCTTTTTAAGAATTTGAAAACTATGGACTATAAGATAACTTTTATTCAATATAAAAATAAAACTAAGACCAAACCGAACGCGCGAAAGAAAGTAGCATTTTTATATTTAGGTTGAAAATGGTAACCCCAAATGGCGTTATGGGCCGCCATTTTGTGAAGCTAAAACAGTCGTCTGTTATCGTTTCGTGCGCATAGACCACGTTCTTCGAGTGTTTTTGATCTGTTTTTATTTGATTACCCGGCTTTCGTTAAATGGACTGTTTATGCTTTTCAAACTGACATCGGCGCTAAATCGGATGTCGATTGTGTTTTGTATTGCGTTGTTTTTACTTTTAGTGCATAATAATGCCTAAACGTGGACAAACATTGAAAAGTGGAGCCCGTGAATTAATCATCAAGCTGCAAGATTACTTTGGCTTTGTGGAGAACGCGTTACTGGCATTTCAATCAAAAACCACAAATGACTACCACGAGGAAATGAATGCCACCACATTTAAAGAGTAGTTCCAGAACGTGCTTTTGCCCAGCCTATCAGAGCCTTCTGTAATATTCATGGATAATGCCTTCTATCACTCGGTTCAAATACAGAAACCACCTACCCAAGCTAATAAAAAAGAAGAAATGGTGGCTTGTTTACAAGCAAAAGGCATTGACGCAAATATGCAGATGCTAAAACCAGAGCTAATTAAATTAGTTAAAGAAAATAAAGCGGCAAATGTGCGATACGAAATCAATGAACGGGCTCCAGAGTACGGTCATCGCGTTCTAAGAATTCCACCGTATCATTGCCAATATAACGCGATTGAGCTAATCTGGGCTCAAATACAAGATTACGCTGCCCGCCACAATACTTCCCCGCCATTCAGCACGAAAAATATGATGACCCTATTAAAAGAAGCCTGCGAGGAAGTCACAACAGATGACTGGACAAAGGTTGTTGAGAAGACTAAAAACCTGATTGTGGAACATTTTGACCGAAATATCAGGATTGATTCCGTTATTGATAATAATATAATTATACATGTAGAAGAAGATAATGATGAAGACACCACCTCCTCAAGCGAATCGGAGTCTGAATAATATTCTGTACGCACATTCAATTCAATGTACTTTATTGCATAGAAATACAGATTGTAACTTTGTAACAAAGAATAAATAAAACAATTTTATTATATTAATATTAACTTTTTTTGGTTTCCACTTAAATTACTAAAATATAAATTTTAAATGATTCCGAAAATTTAAAACGAAAATAATCTAAAAAATAACGCGGCGGTTCATTTTGGAGGAACGGTAACGAACTCAGCGTTATGTTGTGCCCATCACTAGTCGTGACTAACTAATAGGTGTCAGGAACGCATTCTCTGAACGGCTGAACTATAGTACTCATCAATAACTACAAGCCTAGTATTCCCCAACAAATATTGGCAAAGGTGTGTTATAGACATTACACATCCTTTTTTATTTTATCCATATTCATTGGGAGCCACTTTTGGGGTCATGTAACATAGTACTGAGCCGATCCTGCAATAATAACTACGTAGTTGGCAAATTTAATTTAAGTGATGAACTCGCCATTGGTGGTGGTTCCGTATCATTTGCAATGTAGTAAAATAGTTTAAGAACATCTAGTACGAGTACAGTGATAAAGTTTTGGGGCTATAATATCACCCCGTCTTACACCTTCCTGCAGTTAAACAAACTTCGTTCTCTTGTTCTGTACTCACACCCAAATTTCGATAGAATCAAAAATGCTTTTTCGTTGTCCAGATACGGAAGGTAATCCTAAGCAGCACACATGTGTTATGAAGGACAATATATTCTCGTTTGCAAATCAAGATGCAGATGCGTTGTCAGTCGTGAGGACTAAGATGGAAAGGCTCTTTTCTACCGACTCCTCACTTACCGTACGAAACGCAACAGCGTTAAGCTGCTATTTTTCGCTGTAAACTAGCGGGAATACAAACATATTTTTGTTGCCGTAATTTCATTTTATTATAATATAATTCCGTTTCATTCATTTTCAACACATAGATTCGTGGCGTGTTCACCAGGTCCTAAAAATACGACTCTCACATATGCTATGCGCAAGCATATTCAGAATAATAGCGAAAGTTTTACACAAAAATAAAACTACTATTATAATTTAGCAGGGAGAATGCAAAGCATCTAATTAAGGCCTTCTGTTAAGAGACTCTGGTGGGAGTAAATGCATAATTACTTGAGACCACGTGACATTTTACTTATCGACAGAAACAAACCGGAAGGAATAAGTATTGGTGATAAGAAGAAAACTAAGTGATGAAGTGCATCTTCTCTGCTAAATAATACAAGTACGAGTATTATTATTGTGTAAAACTTGTACTTTTTTCAACCATTGAATATCTATTCTTATTTTAAAAACTTTGCGGTCACTGTTTTTCTTTTTTCATAGTGTTCATTTTAAATATTGTATAACATTCCTGTTCCTATGTTCCATTTTATTGGAACATATAACAAATAAGAACGCGTTAACTGTGCCTTTTGTCTAAGGCTAAATTTAAATTACGGCGGAATGGAATGGAACGGAACTTACGCGGGAAGGCGGATTCGCCTTGGGACTATAGAGCCTGAAGGAGAGGATATAGAGGTTCTATAGCCTCAAGGCGAATTATTTAGTCTAGATTCCAGGCCCTACGCGCCACTTACCGTAATTTCCACATACTTCGCTAACAGTAGCTTCGGGAATCCTCGGGAATTCCCCGGCAGATGCACGATTTATTATTTGGCTCATATCTAGTTTCCGCGTTATAAAGTTAACATTAAACTCGTTTCTTGATAATGATTTCTTATATTTACGCGAACACTACACATTGAAATAATACTAGTTTTTATGGAATTTATCGCGTATAACTTTTTAAATACCCGACGTTTCGAACGCTTTACAGCACTCATAGTCACGGGCGGGACTAAGATGTTCAACGTCCATACGTCATAGTTAACCGCGGTTACCATAGATTAAAATTTAACTTTTGTTCCGATCTATGCAGTATGAACTTATGGTATCTTGAAGTCTTGCAGTTGTATGCTTGGGTTGGGATTTGATTTTTTTTATTATAGGATCCCAAGCAGATGGTAGCACCCAGCCATCTTCTCTATTGAAATTAGGATGTTTTTTGATTTCAATAGCTTCGCCAATCATCCTTGGAAGGAATCGGTGTTCCTTAGCGAGAATTTGCGGTCTATCAAATCTGATGTAGTGACAGGATCGCCCTGTACGTGTTCACAGACTGCAGACTTCCCGGAGCGTCGATTCTTCACATCAACTGTATGTTCTTTAACGCGGGTTTTTATTGATCTTTTAGTTTGTCCTATGTAGGAGAGACCACATTCACAATCAAGCTTGTACACTCCTGCATCTTGCAGAGGGACATTACACTTGTCTGATGGTAAAAACTGACCAATCTTCTTCAGCGACCTGAAGTATGTTTTGATGGAAACGCGCTTCAAGATGTAGCCAATCTTGTTAGTGACTCCTCTAACATATGGTAGTACAGCAGGGACACGCTCGACTGTGGCCGGCTTCACTCGTTCACTGTGACGTAGGCGCGGGACTCGAAGCTTGTTGTCATGCAAAACTTGCTTGACATGGTGGAGCTCTGCAGCCAGGTGTTTACTGTCACAGTTCCCTCGTGCTCTCTGAAACAAAGATTTACCCATGGTAGCTAACTGTGAAGGATGGTGGTGAGAATCACCGTTTAAATATCTATCCGTATGGGTCTTTTTTCTATACACAGTACGGCTCAAGGTGTTATCAGGATTCCGAATTACTAACACATCTAGAAAAGCTAAGGAATTGTTTGCCTCTAACTCCATTGTGAACTGAATTTTAGAATTTATAGAGTTAAGATGGTCTAAAAATGCTGGTGGATTTGGCGTTTGGCCTTCAACCACCAAACTGTTGGTTCAAATGTATTAAATAATGTTATGCGGTGCGGCAATTAATTTAAATAGAAAAGTGACTGTATATGAGCGCGGTTCGAGCGGTGAATGGAATTTAATTTATTCGTGATACTGCAAATCCCCTAAATTCGGGATATAGGAAGGACGTGAAGGAATGCATGTGCACCCACCTGGACTTCCGCTGATCTGCCTCGTGTCTCGATGGCTGCCGGCTGTCTTCACACTTATCAACTTCACAGATAATCACGAAATATAGCGTTATTGCAAATGTCTATACTTTTTACTATATGCTTGTATAATTCAATATCCAAATTACACAAGGGCGGGAGCGATGATGCGAGATATAAGCGGTGCGGTTGATTGCGTTTCTTCTCAACTTGTGTGAGCCCGTTAACACACGAATGCACATGCTGGGCATAAAGCGGTAGATAGGAAACCGGAAATGGGCTTGGCAGTAATCTTATTGGATAATAATTAACGAATCCCTTATAAGCGTTAAGCGATAGTGAAAAGTGGCGCGAACACCCCCCCGGCCTTGAGGTATCCTCAACTAGCAAGTAAAGTATAAAATATATATATATATATATATATATATATATATATATATATATATATATATATAGATAAATACTTATATGGTAGCGAAATGAAGCGACGTTATGACCTAAGAATTAAACTAAATATATAAACGATAATGTAAAATTAACTTTATTAATCACTGTGTTGGTAAAGGACACAGTTTGATAAGAGGGCGTTTTAAAGTGGAATTCTTAAGATTAACTTGCGCAACGCGTACCACACCATCCTTACCGGGAAACAATTCGGTGACAACGCCTAGAGGCCACTGAAGCGGTGGAGTATTATCCACGTCTATTAGAACAATCGTCCGTTATAAATGGCGATAACCTTCGTGATGTTGATGAACATAGTTGTCCTTTTTTAATATTTTTATATATTCGGCGAAAGCGATGCCTTGCACAATTTTAATAACTGTGATATCAGAAATCTCTATGTCGGATGCGGTTATAATTTTATTTATTCGCGGTAATTTGTTTAAAAACCTTAAAACGTAAACAACGGATCGTAAATACATATTCCAATTAGAAAATTTTAAGCTTAACGAGATAAATGGGTTTTCTTCCATGTCACTGACTCCAAGCGACACAGTCTTTTCTTCTGGTAAACTGATATGAGTTGATGCGAACCTTTGTACAGGCCATTCTTTACACGGCAAGGAAACCCACGAAAGCCCATGTAACCAAAGGTCACAATTTAAAATTTGAGAGGGTAACACTCCACGCGAAATATGATCTGCAGGATTTTCCGAGCCGGCGATGTGGTAAAAGTTATCCGGTAATAAATAGGACTGTATTTGCGAAATACGGTTAGCAACAAAAATGTTGAACTTATGCGGTGAAGAACACGCCCAACAGAGCGCGACTTTCGAATCTGAAATCGCATAAATATTGTCGATCGGATGCCTCAATGACAACGAATCGTAAACGGTGCGTACTAACTTCGGTTTAAAGAACTTTATTTCTCATTAAGACAATAAGTCACTTACATGAGAACAATAACATCTATATTATAATTCTAGTGCGTGTGGGTAGTAAAAAAATAAATAAAAATTATACCGGTCGATCGTTAACCAAGAAGCGAGTTCATTGTGTTCCTATCAACTATAAGGCGGTGGTCCAAGTATAATTTTAATGCATAGTTTTCATCATTATAAATATATTCAAATAATCTTCTTTTTAAAATATTGATTGAAGTCGCTTCTTTCACATGTTTTGGAAGTTGATTGTATAACTGTGCTCCCCCAAATGTTATGTTATTTTTTCCATAGTTTGTTCTTACGGCAGGTAACACAAAATTGCTGGCTCGGCGGGTTATATATTTGTTTATTTGACTTTTTGTTGTGAATGTTATGTGTGAGTGAATAAGCTTGTAAGTTATCTTGTAGATAAGTAGACATGTATTATACGTAATAAGTTGTTTAATATTTAAAATTTTTGTGGTTTTGTAAATCGTTTTCGATGGTGTTAAGAAGTCATAGTTGTGTAAGATTTTAATTATTTTATTTTGTAATATTTGTATTGGTTTTAAATTACTTTTAGCTGCAGTACCCCATATTTCGATTTGATACAGTAAGTGAGGCTTCACCAACGTATTGTATATTAAAAGTTGAGTATGTTTCGGTATACATCGAACTATTTTATGCAGTGCGCCCATAAGTGAGGAGAGCTTGTTGTGAATATATTGCAAGTGAGCTTTCCATGTAATGTTTTTGTCCAGTGTTAAGCCTACTTAGCGAGCAAAACCAAGGCACACAACTCAAGCCTGGCTAAAGTTATAACCTTTAATGGGGACACCCGAGATTTAGAACATAGGAGCGTTATAATTGGAGGATTATTTCCGTTAACAACATGCGAATAGATGACACACCCGTAAGCTTTTTCACTAGCGTCGGCGAAGGCTAGTAGCGACACATGGGATTTTTCATTTACGCCGATATGACGTTGAACCTGTAAATGTTAGATTAAAGGTAATTCTGATATATATTGCTGCCCTGTATTGACAATATTAGTGGATGGATTCTCATCCCAGCTAAGTTTTAGAACCCACAAGGCTTTAATTAATAATTTGGCGTAAAGTATTACTGGACCGACAAGTCCTTAAACATCGTACAAGCGAGCGGTTGCGGAGAGGATAGCGCGTTTGGTACAAGTGACCGGTGGCGGCGAAACAAGAAAGGAAAACTTATCGGTAGCGGGATACCAACGAAGGCCTAAAATTTTTAAAATGTCATTATCATCAAATGATACCGAGTCTTGTTGACGATGTGATGGTAAAAGCTCCTTGCAGTTACTTGTCCACTTAACCAAATCGAATCCACCTCGGCGAAACATTTGGATAAGTTGAGTGGCGGTGTTGACTGCGTTGTTGACGCAAGGTGCGGAGGAAACGAGGTCATCTATATAAATACCCCTTTCCACTACAGAAGCAGCAAGGGGATAGGACTCCCTTTCGTCAGCGGCTAACTGGCGTAAAGTGCGAAGTGCGAGGAAAGGGAAGAGCGTAATCCGAATGTGACGCGATTAAATTCATATGTTCGTATAGTTTCTTCTGTAGAAAACCGATATAAAATGCGTTGAAAAGCGCGATGGGATTTTTGGACTTCGATACACAAGTACATTTGCCTAACATCTGCAAAGAAAGCGATGCGATAAACTCTAACGTTTAATAAAATATTAAAAATGTCTGTTTGTAAATTTTGCCCGGTGTGCAAAATGTCATTCAAAGAAATATCGTTATCCGACTTAGCACTAGCGTCTAAAACGATGCGCAACTTCGTTGTACTTTTATCATTCCGTACGACAGGGTGATGCGGCAAATAAAAGAAGGCTGTATACAATCATTATCAGAAACAGCGGATAAAATACCCTTATTAATGTATTCCCGTATAACAACATTGTATTGATCGCGAAGATCGGGATATTCGTTAAAGCGTTTTTCCAAAAGTAAAAGGCGTTTTTTTGCATTCATTAAAGAGTCACCCAATATGTCGGGCCTTTTCTTAAATGGCAGGGCGACCACATACCGTCCGTCGTTTTGGCGGTAAGTAGTATAAGTATAAATGTCTTCACATTCCTGCTCATCACGGCTCAAATATATTTTTGCGGAAGTTCCTCAATTTTCCAATTTTTTTTCCATTATATCAATAAGACAATTTTGATTTAAATTTGTATCATAAGAACAGGAAACAAATGAACGCGGGGAATGATGTGATATAGCGACTTCAGCTTCACCCATAATAATATATCCGAGTGATGTTTCTATGGCACTAGGCCATTGCGAATGAATTAAGTTTTCAGGCGACAAAAGTTTTATGTAGGTATTAACCCCCAATAAAATATCTATAGACCCAGGTTGATAAAACTGATCATCTGCTAAGCGTATTTTATCTAAATAGCGAATTTTTGAAACATCTACTATCGAATCTGGCAACTGACCCGTGATGATCGAAACAACTAATGGTTCAATATGATAAAATTTGTTATCATTAAAACGAGACGTGAACTGCAGTGAAGTGACTCCTAAAATCTTTTGGGACACACCACCGATCCCGTGTACTTCGGGATGTAGAAATATATGATGTAGAAATATTTTACTGATATTCCGATCTTAACCACAAAGTCACTATATTCTCCTGCCGTCAACGAACCATTACTTAAACAAAATGTAAATGCGTGTCAAAAGATATTGCAAAAGATATTGTAAAATATTTAAAAACTATGGATACTGAGAAAACCGAAGATCTGTTGGAGATTTCCTTTTGGGTATTGAATTTTTTCCCACGAAAAAGCTATCTGAACTCCGGAAAAAGTAGAAGTTTGCAGACGCAAGGTCTGCATAACACGGCAATTACGTGGCAATTTTACGTGGTAGAGCCATGCTGCAGTTATATTAGTAGTATAGTTGTAGCACGAATGGGTCGGCTCGACCGGGGAAGGACCACGCTCTCACAGAATACCAGCGTGAAATAGTAGCTTAATGCTGCTGTATTTCGTATGGTGAGTGTAGAGAACCGGAGACCCTTTTTACTGGAAATGAGGCATTCCATCTCAGTCCACACGGGTGACAACGCATCTGCATTTTGATTTGTAATGGAAGATAGATGTAGATGTCTATGGGCCGCAGCAACCACTTACCATCAGGTGGACTGTGTGCTCGTTTGTCAGCCCATTCTATAAAAAAAAAAAAAAAAAAAAAAAAATTAACGTAGAGCTTCCAACCCCAGCTCTTGTAGCTGGGAGACCATCTATTGTGCAGTATGAGCTCGCACATTGTCGTGCAGTAGCAACGGGGATGAGCAACTGATAAAAACTGGTTGGTAGACGAGCTTCTCCATAATTGTGTTCAGTTCTTCTGAGTACATATCTGCAGTATTTCTCATCCCGTTTAGTTAGAAGCTGTGATGAATTACACCGGCGCTAGACCACGAAACAGAGACCATCACTTTATAAGGGTAAGTTTTCGTTTAGGGCATTTTTATTGCTGAACCAGAATCCAACCAACTAGCTGATCATTTGGGATTGCCAAGCATTATTTCTTACTGTGTGCCTGTTGATATGCAGTGTAGTGGCAGATAAGAGTATCCACTACCCCATATCTTCCCGTGGGTGTCGTAAAAGGCGACAGAGGGAAACAGGCATGACAGGCAATGGGCTGCAGCATATTTCTGATAACAGCAACCGTACAACAAACCCGCTCGCTAAGCGTGGCAAATATGGCAATATGCCACCCACGAAGAATTACACAAACAGACGGCCCCCAGTTCCAGGCGGCCCCGCCATTCCTGGCCATGGTGGATCGTCAACAGATTTGACAGCATTCAGGCAACTGAACAGACAGATCTTCAAATGCATGCGGCGAGACTTACGCAAATTTAATACTGCTCGTATTGAAGAAGCAATTGAGCGGAACCAGGGCTACAAAGTCTTTGCCAGAGATCTGCCTGCCAGAAAGAGCCAACTGTCAAAGCTGAAGACTGAATGTGGTAGCATCGTTTCCGGGACACCTGAGATTTTAAGTGAGATTAAGAGGTTCTATGGGCAGCTGTGCACATCAGCATTGGAGCCACACGCAAGTGTGAGTAACGATCCAAGAGCAAGTCTTATCCGACACTATTCCGATGATATCCCGGACGTCAGTCTGAGCGAGATAAGAATGGCTCTCCAGAGGATGGAATTAATGCGGAGCTTCCGAAAGCGGATGGAACACCAGTACTTGAGGTCCTTCAGAAGCTCTTTAATTCCGTCCTCCATGGTGGCACTACTCCGGAGGCGTGGAGCAGAAGTGCGGTGGTCTTGTTCTTTAAGAAAAGCGACAACGCTCCCTTGAAGAACTACAGACGTATTTCCCTTCTGAGCCGCGTCTACGTGCTGTTACCGAGAGTCATTACGAATCGTCTCGCACGCAGACTCGACGACTTCCAGCCTCACGAACAAGCCGGTTTCCGAAAAGGCTTTAGTACCATGGACCACACACATACCCTTCGGCAAATTGTACAGAAGTCCAATGAGTACAATCTGCCACTTTGCCTGGCGTATGTGGACTATGAAAAAGCCTTTGATTCCATCGAAATTTGGGCGGTGCTACAGTCTCTTCAACGGTGCCAAGTTTACTGTCGGTATATCGAAGTGCCGAAGTGTTTGTGCAGTAGGGCTACGACGGCTATCCGAGTACAGAACCAAAGTATGAAACCTTTCCAACAGCAGAGAGGTATAAGACAGGGTGACGTTATTTCCCCGAAATTCTTCACCGCTGCATTGGAAGACGTTTTCAAGCTACTGGACTGGAAATGCTACAGTATTTAACATCAATGCCGAGTACATCACTCACCTTCGATTTGCCAACGATATAGTCCTTATGGCAGAATCGCTGGAAGACTTAAGCACTATGCTCAAATGACCTCAATAGTGGCTCCCAACGGATAGGTTTTAAGATGAACATGGACAAAACAAGAATCACGTTTAATGTCCATGTCACTCCTATGCCGATAGTAGTTGGGAGCACTAAGCTCGAAGTTGTTGACGAGTACGTTTACCTGGGACAAATAGTCCGACTAGGTAAGTCCAACTTCGACCGAGGGGTCAATCGACGGATTCAACTCGGCTGGGCAGCGTTCGGGAAAAACGAACATCTTCTCGTTAGGTATACCTCAATCTTTGAAAACTAATGTGTACAACCAGTGCGTTTTGCCAGAGATGACTTACGGATCTCAGACGTGGTTCTTCACTGCTGGCCGTATGACGACGCTCAAGGTCGCTCAGCGAGCTATAGCTCTCCATAGCTCGCTGAGCGACTATGCTCGGAGTTTCTCTGCGTGATAGACTCAGAAATGAGGATATCCGCAGGAAAACCAAAGTGACTGACATATCCCAACGGATTAGTAAGCTGAAGTAACAATGAGTCGGCCATATAGCTCGAAGAAACGATAACCGATGATGAATAAAGATTCTCGAGTAGCAGCCTCGTACCGGTAGGCGTAGTGTAGGGCGACCCCCACTAGATGGAGTGACGACCTGGTAAGATATGCAGGAAGTCGATGGATGCAGGTGGCTCAGGACCGCGCATTGTGGCATTACTTGGGGGAGGCCTATGTTCAGCAGTGGACTTGTAAAGTGCTGTAATGATGATGATGATGATGTGCCTATTGAATAGTGCAAGGAGGCCTCGATACGAAACTCGCACTGGCGATTGTGGAGTTCGTAGGGCATACATTCTTCAAGCTGTTTTACCTAAGCAATTTTACCTAAATGGACCAATTATATTGTTTTGATGGTAATTTCGAAAGTTGCTGCTAATTCAACTGTAGATTGAGTATCATCGGATTCCAACAATCCCCTTTAATTCGTCATTGATAACCAAAGTTTTAGGAAGACTATGGGGTTCATTTTTCTGGTCCAATTTTCCATATCGAAAGCGGATGAACAAATAACTGGTGCTGCGTTTGTATGTATGTAGTGTACGTTTCGGAAATGTCGTTGATGTTGCGTGTCACTTGTGCCGCGTTACTTCCACGAAGGTGCTCATATTCCATAATCACTCGAATTTTTAACGTATCCACGATGACGAATACGATTCAAATGCGATGAAAACATAACGCTTATAAATAAAGAGATAAATAATATTGAAAAAAGAATTCCATATTTTTAAAATAAAATTAATTTGAAATAAGACTTCTTTCAAAGTAATTTTATTTTAAAAATATGGAATTCAAAAAATTGTCAATCGATTACTATTTTGATTAGTAATGGTCAGTACTGAAGAACGGAAATTTAATAAGTAAAGACCGATTATTAATATATACCTAGTTTACTTGTAACTTACCAACACATACTGAAATTACTCTACAGATAGCGAAGGTTGCGTCTTAAGTTGATCGGGGCGTTGTAATTATCAAGGCGTTAGTAGTATTGTCTGTGCTTTGCCTTACGCTATGTTATTAGTAACTACGTTGCCAGTTGTCATTTCGTCTCTGTTGGCGCCATCTAGTTCATTTTATATAATGCATTTTTTTCTAAATTTACCCTCCTTTAAATTCATATTTCAGACATTCGTTTTCCACTCAACCGCACGCCTAGTGTATATATATTATACAGCTGAGAACTGTCTCACGAGTCAATCAGTACTTAAGTAAATTAAAGTAGCGAGGTTTTGTGTCCGCAAAAGGAAGGAAGAAGCGTTAGCTCGTCTACGACTTGGCAAAACCTGTCTCCGGAGCGTGGAAGATCTGCGAGGACGGTGGTGATAAGGTAGGCGTGCAATTTATTTTTAACGAACGCCCTTTCTCTCAACCACAGAATACATTTACCCTGACGGGCTCTCAACAAGCATCGCTTTACAGTCCAGGATCGAAGGCCACAAGCTTTGCTATTTTTTAATTCTCTATCTCCGCAACAGTCTCTTTGCTTTAAAAAATTAATTGATGTCTGATATAATAAATTGTATTAGTATGACGCCTGGTCGATATTCGACCATTAAATAACTGGAGCATTTTGAATAGAGAAGTCATTTGTGTTCAATTTATTTGCACACACATGCGTTTGTTCATACACATATATTGTTTGTGTGCTCATTTTTCTGCACATCTAAAGCACAACATCTTTCTGTACTCGTATATGTTTCGTTACTATGTTTTTTATTTTTACAAGTTTCGTTCAAATGGTGTGAGTTGTTTTGATTTTAGTTATTTAGACACAAATACACTTCACTTTTATTTATTTGTATAGATGACTTACTAGCTGTGCCCAGTACGCGAATTTCTTTTTTTTTCGGAAAAAAGTTTCAACGTAACTTAAAAGAAGTCGATGATGAAAGATGATGGACAATCGAACAAAGATATTTTTCAGAAAAACGATCACTATAGATAGTGAGGCGCAATAGGTCGTTGTAATCGGATGGGATTTTATTCCATTTTTATAAGCTAAGGGTGACAAACGAGCACACAGTCCACCTAATGGTAAATGGATACTGTCGGCCATAGATATATCTACATTTATCATGAATTAAGAATCAAAATGCGGATGCATTATCAAAGCTAAGGACTAAGATGGAATACCTCGTCTCCAGAAAATAATATTTCCGGTTCTCTTTACTCATCATACGAAAAACAGCATCAATAAGCTGCAATTTTACGCGGGTATTCTGGGTGAGCATGGTCCTGCCCCAGTCGATCCGGCTCATCTGTGCTACAACAATACTACAAATATAGCTGCAACATGGCTCTACTACGTAAATTACAAGCTAGTTGTTTCTACTTTAAGCTTTCTGTTACTGCCTGGAATATGATCGTTAAACTAGTTTTTAAATCCATAACGAAGTTTTGTTAAAATAAATAAAAATGTTGTTTGGCCCTTACTTAGTTATTTTCCGAGCGCTTGCTCGGTATTGCTATCTCATAATATGCGTACTATGAAGTCATTGCATCACTTTCATTTTTTACTCTCCTTCAGTCGTCCGTTAGATTGACCGACAAAGGAATAAGCCACGCCCCCAAAACTTCGATTCATTTTCAAGGTATCCTCTTAAGGAAATGAATCCGTGAATAGTTGTTGCTGCATTCAGCAAACGCAGCCAGTGTTGTTGGCACTGTATCGCGGGGAATAGGAATGTATTATAAGATAAGTTTTTAATTTTAGAACGTTTATTTTATTTTGGAAATAAAAAATACACATTTTAATGTAATATGGGTAAATTATGTGTTAATAAATTTCAACCTATTTATGGACCGGTGTTTGCAAACTTTGAAAGATGAGAATTGTGGGTTAAGAATGGGCGAGTTAACCGTCAAATGCCTTTTGTATGCCGATGATCAAGTCATATTTGCGTCATCGGCGGCTGAGTTGCAAATGATGGTTACATTAATGAACTGGGAATTAAAAGAAAGGGGAATGAAAGTGAACGCAAGTAAGACGAAAGTGATGGTTTTTGAAAGAGAAGAAAGCAAAACGGTATGTGAAATAAGAATAGAAGGTGAGTTAATTGAGCAAGTGGATGAGTTTGTGTATTTGGGATGTGTATTTAGCAGGGATCGTAGATATGATAGGGATATAGAACGACGAGTAAATGCAGGGAATAGAGTGAATGGGGCACTACACTCTATTGTGAAGAACCAGAATGTGTCAAAACAGGCACGTATGGTAATTCATAATGCTGTGTTAGTACCTACTTTAATGTATGGTAGTGAATACTGGGTGTGGCAGAAGAAGCACGAAAGTAGAATAAATGCTGTAGAAATGCGGTCTTTAAGGAATATGCTAGGGTTGAATCTGAATGACAGGGTGAGAAATTGCGTGATAAGAGAAAAATGTGGTATGCAAGACGATATTGTGACCAGGATTAAGAAAGGAATGCTTCGGTGGTTTGGTCACGTAGAAAGAATGAATGAGGAAAGAGTGACAAAGCAAACTAATATGGCAGATGTGAACGGCCGAGTCGGGAAGGGACGCCCTAGAAAAAAGTTTATCGACCAAATTGGCGATATTTTGAAAATGGGCCACGTTAGAAGTACCCTTAACTGACGAGCATGTATGCGTAGATATATGGATGTAAAGGAGGCGAAAGAGGTATGTCAGGATCGTGCCCAATGGAAGTCCGTAGTCTCTGCCTACCCCTCTGGGTGACAGGCGTGAGTGTTTATGTTTATGTTTAATAAATTGAAGGTTAATCCATCTAAAATGATAAAATGTTTTGCATATTATATGATTTCAATAAAACTTCTGTATAATTTGTATTTTGAAAAAATGTATTCAATTCTGTTCATAAACAATTATCCTCTAAAACACTTTCATACCCACCCGGGCAAACAAAATTAAAAATATGTATTTTAACAGCAATTTATTGAAATTTCCATAACGTTGTTCAACAGGTGCACTTAAGACATTTTCGAGAAGTTATACTGAAGGCATTGAAAGTATTCAAAAGTACATGAAATATGTTTAGTACAGGTAGACTCTTGACGAAATTGGATGGGCAATTTTTGTTGTCGTTTGACTCGGGTTTAACTAGTTATGTATATAATCCCATCATGAAGCACTGCTAATAAGGGTTTGTTTACTACTTACGTTATTTCAGTCGAATTAATGCGGGCGATATAAAGATTTAAAATATTTTCAATTTCTTTAATTTATATAATGATATATTTTTATTAATGTTTGATAAGAAAAACAATTTCAAACATTTATAGTGTAACAGTAAGGCGGATGGAGTTTCTGTAAATGTGTGGTTTTGATGATTTTATGTAAGAGCGTGTTATTATCATCATCATATACCTATCAAATCTAATTTTCTTGTTCTTATTGATCCAACGGTATTTCGTCTGTTGGACTTTGGGCTCTTCTAATCTTGGGTAAGATTCACTTTTAATCATCAGCTGGGAAAATGAATTGACAATCGAAATAACAACAGCTCTCACCTTTAACGCTGCTGCCCTAATCCGAGTATTTTATGTTTGGTAAAACGATATGATATAACATCTATTGGGAGTCATAAGATTTTACTTGCGTTTCTAGCAGTCTCCTGTTACATTAAATACTGGATTTAATGGGGTGACGGATTTTCTTACGCTGCTACGATGTGGCGGAAAAAACCATGTAGCAAATACCAACTATATAAGACAGGGGTCTTCGAGGAAAGAACCTACTTCTTGTTCGGGATTTTAAAAGAATTTAAAAATAATACAATTTAAAAGGTGGTCTTGGACGATTGTATTGATCTCACAACAGGTGAGAGGTTAAAACCATATTGAAAGGACAAATAACCTGTTCAAAATCGTACCTAATCTACTGATGTAATTACTACTAATAACAACGTATTGTTAACTCGCTGCTATGAAAGAAGGCGCAGGCGCTTCAACACTTCTTTCAAAAGGCAGCAACGCTTAAGCAATTTCCCTGACGTTTTGTACGTTGTTAAACGGTAATGATTTATAGAATAATGAATACAAACGAGCGTACAGTCCAATTGACGTTTTTTATAGGATAGGGTGACAAACAAGCACACAGTCCACCTGAGGGTAAGGGGTTGCTGCGGCCCATAGAAATTCTATCCTCGATTACAAATCAAAATGCAGATGCGTTGTCACACGTGAGGACTAAGATGAAATGCCTCGTTTCCAGTAAAAAGGGTCTCCGGTTCTCTACACTCACCATACGGAACACAGCTGAATTAAGCTACTATTTTACGCTGGTATTCTGTGAGAGCGTGGTCCTTCCCCGGTCGAGCCGACCCTTTCGTGCAACAACTATACTACTAATATAACTGCAGCATTGCTCTACCATGTAAAGAAAAGTGGATGCTGAGGCCGACAGACATATACATTTCCCCTCGACCAAGAATCAAAATGCGGATGTGTTGTCTCCCTGAGGACTAAGCTGAAATGCCTTGTATCCAGGAAACAAGGGTCTCCGCTTCTCTACCGTGTAATGGCGGTGTAAGAATATATCCCATATCATCCGTGGTAAGAGGCGGCAGAGGGAAACAAGTCAGTAGATGGGCAGCAGTTGCTTCCTAATAACGGCTAAAAAAACGTCCGTTTCCAACCCGCTTTCCAAGTGTGATGAATATCGCAATTATTACCCCTAAGGGGCAATCCAAGGGGTAGGCTAATGTTCAGCATTGAACTTTAATAGGTTGTAAAGGTAACGGTTCACACAGCGGAATTAAACTGCTATTTTAAGATGATATTCTGTAAAGGCGTAATACTTTCTAAGTCGAACCGACCCATTCGTGCTACAACCATATTATAGCTGCAGCATGCGTATGATTTTATCATCAACCCTCTGGCACGTTTGCATTTCTTCTCTAAAAGTGTATCAACAGTTACTAAATTTAGATTCGGCAACGTTTCTGAAATTCCCCTAGTATTGCAATTGTTCATTGGTGACGTTTGACACTTAAAATCTCTTCTATAAAAAGCCATAAATACATTGACTTATATATTTCCTTTTACAAATTAATGCATAAATAAAACAAAATTATATTCATATTTCGAGAGTAGCAAAAATAATTCAACGCGCATTCACAAGCCATGTGTAAATTGCCTTAGTTACAAATTATCGTACGAGATGAAGCTTATTTTCAAATCAAGCTGTGCTGAAATTTCTTAATTGCTTGACTATTTTGACGTTTGGTAATTTATAAGGTTCAGTGAATAAGGATTACATTTTGAATATGTATTGTTAGGACGCTGTTCTGTTAATATTGTCTACATAGAAATATGAGTCAATATCTCTCATTGTAGCTGTAGTAGGTATATCTAGCAGTTAAATATATGAATGAATGAAAGAATGAATGAATATACTTTATTGCACACCACAAACAAATTTACAGAGATTATAACAGAGAGCAGATTACATGTACAATTTGGCGGCCTTATCGCTACATAGCGATCTCTTCCAGGCAACCAAAGGTGTAAAGGAATAAAACAGTGAGTACTAGGTAGGTGGTGGGTATATACGTAAACATACATACATATACACATATATATATATATATACATATATACATACATATACATATGCATACATATATCCTCAAATATATACCACTAACAATAACATAAACAAATAAATACAAAACTACATAATCACATAATTTATGCTAATGATTTTCGAACGAATGAGACAAGTAATGCTCTTTAAGAAGACGCTTAAAGACTACAATAGTCTGAGCTTCGCGTATATACAAAGGTAGGGCATTCCAGAGCTTAATAGACTGTACAGTAAAAGATTTATTAAAGGAAGATGTATAGTGAATTGGTACCCTTAAAATGAGTTTTCTTGAAGAGCGTAAAGGTTCCCCTGGAAGCCCAACAAAACTAAATTTCTCCTTAAGATAAGGAGGAGTAGAAGGGTGAAATAAGACACAGTACAGAATAGAAAGAATATGCATGTTTCGGCGAAATTGGATAGGTAACCACTTGAGACGTGAGCGAAATTGGGAAATGTGGTCAAATTTGCGCAATCCAAATATGAACCGAATACTAGTATTTTGAAATCTCTCAAGCTTAGTTAGCTGGTCTTTAGTTATGTCTACATAGCTTTCGTCAGCATAGTCGAGAATCGGAAGGAGAAGAGACTGTGCGAGCATAATTTTTGTAGGAATGGGAAGAAATGATCGAAGGCGACGCAGTGAACTAAGAGCGACAAAGGTTTTCTTACTTACCTCATTCGGTTGGCGTTTCCAATTTAAGGAACTATCAAGGTAAACACCAAGATTTTTGACATTGTCAAAGTAAGGGATCACAACCCCATCGAATACAACAGGTGGTATGGAGAACCAGTCAATTCTTGAGATAAAGCTCTGACTACCAAAAATGATTGCCTGTGACTTTTTAGGATTGACATTTAGGCCATATGATTGACTCCACTCATGAATCATATTTAAGTCATTGTTTAATGTAGCAATTGCATTCGGCAAATTCTCAAGAGTTGACTGGGTGTAAATCTGGACATCATCCGCATACATGTGGTAGAGAGAAGAAGTTTTATGAGTAATTGAATTAATGAAAATGGAAAAGAGTAAAGGTGACAACACGCCACCCTGCGGCACGCCTGCAGTAATATCAACCCAGATGAGTGAGTTTCATCAACATGAATACACTGCCGACGGCCACAGAGATAACTTTGAAACCAGTCAATTACTGATGGAGATATGTTAAGGGAATACAACTGACTCAACAGTATATCGAAATAAACAGTATTGAACGCATTACTGAAATCTAGGAAGGTCATGACTGTGAGTTGTTTATTATCCATACCCCACCGTATGTCATCAGTAACTTTAATTAAGGCAGTAGCCGTACTATGACCGGGACGGAAACCGGATTGTAAAGAATTCAACAAGTTGTGCTTATTAAGGAAAAGTGTCAGCTGTTGGCAAATAAGTTTTTCAAGGACTTTAGAAAGGAAAGGTAAAATCGAAATGGGACGGAACTCAGTGAGGTTGACGGGATTAGATTTCTTCGGAAGGGGTATAACATAAGCACTCTTCCAGGCTTGAGGGAATTTAGAGGAAGATGCACATGCGTTAAGCAAATGAGTGATAATGGGAGTGATAACATCAAGGAGAGGAACGATCATATTACGGCTAATGCTGTCGCTACCGACAGCATTTGAGGAGATGGATAATATGATTCTCTTAACATCACATGCATTAAATTGACTAAAAACGAACGGAGAATAATTAGGAGTCGGACTTACAGAAAGAGAACGAAGTGTTTGCAGTTTATGTTCACTATCAAAAGAGTTAGAAGGATTAGAAAAATGTTGATTTAATAGTTCAACATCAACACTGGGAGGTGAAGTATTAAGAGAGTTTCTACCAACTCCAACTGTTTTAAGAAACTTCCACACCCTAGATGAGTCGCCGTTCTCGACTGATGAATGAATATGGCGTCGTTGTGCATCTCTACATAATGTGTTGCAGCGATTCCGGATTTTAGTGTATTTTCTAAGGTTTTCCTCTGTTTTGTTCCTCTTAAGCTTTGACAATGCCGCATTCTCCTTCAAAATTAGCCTTTTCAGATCATCGGAGAGCCATGGAGCAGGTAAGTGCTTGAGTTTAACATAATGCATTGGCGCGTGTACGTCATATAGCTGAGTGAGAAGGGAATTGAAAAGTTCCACTTTATCGTCAATGCATGGTGCTCTCTCAATCACTGACCAGTCTATATTATGAGCATCTTCGCAAAGTTGGTCAATATCCATTCCTCTAAAATTACGTCGCAGAACTAATTTAGGTTTGATTTTAGGAGGGCGTAGTTTATACGAAAGGAAAAGTAAATCGTGATAAGAGAATGCATCAGCAGGACACTGTCCATGCTTGAAAACTAGGTTTGAAGATGACACGATAATTAAGTCCAGAAGGGAAGGAGTACAGTTAGGAAATTTGTGAGTAGCAGCAAGGGGTAGGATTTGCATATTACACGCTTCAATTATAGACTCAAGTTTTATAGCCCGATTGTCGCCTTTAAGTAAACAGGTGCTAAAGTCACCCATCAAAATAGTATGACTATATGTAGGGACTAGTGATTCTAAAAGAGATTCAAAAGAAGTAAAATAGTTTATAGAAAGAGAGGGACTGTAGAAAACTCCAAGTAGGATTTTATTCTGAGACAGGGAGACCTCAACTAGCAAATGCTCAGCAGAATCACCAGGAGGCGGTTGACATGACGAACTAACAATTTTAAATGGAAAGTAGGATCTTAGATAGATCGCCACGCCCCCACCACCTCTATTACTGCGGTCATTTCTAATTAGATGAAACCCAGGCAAAGAGTAAGAAGTAGAAGGCAAACAGGGTTTTAGCCAAGATTCTGAAACTAAAATGGCATGAATATTTCGGGATTCAAATGACGCAAGTATGTCGGGATAATGAGCCGGAATGCTTTGGGCATTAATATGAATAGCATTGAAATTATTCACACAGTCTGAGAAACAAGAATTTAAGGTGATGTTGAGTGAAGGAGAAGCAGTTGAACTGTGATAACTAACATCAATAAGTGTCTCATCATCCGAAGACAACGACAGAAACAAATCACTATCGTTACAAATGTTTGAGGTTAACATAAAAACTAATTAAATATACAAATAAATACTAATATACAATAAAAAATAAAATTTAAAATTAATATAAATGCAAGATCAAACGGAACCCACAAAATTACAACCACCAGCAGCATGAAAGAGAAAGCATATAACACAACAACAACTTAAATAAATAGAACAATAAATTTAATATTAAAATTCCCAAAACAAAACAAAAAAAACTTGTAGTCTAACACCAATAAATTGTAAAGAATTATAAACGTCGGACTAGGCAGTATGGTTGTAGATACCTTTGCCAAGCTAGTAAAATATAAAAAGTAAAAATGAATCTTAGAATTTCTCTGTCTACGTCTAAGAATGCTTCTGTCAGCCTCTGTGGTTGCAGTACTCTAGTATTGAAACAGTAATCTATGGTTACAGGTAACAACTGTCAGTCTTAAAGACTTAAAGTAAACAATAAAAATAAAAAACACAAAAGAAAAAATTAGGATAAACAATTAATCTAAATACCTGTAATGTGGAATAATTAAAATAATTTGAGAAACAGTCTTCAAACTAGTGCAACCAATTGGAAATGATGTCATTGAAATATACGGCAAAGAATTCTAAAGTAACACCTGATAACCAAAAGTTACAAAAAATACATGAATTGAGCTGCTGGAGTACATGAGTAAAAGCCAAACTACAAGAAAACACGCCACCTTCATTTTTTAGTCGTCTTCCTAGCCCTAGCAGTAGTAACACAGGGCTTAGGAGCAGAAGATGCCGCCGCAGCTGTCGTCGCCGCCGTCGTCGCAGTCAAAGATGAGGTGGTAGGAACACCACACGCTGCATCAGGAATGGCGATCACCTCAGCCACGGTGTACACCCGGTGCATCGTGCCATCGGACCCAAGCACCACGACATATCCATTTTGTGACCAACACTGCGATACGCCAAAGCGCTTCCGAGCAGCAACGAACGCCTCATGACGGCCCTTAGTCAAGAACTCGGATAGAGTAACTCCGCTACCCTTTAATTTGGTTTTAGAAAACCAGACTTTGTCACGGAGATCCTGATCTCGAAACTTCACAAGCAGTGCACGAGGCTTATCGCCACGGGGTTGCCCTAAGCGATGGCATCTAGTGATAGAGCTCACAGTAATTTCAGGGATATTCAATCGCTCCGATAATATCTTACTTGTGCAAAGAACTGGGGTTTCATCTCGGGCTTCAGGCACACCATGCACAAGCAACATCTTCCTCCTGGTCCTTACCTCCATTTCATCTTGATTCCTAGAGAGAAGCTGGAGCTGAAGTTGCAAATTTTCTAGTGCTGACAAAACAAATCCCCTAAAGGCGTTAAATTGTGCATTAATGTTGGAAGTAGGGCTTGTTGCAGGGATGGATGTTCTGACCTCCCTCTGGAACTCATCCATACGTGCAGTGAAATTCAGCGTTAGCTCTTCAATTGACTTCTTAAGCAAATCCATTATGAATATTCAATTAAAGGTTATTCAAAGATCAATGTCAGGTGACAGTGAAGTGGCAATAATAAGTTTTAAGTTGTGCAGTGAAAAACCAGTTATTAGTAAACAATGCTGGTGGATTTATGTACTTACAGGTACATTTATATACTTGATTATCCTAGTTTTACTATATTTTAACATTAAAATCTCAGGAACAATTTTAAATATGTCAATACACTTGGCACCTACCCACCAAAAAAAAATATATACATAGTATTACACTGTAAAATTATAAAATTTCCATATTTACTCACGAAAGACAATAATAGTTGTTTATACAGCCGCTGTAGCGACCGTTGTCACCATTTTTCCCGTTCCATAAACGTATAATTTAAAAAATTGAGCTCTGATCAATAATTCGTTTCATTACCATGCATGCACAAAAATCAAGTAGATAAAAAGTTTTGTTTGTTTCAGTAAATGCACGTCACTTGGAGAAGTTTAGAAGTAACACAGTAAAACAACTTTTATAACTTTCAAAGAATAATGATTTAGATATTTTTAATTGATATATGAACTAAAAAGAAAAATTATTGAAATTTTTTTAATTAATAAATTTTTTAATTATTTTAATTTTACTTCTTAAATAGGCTCCTTGAACTTTCGCAAGACATTCAATGAATGGGTGACAGTAGGAGTCAATAAGAGTAGACAAAGGTTATATGAATTTAACAATGAAACGTCATGTAATCCTAGCTTCAAATGAAGGGAATATGTTAAAAATATTCAAAAATATTTTAAAGAGTGTGCTCCATAGCCAAGTTTTAAATTTGAGCAACCAATCATAGACGGCTTATAATAAAATTAAAATGATATGGAGTACAATTAATACCGAAACCGGTAAGCTCAACACTCACAATTTAAAGTACCAGTTATAACAACAAATTAACTAAATCATATCAGGATGTTGCAATGGTTTTTGAGAAATATTTTACTTATATTTCGATCTTAACCACAAAGTCACTATACTCTTCTCTTGCCGTCAACAAATCATTACTGAAACGAAATATAAATGCGTGTCCAAATAATTTTGCAATTTATAAAGTATTTTCAAAAGATATTGTGATTGATACTGAGAAAATCCGAGATCTGTTGGGGATTTCCTTTTCGGTATTGAATTTTTGCTCAACAAAACGTTATCCAAACTCTGGAAAAAGTAGAAGTTTGCAGACTCAAGGTCTGCAGAATATGGCAGACAACGTAGAGCTTCCAACCCCAGCTCTTGTAGCTTGAAGACCGTCTATTGTGCAGTATGAGGTCGCGCGTTGTCGTGCAGTAGCAGCAGGGATGAGCAACTTATAAAAACTGGTTGGCAGAAGGGCTTCTCCATAATTGACCAATCTATGATATACTATATACGTTTTGTTACTATGTTTTTTATTTTTACAAGTTTCGTTCAAATGGTTTGAGTTGTTTTGATTTTAGTTATTTAGACACAAACCGAAGGAGAGAAGATGACTTACTAGCTGTGCCCAGTACGCGATGTACTTTTTTTTTCGGAAAAAAGTTCCAACGTAACTTAAAAGATGATGATGAAATATGATGGACAATCAAACAAAGATATTTTTCAGAAACTATTGCAGGCGCGCTAATAATACCAGTGCTCGACCACTATTCGTGATGGTAATAATTATAACGATTTAACTATAGTCAGTAAGGCGTAATGGGTCGTCGTAATCGGATGGGATTTTATTTTTATTTTTATAGGCTAAGGGTGACAAACGAGCACACAGTCCACCTGGTGGTAAGTGAATACTGTCTCCAAGAATCAAAATGCAGATGTGCAATCAACCTTAAGGACTAGGATGGAATACCTCGTTTCCAAAAAAAAAATAATCTCTGGTTCTCTTTACTCATCATACGAAAAACAGAGGCAATAATCTGCTATTTTACGTTGTATTCTGTGTGAGCATGGTCCTGCTCCATTCGATCCGGCCAATTTGTGCTACAATTATACTACTAATATAGCTGCAGCATGGCTCTACTACGTAAATTACAAGCTAGTTGTTTCTACATTAAGCTTTATGCTACTGCCTGGAATATGACCGTTACCCTATAGATTGCCTGATACTTAGGACGTTTGAATTTGGCCTTAGTTATCACTATTGGCAGGCGAATTTGCGACCGCACTTTTTTGAACGTTGTACGAAAAGTAATGCTGCTTATATTCTGTTTCAGTTCCCTATGTCGTCTTACGTCACTTATAGAATGATATAGGGGAAGTGGATTCTCGTACCCGGTACCGCCATTATACGTCAATATTAAACTTTAAATGGTGTATGCGCACTTGATCTAGAAAGAAGAAAGAAAGAAACATTTATCGCAAACACGCCACACACATATGGCACTAACATTATGTTAAGTACAATTGTACACAATTGAACGGGCACTTAAATTTAACTTTTACTTAAGGGCATAACAAAATTAAAAAACAACACCCTGACAAATACATTCAACAAAAGTATGTATAAATATAAATTACTCCTTAATTACGTTCATCATGTGTGTTGTGGCTTGGTCGCTTTAGGAAAACGGACCTCGCTGTTTACAGTTGTCCATTTAAAATACCTCAAGATATCTTTAGTAATACCAGATTAAACAAAATTAGATCAAAAAGCTTAAATTTGAATTTTAAGAACAAGCTAGTAATACCAGTGCCTTAGTATGGGATGCTACGTGCGTAGACTTTACATCTCAGGGTCGTTTGAAGCCGGGTTGGCATCAGAGGCGGCTGAACTGAGAAAGTTGCGCTAGTATGAGACTCTGAGAGGTGACAACATATTTATGGCATTTTTTGTAGAGATTTTCGGTCCGTGGGTTCAGATACAGTGATGTTCCTTAAGGAAATGAATCCGCGAATTGTTGTTGCTGCATTCAGCGAACGCAGCCAGTGTTCTTGGCACTGTATCGCGGGAAATAGGAATGTATTATAAGTTAAGTTTTTAATTTTAGAATGTTTCTTTTATTTTGTTAATAAAAAATATACACTGTAATGTAATATGGGTAAATTATGTGTTAATAAATTTAAGGTTAATCCATCTAAAGTGATAAAATGTTTTGCATATTAAATGATTTAAATAAAACTTATGTATAATTTGTATTTTGAAAAAATGTATTCAATTCTGTTCATAAACAATTATTCTCTAAAATACTTTCATCCCTACCCGTGCAAACGAAATTAAAAATATGTATTTTAACAGCAATTTAGTAAAATTTCTAGAACGTTGTTCAACAGGTTGACTTATAACATTTTCGAGAAGTTATATTGAAGGTATTGAATATATTCAAAATTACATGAAATATGTTTAGTACAGGTAGACTCTTGACAAAATTGGATGGGCAATTTTTGTTGTCGTTTTACTTGGGTTTAACTAGTTATGTATTTATTCCCATCATGAAGCGCTGCTAATGAGGGTTTGTTTACCTTACTTTATTTCAGTCGAATTAATAAAAGCGATATAAAATTTAAGCTATTTTAAATTTTTTAAAATGATATATTTTTATTAATGTTTGATAACAAAAACAATTTCAAACATTTATAATATAACAGTAAGTTAGATGGAGTTTCTGTAAATGTGACGTTTTAAGATTTTATGTAAAAGCGTGTTATCATCATCATCATATTATATCAAATCTAATTTTTTTCTTTTTCTTGATCAAAGGGTGTTTTGTCTGTTGGACTTCGGGTTCCTCTAATCGTGTGTAAGATTTACTTTTAATCATCAAGCTGGTAAAATCAATTGACAAACGCAATAACAACAGCTTTCACCTTTAACGCTGCTGCCCTAATCCGAGTACTTTATGTTTGGTAAAACGATATGATATAACATCATCTATTGGAAGTCATAAGATTTTACTGGCGTTTCTAGCGGTCCCCTGTTACTTCAACTACGGGACTAAATGGGGTAACGGATTTCCTTACGCTACTACAACGTGGCAGAAGAAGCCATGTAGCAAATACCTTCTACATAAGACAGGGGTCTTCGAGGAAAGAACCTAATTGTTCGCGAGTTTAAAGGAATTTAAAAATAATGCAACTTTAATGTGGTCTTGGAGGATTGTATTGATCTCACAACAACTGAGAGGTTAAAACCATATTGAAAAGACAAAGAACCTGTTCAAATTTAACGTACCTACTCTACTGACGTAATTACTACTAATACAACGTATTGTTAACTAGTTGCTACGAAGGAAAGCGTAGGCGCTTCAACATTTCTTTCTAAAAGGCAGCAACGCTCAAGCAATTTCCCTGACGTTTTGTAAGTTGATAAACGGTAATGATTTATCGAATAAGAAACACAAACGAGCATACATCCCACCTGATGGTACGTGGATGCTGAAACCCACAGAAATCTACATTTCTCCTTGATCAAAAATCAAAATGCAGATGCGTTGTCATCCTGAGGACTAAGATGGAATGCACAAGGCATCCAGGAAAAAAGGATCTCCAGTTCTCTATCGCGTAATGGCGGTGTAAGAATATCTGCTATCCCATACCATCCGTGGCAAGAGGCGGCAGAGGGAAACAAGTCAGTAGATGGGCAGCAGCTGCTTCCTAATAACGGCTAAGAATAAATAACGACCGTTGCCAACCCGCTTGCCAAGCGTGACGACTATAATATATATATAATATTATAAATTTTATTAGGTAGTTTACAAGTTATTTAAAATTATATTAGGGAGCTTGCTAGCTACACTTATAGCAAATTCTCAGATGATTAGTAAATTTTGGTCATTGGTTTATTATGAGGTGATAATAAAACGTTTTGATTTAACATAAATAAACAATTTTCTTTTAAATTTTACATTTGAATTATAAGCTTTATTAAATTTATAAAATGCGTTAGTATAAAATTAGCTTAGAACCTAAATAAGTCCCAAAGCCTGAGGCGGCCTTTCTTGCACTCTTGAGTAGTGTTTGAACAATTATTCCGCATCACTGCCCAGTTGGTAAATCTATATCTATACTCAAATTATAAAAAGAAAATGTGAATTTGTATAAATGTAGAAGGTAATTTTCGGAACTACTACTACCAATTTGAAAACTTCTTTTACCATTTTAAAGGTACATTATTGCACATGGTCTTAGGCTACATATTATGTATATATAACTAGTCTGGCCATAAATACTATTACATATAATTTTTTCTTTCTTTTCAATTTTTTATTATTTTGAATTTGGAACGCATTCATTGTTTTTAAAAGTTCTTTCGATTTCGCGCCATTTCATATATTTTTTCGTGTTCATTATCAAATTAAAATATGAAATGGGGCATTAAAGGAAATAGAATTTCGGTGATCGCCTTGCACAAAGTGAGTATGGAGCCGTCGGTCATATTCCAGACACTTTAAAAGCTTACTATCAGCCGTGTGTTCGTATGTCATACTATCAGCAGATACAGCAACACTTCCTCTATCGAAGACCATACAAAATGGGGGCGGCCGTGTGCTGTTAGAACTACAAAGGCTGTTAATGCTGTTAAAGCCATAATGTTAAAGCCAAATATCCTCTATACCAATGAAAAAATTTTTACAATTAAAGAGCACTACAATAAGCAAAATGATAAAATGTACTCTCATACTTCTAAAGAAGCTGCTCACGTGGTCGGAATGGTTCAACGTGGTCATCATCCTGCATCAGTGATGGTTTGGTGGGGCGTGTCTTATCAAGGCGTCACAAAGCTATATTTTTGTGTAAAAAAAGGAGTGAAAATTTAAGCCAAAGTGTATGAAGAGACAGTCTTGGATCGTGTTGTGAAACCTCTCAGTAATACACAATTTTTAAAATGTATCGTGGACTTTCCAGCAGGACTCAGCACCTAGTCACAAGGCACGAACTACCCAAGCCTGGCTTGAAACCAACGTTCCGGACTTTATACGAGCTGAAGACAGGCCCTCATCTAGCCTAGACCTCAACCCTTAAGACTACAAATTATGGTCAGTTTTAGAGGACATGGCTTGCTCTAAACGACGGCGACACTAAATCTCTTGAAAAAACTCTGCAAGTAGTGGCGAAATTCCCCATGGAAACAGTGCGTAAGTCTATAGATTCGTGGCCACACAGATCATGGGGCCTGTATAATAGCCAAAGGTGGCCATTTTAAATAGAATATTGTTTTTATTTTTTGCTGAGACTTTAATAAATATAAGTTTTAGTAATGTTACATTATTTCGTTACAAAAATGCATTTTCATTTGTAATAGAACTGATGGCTGGAGTAGGTATTTACATTATTGCTTAAAGTTATGGTGATATTTGTCAACTCAGCCGAAAAAGCTGTACCCTTTTGGGAGCTTTCACAGCGTGTGCTGCATCAATATTTAAAGTTGTACGAAATAAAAATATGGCTGAATTGTCCTTCTTAAAACATTCTAGAAAGAAGTCCGCGACAGCATAATATATCTATTTTTGAAGCATAACTCACAATCTATACTAACATTATAAAGAGAGGGTGCGAATTTTGTGACTTTATGTACGTCTGGATGTAAATCTCCGGAACTACTGCACCTAATTGAAACTTTCTTTCACCATTTGAAAGGTACATTATTTCAGATGGACATAGGCTATATATTATGTGTATAATTTATATTACGGCTAAAAGTAATGGTGATATTAGTCAATTCAGCCGGTAAAAGTCGTGCCTCTTGAGAGATTCCATAGCGTACGCTGCATCAATAGTTGAAGTTGCACGAAAATAAGTTTGGCTGAATTATTCCGCTTGAAACGATTTAAAAAGTCCGCGGCAGTATATGTCTATCTTTTAAGAATAACTTACTATAACCATTTAAAAAAAACTCTCTCATGTTAGTAAATAGTTATTACGATGGCGGTCGGCGCGGCGCAGCGATGATGAGCGATGATGAAGGGGCTGCGGTGTGCGGAGGGGGAGATACGTGTTAAGGGATAGTAAAAACAGAATAGTAGGATAAATCCCGCGCCACGCTAGACTTAAACACCTACTGTTGCAGGGTTGTCACTGTTATTTTTGTTTAACAGCTAAGTCTCATTTAGTTTCATAAGTAGTTATAATATTTACAAACATAATACATATGAATAATTAGTTATGTATCATATTTATTAATCATTTTTTTAATTTTCTCTTAAAGAACCAATGTTTGTCATAAAAATCCAGCTCTACATTACATAAATGCCACATAACTAAAATACCTCCGAGTAAAATAACACTGAGCATATGGTGTCGGCTCAGATTTATTGTTTTAAATTAATTTGTTCCGGTACGATGTGATAATTAATGAACTTATGAGGTATGTATGTATGTATAGATATAGTAATAAAACCTATTAATAAAAAGCTCATTTACTCAAACAAACGCGTATATTAATTTATGGTAATTAATTATACTATCGCGATCCTCTCGTTTTTTGGCTCTAGAAAACACGAAAAATCATCCGAGTTCGATGATTTTTTTAAATCTTCGGTTTTAGGGCAGATTTACGTAAAAAATTACAGGAATAAAAAATTATTATCGAGTGTAAGATCGAATGAAGCGAGCTCAGGACTTAGGGCATCCCGAGTTGGTCAGGTTAGGTTAGAAGGAGGTGGCGGGATCAAGTGAGCGAGCAAATGGATTCCATCATCTCTTTGCTTTTTGTGTGGATTACAAAAAAAAAAAAATAACAACTTCATTCGATTATTTATAAAAAGTAATCAACAATTATACTACTAATATACTAGCCTACTATTTTGTTTTTATTATGGTTAAAGTGACTAACCCAAACGGACAGAGGGAGACCCGTGAGGACAGAAGTCGTTGATGGTAATCTTATATTTGCGAATTTAAAATTCACATATCACATAATTAGAATTTAATAATACTTAGTGTTAATTTTATTAGTTTAAGTGGACTGAATTCTTTTTGGTTAGGTGTACAAAAATTAGTTGTTAAGACTGCATTTTAAAATGAATCCAATTGCTAAATGATAGTTGATATTCATATTACATAATATTATGTCTAATATTGTATTAACTAAGTTACTCAAGTATTTATTTACTTAGTTTAAACAGAATTTTTTTGCTTATGTGTAAGCAGTAAGTAAAAATAAATCGTCCACCATAACTAATGGATATTTGTTGAACGTAATTACCTAGCTTTGTTACTTTATTAGTTTGAGCCGACTGTATAAAAATAAAGGGTTAGGACTGCAATCAATAGTCGATCCAATTGTTAAATATTAGTTGATGTACATATAACTTATGTCACATTTTGAAGTAATTTAGGTACTTAGGTATCATTTTTCCAATTACTTCCTTTGGGGCGAAGGAAGTTAGGAAAGGTAGTTTTATGCCTACCTTTAAAGTTTATGTACATATAAACCACATAATTGGAAGTCTACTTCCTTCGGAGGTAAATAATGCACAACACTTACAAATATATTTCACGTCAGAAAACTTTAAACGAAAATAAGAGTTGTATTTAACCTTTTATGTACAATTTCGACAATAGGAAAGATTCAGAAGAATTATAACAATAATCCACGCAGATCATCGTATAGATAATACATATAGAGGGAGATATAATGCTCCTACGGTCAATGAAGTTGCTGTTTTTGGAACGAAGTTCTTTATCGCGCGTTGCGAAAGGGGGCTAGACGGAAAAAATTAAGACCAAAAGTTGTAACGACACTTTTTGCTATAGTTGTAAGCCGTGCGGCGTGCGCGTGTTTCTCTGTCTGTCTGACTCTCTCTCTCTCTCTCTCTCTCTCTCTCTCTCTCTCTCTCTCGTAGAAAGCAAGCCAGTTATTTTCGTTTCGTCTTTATATTTCGCATTGAACAGTGAGGTGTCGCGACGATTATTATTTTTGTTGAGTGTATACAGATTCTTGTACATAATAAGTAATAAAAAAAATTGAGAGGTGTCAAGAGACACCCGGATGGAACGATGTTCCTTTATACATAGACACACACACACACACAAATATATATGTATATATATATATATATATATATATATATATATATATATATATATATATATGTATATATAATAAAAAATAATAACAATAATGAATCCTGACGGTGTTTCTGCAAAAGTTCCGGATATTGCTGATGAAGTTAGGTAAGTAGAGAGTTTATACAGACAATAATAAAACCTCTCTTTAGCATTATGCTAACCAAGTCATACGCGTTATAATCTCTCCATTATTGTTTTTTAGCACGTGTACACGTCATAACTTTAATAAATTTAAAAGCAAATTATATTTTAATATTACAATATCAATGCGTATGTATTTAGCCAGAAGTGCGTTTTTTGACCTATACGCTGTATAATTCTGTCGCATACCTTTGGAGATCTGTCTATTCAATTGCCTGTATGCTGTCAAATCTGCTGACGACTGCAGCTTCATCGCTCGTCTAACATCTATGAGATAAAGAGTTGTAGAGAGTAAGAGAGTATTTGTGATTGGAGAGTTTTTGCGTTCTTCTGCGGCGGGTCTCGCAGAACTTAGCTCCGACCGCATGGACAGTTTCCACCTGCTTGTCATTCATATCGTCCACTGTATTGCAGTCTTTTCGGCACTGAACTGAACGGTTTTGTAATTCGTTATAAAAGTTTTCGAGACCCTGGATTAGTGCAGGAAGGGGACGGAGCGTTGACTTCACTAGACGAGATCTCTCCAACTTAACGTTTAAGTTCAGTGTGCCTCTAACCATTCGGTGCTCGCTGCCAGTTTTCACCCTTGCGATCACTGCGACATCACTGAACTATATTATATATATTTTGTGGTTATTATACATATCTCATGCAAATTCAGCACATAACGAGACTGTCAAACCCATGTGGTTTTATGCGTATATGCTAATGATTAGAGAAGACTGATTGAATACATTTCATCATTTCAGAAAACTATTTGAACAATATTTAGTTCATATGATGGCCAAGATTATAACTAATCGACCTTATATTATCGATTTAGTATTTTTTGCAGTCCTGCTGCGACCCCTTTCCTTTTTATACTGGAACTATCACGGCTTTGCGCCAGTCTACCGGTACCCGCTTCAGTTTCCAGCATAAATTAAACAAGGTGTGCAGCTGGTCTGCCACCACTTCCTCTCCAGCCCTTACCATTTCGAGTGAAACTCTATCATATCCGGCAGCTTTACCTGCATTCATGCTTTTCATTGCTTTCATTATTTCATCTATAGTTATCTCGCTACCTCTTTCCTCACTCATAAACACGCTTTCAAAATATTCCTTCCATCTCTTTAAACTCAAAACTTCATCATTCAGAATATAGCCAAAATATATAAAAAGTAATTCATATAATGAAAAAATAATCTTATTTTGAATAGTGAATACATAAGCGAAAAATCCCCTAGGAATATCATCCCCAGACGGGGGCCCGTATGCTGGAGGTCCCCGGGGAATCCAGTGGCGCGACCGCGGACGCTCTGGCTGCGAAGCTCAGAGCGTCTCTGGACGCGGACGAGGCCCGAGTGTCCAGGCCCATCAGATGCGCAGACCTGCGCCTCATGGGTCTGGATGACTCGGTATCGGAGGAGGAGTTGGTGGCCGCCGTCGCCAGGTCCGGGGGGTGCACCACGGACCAGGTCAGGTCAGGCGCCATACGCCCAGACCAACAGGGTATGCATGCCGCCACGGTGTGCTGCCCTGTTACGGCGGTCAAAACCATAGTGGAGGGCCGAAGGCTTTTGGTGGGCTGGGTCTCAGCGCAGGTTAAGCTGCTGGAGCCCAGACCTCTGAGTTGCTATCGCTGTCTCGTGGGGCACCACGTATCAGTGAGATGCGCCTCGGAGGTTGACCGCAGTGGCCTTTGCTTCCGCTGCTGTCAGCCCGGACACATATCGGCGACCTGCTCCGCCACGCCGCACTGTGATGCATGTGCGGCGACCGGAAAGCCAGCCGATCACCGGACCGGAAGCAAGGCCTGCGTGCCACCCGCCAAGGCCAAGGCCGCGGGTAGGGGAGGGCCCTCCGCCGCCACCGCCTCTGTGGCCTCTGCCACAGCCGCAACTGCCGCTGTCACCGCTGTCACTGTCGCTGCTGCCGCCGCCGCGACACCGACGTCCGCAGAGGGGCCCCCCGTGGAGGAAGCTTAAATGGAATGCCTATAACGGCCCCATTAAGTTTCCTCTAGGCGAATATCAACCACTGCGCCTGCGCTCAGGATCTATTGCTCCAGAGCAAGGCACAGTGGTCGATTAACATCGCTGTGGTCGCTGAGCTGTATTTTGTCTGGCCTAGGGAGGACTGGGTGGCGGACCTTAACGGCTCAGTTGCCATCATCTCTTCGGCCGCCGCCGGTACCCCGACCCTTGAAGGTGTCAGGAGGGGTCAGGGGTAAGTAGCAGCACGGTTCGGGGAGTTCGTCGTTGTGGGGGTGTACTTCTCCCCGAACCGATCTCTCGCCAAGCTCCACAACTCTCTTGCAGAGCTGAGAGCAGTTGTCGTCGAAAGTTATCCCCTCCCCGTACTTGTGCTCGGGGACTTCAACGCCAAGAACTTGGCTTGGGGTTCTCGTCGTACAGATGTGCGGGGTAGGATGGTGGAAGACTGGGCTCTGGAGACAGGCCTGGTCGTCCTAAATCGGGGTTCTGTCCCCATGTGTGTGCGGATGCGGGGCGAGTCGGTGGTGGACATCTCGTTCGCTAGCCCCGCTCTGTCGCCGCGTGCCATTGACTGGCGTATCATGGAGGGGGTGGAGACCTACTCCGACCACCGGTATATCCGGTTTGACGTCTCCACCCAGCCCTCGAGCGCGCCAGTTCAACAGGCCCCGAGTGGTCCGCGTTGGGCGCTGAAGCAGCTGGACCGTGAGCTCCTCCTGGAAGCCTCGATCGTGAAGGCCTGGGTGTCATCACCGGACAGGCCTGCCGACGTCAATGATCAGGCAGGGTGGTGCCAGGAGGCCATGTCCGAGTTATGTGACGTGGCACTGCCCCGCGTCCGGCCAGGAAGCGCCCGGCGTCAGGTGTATTGGTGGTCGCGTGAGCTGACGTCTCTGCGCGAGGCGTGTGTCGCCGTGCGGCACCTGTACGCCAGGCATCGCAGGCTTCGCATTCGTCTACCGAATGCGGCAGCCATTGAGGCGGAGCTGTACGAGGGATACAGAGTGGCGAAGACCGCCCTCCGGGCGGCTGTCCTGCGGGCCCGGGATTGGGCCCGTGAGGAGATGCTGGAGACTCTCGACAGAGATCCGTGGGGGCGCCCTTACAAGATAGTGCGGGATAAACTCCGCACCTGGGCACCTTCGCTGACGCAGAGTCTCCGGCCCCAGCTCGTGGAGGACGTGGTGAGCGCTCTGTTCCCTGCGCGAGGGAAACATCCGCCCCCGCCTACGGCTCCGCCACCTGCGGTGCCGGAAGCGGACCACCAGGACGACGACGACGACATCCCGGAAGGGACCGGGGTAGACCTGAGAGTGGCAGTACGTAGGATCAAGGCCAGGAATACCGCCCCAGGACCCGATGGATTGCCTGGCAAATCCTGGTTCCTGGCCTCGGAGGCTCTCGGGCCCCGACTGGAGGGGCTCCTAAGCGCATGCTTGGAGAGAGGCCAATTCCCGCTTCGTTGGAAGACGGGGAAGCTGGTCCTCATTCGGAATCCGGGGCGTCCTGCGGACTCTCCGTCCGCATACCGGCCCGTGGTGCTGCTCAACGAGGTGGGCAAGCTCTTTGAAAGAGTCATTGCAAACCGCCTCGCTGAGCACCTTGCGGGGACGGGGCCGGATCTTGCGGAACACCAGTTTGGTTTCCGCAAGAGGCGCTCTACGGTGGACGCCATCATGCGCGTGAGGGCCCTCACGACGGGAGATGCAGTGGCCAGAGGGGGGGTTGTCTTGGCGGTGTCTCTCGACATCGCCAACGCCTTCAACTCCATGCCCTGGAGCTGCATTAGGGAGGCACTCCGGTATCACCAGGTGCCGACCGATCTCCGTCGTATAGTCGGGGACTATTTGATGGACAGGGCCGTCATCTACCCCGGTCGCAACGGTGAGTGGAACCGGCGAGAGATGTCGTGCGGTGTCCCACAGGGTTCGGTTTTGGGGCCACCTCTGTGGAACATCGGTTACGACTGGGTGCTGCGCGCCGACCTCCCTACCAGCGTCAGCGTAGTTTGCTACGCTGACGACACGCTGGTACTGGCACAAGGGGGGTCGTAAAAAAAAGGGGATATCATTAAATAACTGAGGCGGCGGCGGAAACTATGACACGCGGGGTTGCGATAGTCGTTGAGAGGATTCGGCAACTGGGTCTCGAGGTGGCTCTGCACAAGTCCGAGGCCATGCACTCCATGGTCCTCGGAACAGGCCACCACCAAGATCCTCAGTGATGGTAGGAGGGGTATCCATCGGCGTCGAGTCGACGCTGAAGTACCTAGGACTCGTCCTCGACGGCCGATGGAACTTCGTTGAGCACTTCCGACGTTTGGCTCCCAAACTGGAACGGACCGGGGCTGCCTTCAGGCGGCTCCTGCCGAACCTGGGGGGGCCAAACGCCTCCTGCCGGAGGCTATACGAGGGGATCGTGCGGTCCATGGCCCTTTACGGGGCCTCGGTGTGGGCGCGTGGTTTGGCGCGGCTTGCCGTCCACCACCTTAACGCGCCCCAAAGGGTGGTTGCTGTGAAAATGGTTCGCGGCTACCGCACGATCTCCCGCGAGGCGGCGAGCCTCCTTGCCGGATTGCCGCCATGGGATCTGGAGGCGATAGTCCTCGCGCGCCTGCACGAATGGCGCGCGGAGGCACTATGCCGGGGGGAAACCCCGCTGCCGCGGCAAGTTGTCGCGCAGCGGACAAACTTCCGGCACGATCTCATGGCGACATGGAGAGAGCGACTGTCGCAACCCCGTGCTGGGCACGCCACTATAGCGGCGATAAGACCCCTCTTTGAGGAGTGGCTTGAGAGACGCCACGGCATCCTCACCTTCCGCCTGACGCAGGTCCTCACCGGACACGGTGTGTTCGGGAGGTTCCTGCACCGTATCGGGCGGGAGGAAACGCCCGGGTGCTCCCACTGCGAGGATGGACCGGAGGACACGGTGGAACACACCGTGGAGGTGTGCCCTGCTTGGGCGGAGCACCGACGTGTCCTCGTAGCGGCGATAGGCGGCGGCGACCTCTCGCGTCCGGCCCTGGTCGGAGCCATGGTCCGGAGCGAGACGGGATGGGATGCCGTCACCACCTTCTGCGAAGCAGTGATGCTAGCGAAGGAGGTGGCGGAGCGGGAGAAGGAAAGAGCAGCAGCTTTCCTCCTCGGCCGCCGCGGGAGACGTCCCGGGCGTCGGGGGCTACGTCGTGGCCCCCGGCCACCGTAGGCACGGGCCTGTGGACGGCGAGCAATGGGTAGCTCGCCGTCCTTCCGTCTAACGACGACAGGCCGTGTCGACGGCGCGTTTTGTTCCACTCGCGCCTCAAAGAGCTGTCAGCAGCGTGAAGGGGCCCGCAAGGGCCGACGCCTGCCGGGGCTGCGGGCTGTTCGAAAGAGATACCGCGGCTCCGGAACGTAAGGGCACTGAAGGAACACGGATGGTTTTTAGTCAGTAAAAGTCTGACACTCCCTTACGCTCCACCCAGAGCGAAAGGCGTCATTAGATGATTTTCCATCCGCAAAAAAAGGGGATATCATTAAATAACTGTTTAAAAGGGGAACATATGAGTTATTTCTGCATTCCTGGGGCATTATTCAGAGATAGTATGAAAAAAAAAACTAGTTAATAATAGTATATTCATTATTTTTATTCGGAGAAGAGAGTTTAGTTTTATTTTTCTTACTTATATTATTAAATAATATAAAATATAATTTAAAAACTTACATTTATACGTTCAAATAATGACATTTATAAAATTATTTAGAATACCTACGTTTATTTTTAAGTTTTTTCGTTATTTCATTTTAAAAGTGTAATAATTTAAACAGACAATATAGTTACGCCTATAAAAATATGAAAATGGATATGGTTTTAAGTTCAATTACTAATGTACGTGTAGGTCAAAATGGCTAGTTACAAAGAATAACACAAGCAAGAAAGTACGAGATAGTATTAACAAATAAACTGTACGTGATTAGCCGCGGGCGCAAAGGTGTTACAGAGGTCTAGTCGCAGAGGCGATCAGCAGGTAACTAACTTGATACAATAGAATATGCGCGAGCGCCACGGTTCGATCCCCGGCCGCTCTTGCGTTGTCGTCTAGAAAAAGGTCTATCCACAATGGTCCCAATGTGTTAAATGCTTGTTCTCTAATGGTTACAGAATATATAATTAATTACGTTTACTGTAGGTGTTGTATATGTTTATGTGTAAGTGATACTGTGTTTCTGTGTGTATATATGAGGTGTGTGTAATAATGTGGTGGAATCCTCACATCACTCCCCCCCAGAGGCCGTACCTACGGTCGATAAAAATCAGGAAATCTGACATGCCTACCGAACCTTGTAGTTTTCCGGTTTTCTAAACTACCGTCCATGACTTTGGGGCTGCAATCAGGAGTGACGTCGCAAGGCGGATAGGTGTTAAGCATATAGGTCGGTTTCAGACGGTCTATAGAAACTGTTATCTGTTTACCTTTAACGATGATTTTAAATACTTTATCACCTCTTTCTGTCGCTTCATGTAGACCGGAATATGCAGGATGGAAGGAGCTTTTCAGCCGGTCTTCCCTAAGGAATACGTGGCTGGAATTAGCGAGATCCTTATATATAAATATTTTATTTTTATTATGCCGTGATGCGGGACGGGGCTGCAGTTTCTCACAAACTGAACGAATTCGTGCAGTATAATCCGTAATGTCAGTTGTGGTGTTTACTGTGCTTTCGAAAAATTCGCCTGGGAGACTTATAGGCTCGCCGTAGACGAGTTCTGCTGAGGAACACTGCAAATCGGCTTTAAATGCGCTGATGCCCAATAGTACTAGAGGTAAAGATTCCGTCCAGTTGCTATCAGCGTGACATGTAATAGCTGTCTTCAGCTGTCGGTGGAATCTTTCCACTAGGCCATTAGAAGCGGGATGGTAAGCTGTGGTTCTGCGGTGTTTGAATCCGATTATTTTCGATAGATAATTAAATAAATCGGATTCGAACTGCCGTCCACGGTCCGTCACTATGACAGTTGGACAACCAAATCTGGCGATCCAACCTGATAGGAGCGCCTTCGCTACAGTTTCGGCTGTAATGTCCGCTATGGGGATAACTTCTGCCCATCTCGTGAAACGGTCTACTGCTGTTAAGCAGTAGCGAAAATCATTCGAGTATGGGAGTGGACCAATAAGATCAATATGCTCATAGGAAAACCTGGCTCGTGGTAAATCGTATGTGCCTAAAGGTGCTGACACATGGCGGTTTACCTTAGAGCGCTTGCAGGCTAAGCACGTACGAGACCATTCCCGGCAGTCTTTTCTGACTCCTGGCCAAACGAATTGCTGTGCTACCAGCTTAGCAGTAGCGTTTGCGCCAGGGTGACTTAAAGAATGTAGACTGTCAAAAATATCTTTTCGAAAACTTTTGGGAACGAAAGGTCTTGGTATGCCTAAACTTATGTCGCAAAAAATTTTGACTTTGCTATCGGGCTCTTTAACTTTAATAATGCGAAGTGATGATTCATCGCCTAGAAGTTGTGATAGCTTAGAATCTGTGGACTGAGCTTTAGCGAGCTCTTTAAAATCCACCGGCTGCTGTATTTCATCCACGCGCGACAGAGTATCATCAACGATATTATCCTTGCCGGATATGTGCTGAATGTCGCTTGTAAATTCAGACACAAAATCTAGATGTCTATACTGACGCAGCGAACAGTTACTTTTCCTTACATGGAATGCATAACATAAAGGTCTATGGTCAGTATAGACTGTGAAGTGGCGTGCCTCGAGCATGTGGCGAAAATACTTAATGCCTTCATATATAGCCAGCAACTCACGGTCGTAGGGTGAGTACTTCTGTTGTGATAGGCTAAGTTTTCGCGAAAAGAATGCTAATGGCTGCCAGGCATCATCTTTGTACTGCTGCAGCACAGCACCCAATGCTAAGTCTGATGCATCCGTTACCAGAGCTAACTTAGCTTGGCAATCGGGTGTGCTAATAAGGCAGCATTGCAAAGACTGTCCTTGGACTGCTCAAAAGCTGTTAGAGCGTCGCCTGTCAGGTGTATAGCTTGTGAAGCCTTCATCGAACCAGTTAATAAGGCGTTTAAGGGTGCTTGAATTTTTGCGGCTTCTGGTAAGAACCGCCTATAGAAATTAAGCATGCCCAAATAACGTCTGAGCGCTTGGACTGTTCGGGGCTTAGGGAATTCTTTAATGGCTTGAACTTTTGACTCAAGTGGCTTAGTGCCTGCAGCTGAGATGTGGTACCCCAGAAACTGTACCTGTGATGAACCAAATACACACTTAGAGGTGTTCACCAGTACTCGGTACTGCTTCATTCGGCCAAAGAGAATATTGAGGTGATGTTCGTGCTCAGCAGCACTTCCAGAAAATACTAAGAAGTCATCTAAGTAACAGTAACAGAAATTCAGTCCCCTAGGCATTTCATCTACAAACCTTTGGAACGTTTGTGCGGAGTTTCGGAGCCGAAAGGTCATGCATGGGAACTCGTACAAACCAAACGGTGTGGTGATTGCCGTTTTCTGGATGTCATCCTCAAAGATAGGGATCTGGTTGTACGCTTTGACAAGGTTGATAGTCGAGAATACAGTGCATCCTGATATGTTGTGCGAAAAATCATGAATGTGTCTGATTGGGTACTTATCCGGTATGGTGCGTGCGTTGAGTAGCCTGTAGTCTCCGCAGGGGCGCCACCCATTGTCTTTTTTGGGAGCCAAATGTAAAGGGGATGCCCAGGGGCTCTCAGAAGGACGCGCCGTTCCGTTGCTCAGCATCAGCTCAAATTCTTTCTTAGCTATTGCAGCCTGTCAGGAGCTAACCTGCGAGGAGGGCAGGATATGATGTACTGGTTGGCCTTATCTCCATATTTCGAGTGATACCAACAGGTTGGGTATCTTCTGTAGCTTCAGATCGGGAAGTTGAACGTCTGCGATTGCGGCTGCTAGAACGGTCACGTGGTCTGGAACGTCCGCTCAATTGCATGGTAAGGTTCTTAACAGCTGCTTTCAGCTCCGCTATTTCATTCACCATAGACTGCGTACTGGTACCAGGTGTCGATGTAGTACGTGAGGTTGTTGCGACTTGAAGTGTTGGAGTTACTATTTCATATACTCTGTCTGCTAGATCGGCTAAAACCTCCAATGAGCTAGTTGGTTGCGACACAATCAGCGTTTGGATGTTGTTGGGAAGTCGACTGCACCATATGCTCTGTATAAAGTCCTCAGGTACCGAGGGACCCGCCAAGCTCTGCAGGTGTCGTAAGAATTAGGAAGGTTTCCGATTTCCCAATTCCTCGTGCATGAGTAACTGCTGAATCTTCCTTTCACGCAATGCTGACAAGCGTTTAATCAGTTCGTCTTTAAGTTTCTCGTATTTGTTACTAGAAGGCGGGGAAACAATGATATCTTTTACTTCTTTTGAATATTGAGGATCTAAATTACTCGTCACATAATAAAATTTTGTGGTATCCGATAATATGTTTGAAATTGTGAATTGACCCTCCATTTGCGCAAACCATAATTCAGGATCGTCCGGCTAAAATGGCGGTATACGTACGCTAACTCGATTAACGTACGATGTAACGTCGACGTGGTGCCTTGTACATGGGCGCGTGGTAACATTTTGTTCTGATGCCGTTTCTGGCGATTCACTACCACTACTCATTGTACCTGTAGCGTCTTCTGCAGGGGTCACCAGTTGTAAGTCAAAATGGCGTAAGGCATCGTAGGTTCAGTGAAGAAAACAGTTTATATTTACGTTCACAGTCTTTTAATAAGCCACGACACAAAGCACACTACAATAAAGAGTCAGAAGGGAAGCGAGCACAATAATAGTTACAAAGAATAACACAAGCAAGAAAGTACGAGATAGTATTAACAAATAAACTGTACCGGTCTTATTCCAAAAAAATGTTTTGGTCCTGGTTTAAACCAAGACTAACAGATCCAGGTTTGTTACGGTATTAACTTTAGCACCAGTATCAAAATGTATTCTTATTCCAAAACGCAGACTATCTGTGGACTAGTTAGTACCAAAATTCGTCGTGGTTTAATATCATCCACAGATAAGAAACAAGAAATTATATTCTTTCATTCGTTCCTACAGGTTTCATTCAATGCGACGTTCTGTTTCGTTAAATATTAATATTATTTTCACACTTAATTATGCTTAGATAAGTATCCATCAATACAAAAACATATTGTTATTTCTTTAGGTAAAAATCTATTGAACAATCACGGCTTATACTTTTATTAAAGTGCTTTTTATAATCGTTTTCATTTTAACGACTCTACCGTGAAATGGAGTAAATTACATAGGTACCGCGAGCGCGTGAAAAAAAAAAACGTTCAAAATTTTTATGTTGCGTTGCGTCCTTATGTAAATGCTCTTATTTTAATACATTGCATTGATCTCAGTATTGTGGTATTGCAGATAGTAAGGTTTTATTTGGATCTATATTTATAATAATGGAACAAAAGAAAAAAAGGGGTGAAAATTGGAGTTCAGAAGAAAAAGTTAGTGAAACATCGTAATTTATTTGTTAGTGCGTAGCAACGCTCTTATCCTCCTATCATCCTTATTTCGACTAAAAAGAATGTTCTTATTATTATAGGAAATATTACGTACTTTTATTGCTCAATCAGCACCTATTTTAGAAGATAAATCGACGAAAACGTGCGTAAACATGAAAAAAATAAAAGAGTGGAAGAATATAACTAATAAGTAAGTACTTATTGCAATTGTTGTGTACAAGTAGGCACGGTATTGTTTACAAGATTTATTCTTTTATTTTAGATTTAATGAGATAACAGGTAAATGCCGATCAGATGGGGAATTGAAGTTAGCTTGGAAGAGGATGAAGTTGTCGGCTAAATCAAACCTATGTAGGAGGGAACAATCAAAAACAGGGGGTGGCGAAAAACCACTATCACCTACTCCTGAGGACTTACAAATTATGGCAATTGCTCCTCACGACTTTGTCATTGAAGTTAACGATTATGATAGTGATGCAGTGGTAAATAAAATTACTTATGTCTTACACATTTAATTAAAATGAAATAACTTTATTTTGTATACTAAATATATTTACTAAATTGTATAAATAATCTGCCATTAAGGCATACAATTTACAATACTAAATTATTTTTCAAATATTCAAAACTTAATATACATATGTAATAATTTCTTTTCAATTAATTCATTCTTATTCAAAATTGAAATGTCATAAATTCATACATAGTGGTTTATATAACATACATCTTACTAGATTATCTACACTGGTCGACTATAATTTTCTATTTTATAATTAATAACTTGTATTACCTATTGCCTCGATCGTAATATTTCCACAGCATATAAAATACCTGATTCAGTTAAGGGTTATAGTATATAGGTAATGACAGGAAAACATGATAATAAATGTTTTAGTAATTTATTTTAGAATCCAGTGACTGTGGCTACAACTACAAAAGAAATATTTGCTGACCCTAAGCCTTGCCTTAGTTTTAATAAAAATGACACACCAGTAGTTACAAACATAGAATATCCAGAACTCAATGTCGAGGTGCAAGGTAAATAATAATTATTGATTATTTATTGAAAATCAAAATATATTATTATTATAGTTACAATCATATTATGTAATACACAAAATTGTCTCAATATTAAACATGTTTAATTTACTATAACCTTTATTTATATTAATTTTTAGAGATATCAAATGATCCAACTACCGACACAGAAATGAAAATAACCAACAATGAAACTGCTAATACAAGGGGCATTACAAAAACAAAAGACAGGAAATAGGTTTGCTGGAAGAGAACTCTTATTAGGGTTAAGCTCGCCTTTGTACATTTATTTAAATATTTAATAATTGTTACCAACTTATTGTGTGTACAATAAAGAATAAAGAATAAAAATGTTTAATATTTTCAAATATTAAAAAGCAAAGTTAATATTAATTGATTGAAAAATAACTATAAATATATTTCTTTTGCCTACAAGGTTAACTTCCATTCTAGTACATACTTTTATTACTTCATAATACTTAGTACATAAAAAAAACTGACATTAAGTATTCTATTTCATTTTACAGAAGAGAAGATATACAGCAAACAATCATAAAAAGCAATACAGATTTTAAAAAGAGACAACTAGAAATGATGGAAGAGGAACATAAATACAACATTAAAATTGCCAAATTAAAAATTAAAAAATTAGAATTACAAATATCTTTGTTAGAAAGTCAAAAAAATACAAGTTAAATAGCAGCTTAATGCTACTGTGTTTCATATGGTGAGTGTATAGAACCAGAATAGAATGATTTTTATTCACCACTGGTTTGGAAAATACCTCTGTCCTGGGAAGAACCAGCAAGAAACCCAGCGGGACTTTTCTTTTAAACATATTTCACTTTACAAATTTTGGTTTACAATTTTTAAATTAATTTTAATAGAAACAGCAAAGCAGCGATAACCTCATTTGCAGGGGTTATTTCCATTTATGTATTCTTTGATATTATAATAACCCTTTTTATATAATTTTTCTTTAGTAAAACATTTATGTCCAAATACTTTAACACTACTCACTTTTAAGATGCAGTTAAGTCTCATGCTATCTCTATCACTAAGTCAAAGTGAATGTGACACCACAAGACTTAACAACATCTTAAAATTGAGAAGCTTTCGAGTATTTGGCCATTAAACTTTTATTGACAAATTTTGTATGAGAGACCCCTTTTACTGGCAACAAGGAATTCCATTTTAGCCCTCACAGGTAACAACGCATCTTCATTTTGATTCATAGTTGAGGATAGATGTAGATGTCTATGTGCCAGCAACTACTTACCATCAGGTGAACTGTGTGCTCGTTTGTCACCATCATCCTTTTAAAAAAAACTAAATATTCAAGACTGTATCAGATACATGTTTGTAAATATTCTGATATATGAAATTATTCTTTTCAGGTACTTATTGCTGCAAATATCTGTACATCTTTCAATAATAATTAAAATAAATAATTATAAACAATATTTATTTTATTAACATAACATTGGCATAATAAACTAAACCTAATTACTTAATTATCACACAGTCCTACTTCCCGTGAACCCTTGCACCTCTGGAAAGGAAATCCAGCTGTGAATGTAGCAGAGCGACAATATTCATTAAAAAATCTAAACAGATCTCTACAGCACTTTAAAGTCTATATATAACATAGCTTCATATTGATGTGGAATATGCTTTACCCCACATCTTTCCCTGAAACTCAATCATTATGGCTTAAATAAAAGCATTTTGCTCAATAAATTAAATATTATCACAGTACTTCCCGTGATTTATTCCATATTGGTGAAAATTGTAATATACAGTTGTTATTATTTGACAGCTGACAACGGCTCAGTGGAAAGATTTTACTTTATAAATGAGTATTATGTCTGAAATCAAAATATATAATAATTATTATAATTGTCTTATATATTTATTGACCTCTTTATTACATTATAAAAATATTCAATGAAACTTAGCCCCTAAAATACAAAATAAATTAAATGTACATATAGCCTTTGACAATTGAAAAATTGTAATAATTTTATAAATTTAATAATAAATTATAAATTTTAATTATGAATTGTTATATAAAAATTGTAAAAAAAATGTTTACCTACTGAAAATGATTTTCAATAAACTGTCTTCTCCTAATATTTCCCCTTATTGATGGTGGAATATATCTTTGTACTATAGGTTCAGATGAATATTGTTCAGTGCTATCTACCTCACCAGAAAATACATCTTCTCTCATGTCTATGGCAATATTGTGTAGTACAGCACATGCAACAATTGTTTTTTTTTGCTGTTTCAATGTCCCCAAACATACCTCTTAATAGGCAACGAAACCGTTGCTTCCATAAACCAAAACATCTTTCCACCGTGTTCCTGGTACAGATATGACTCCTATTATATCTTTCTTCTTGTGGTGTTGTTGCGTTCGGCAGTGGTGTAAATAGGTATGGAGTACAAGGATAGCCACTGTCACCAAGTAATATTCCAGAGAATGCACCAGCCTCAAACCTCTGTTTTAGTCTACATTCTCGGAATATTCTAGAGTCATGTACGCTGCCACGCCACCTAGTAACAATGTCCATGATTTTCAGGTTAGCATCACAAACCACCTGAAAAGTGAGAGCTCATTAGTCCTTTGTTTTACTGATATAGATTGGTTATATTTTATTGTGCACCAAAATTGTAACAGATCATATTACTATTTTAATCTACATTTTTTGCCATAAGATAGTCAAACAAATTATTTTCTATTTTGGTAAAGTAAAGTAATTTAGAGACAATCACAGCTTATTTAAAATATTTGTACATTACCTGTACATTAATTGAAGAAAATCCTTTTCTATTAATATATAACACCCCCATTAGCATTTACTTTCTTTATTCTTATGTGAGTACAGTCAATTGCGCCAATTACTGTAGGAAAATTAGCAATACTGCGGAATTTCCTAATGGTTTCCTGTTGTTCATTTAAAGAGGTAGGCATTTTAATAAATTCTCGGGACATTCGTGACAAAATTTCCGCTACTTTTTTACATGTCCTACTGACTATTGGTTGAGACACACCATGTAAATCACCTGTATCGTCTTGAATCTACAAATAAAACAATAATATGTATTTTTTGGATTTTTATCTAGCGTTATGTTGGATACATTGACCAAGATTAATAAATAGCACTTACTTCATGGCGAGCCCAGTTGCGTAATGCACAAACTACTTGGATTTCAGGACTCAGTGGGCATCCTCGAGAGTCGTGCACTAAATCCTCACGTAAAAGATCCACAATTTTTTTACCGAAACGTTTTGAGAACCTATACTTATACCTAAAATTTTCGTCACTCAATTCAAAAGGATCCACACGTTGACGATGTCTATCAGGTCGCCGAGTGGTCTCTAGCATGTCCAAATCTTCTAAATCCATCAAGTCAATCATGTTTATATCCATATTTAACGATTAAAAACACGAAATGAAAACAACGGTCGCTACAAATAAAGAAGTGCTGAATTTGAGGTTGGTACCATAGTTAAACTAGGGGTCTCGGAAGTTTAACTTTAGTACCATAGATAGTCCTAGAACCAGAGATAATCTTCGTTTTGGAATAACGTTTTATTTAGTAATGGTTTAAACCTGGTACTAACTCCAGTACCATATTTAGTCCGCGTTTTGGAATAAGGCGGTACGTGATTAGCCGCGGGCGCAAAGGTGTTACAGAGGTCTAGTCGCGGAGGCGATCAGCAGGTAACTATAACTAACTTGATACAATAGAATATGCGCGAGCGCCGCGGTTCGATCCCCGGCCGCTCTTGCGTTGTCGTCTAGAAAAAGGTCGATCCATAATGGTCCCAATGTGTTAAATGCTTGTTCTCTAATGGTTACAGAATATAAAATTAATTACGTTTACTGTAGGTGTTGTATATGTTTATGTGTAAGTGATATTGTGTTTCTGTGTGTATATATGAGGTGTGTGTAATAATGTGGTGGAATCCCCACATACGTATAAAGTGGTCTGCCTGCAATTATTGCAAAATTTTTATCATCCTTATAGTTTGATCAGATAATATATATATATATATATATATATATATATGTGTGTGTGTGTGTGTGTGTGTGTGTGTGTGTGTGTGTGTGTCGTGATCAGGTCGAAGACTGATCATATCTTAAAGTAGCCTGTCATTTCGAGAAACAGTAGTCGTACTTTAACAATATTTGTTGATTTGTTGGCTATGATGTCATATTATAGCAATGAATAGAGATCGTTTGATGATATTAATATTGCTATTTAATTTATATTAATAATTTTATGGTCATATTGTCAATAATTTTTCACCGCTAATGGCGCTGATAGCATGTTTTTAACACAAACAAAATTTTTAGCAGCATAAGCGCAACTATATGCCTTATTTGTATTTCGCAGATTTCTAGTCACCCCCCAAACTTCTATCGATGATATTACTAGATAGCATAGTATAGGTTTGAATTATTTCATTTCATATTAGCGCCATCTATTTACTTCTAAATATACTAATGATAAATCACTAATAAAATTAATTAGAGGCTACTGTGTACTTATTCGTTTTGAATTAAAACTTTAAATAGGTACCCAGACCGGTGGCCATTATCGGAATATTTTACCGTAATTACTCCGTTTGGCAAAACTTACAACAGTACATATAACTGTAATTATGAGAAAAGAACTTTAGTTAAATATATTGCGTAGCATAGCTTTAATTTCACCAACTAAATTTGTTCCCAAGTTGTCTGACGTAAATAAATGAAAATTAAGTGCATTTTGCAAGACTTTTAACTGTTGCTGTGATGGAATAGTTCGTGGCATCGTTTGATGTCTAATTATTTGGTAAATGTGGTCGTTAATTACGCAAAAGCTTTGTGTTAGTTTTTATGAATTTAGTTTAAACAAATTCGAGAGCCGTGTAGAAGGCCGTGAGAATACATTATGGCATGGGAGCATAACGTGTACGATTCTCGCGACGACAAACGAATCTTTTATATGAAATTTCACGTGCTGGCTTATCACGTGTCCGGTGAAGTGGTGAACAATCACTTCGTGGGAAAACCTAGATGTTTGAGTATTTAAAACGTATTTTAATTGCAATTTGTAGTATTGATTTACTACGTTCCTGAAACCGAAACCTGCATATCTGGTTTCCTAGTTGTGGTCATTTCGAGCGCAGTAAATACTTTTTTGACCAAAAATTGTCTACGATCTGTACCCAGTAATGAGATGATGAGATGTAGGCTGCTACTTTTTAGGTTTAATGGGACAATAGAGTTAAGACTCATTTTCGTTATCATTACAGCCTATCTAAAGTCCACCTAAGCCTTCCACATAAATCGTCAAATAGGCTGCATATTTGTTATGACGATATGACGGATTCTCTGTCGCTGCTACAACAAGGCGAATATTTTTCTACTTCCGTTCATGGGTATGGTTTTTCTTACTTTCACTTTTAGTAGAACTTCATTTGCAATGAACCTAATTTTAAGAATTTTATCTTTTTCAATACTGTACAGCACCCATGGTCACATGGAGGACAGGGGGGGAGTGTTTGACGTCCTGATGTTATAGTTTACGAAGGCTATAAGTCTTGCAGTAGTATGCCTGGGTTTAAATTTAATTTTAGTAACAATGCATATTGCAGATGGTAGCACCTAGACATGTTCTCTAACGAAATTAAGATGTTTTTTTTTTTAAATTTTATTAGTCTTGAAAATCATCCTTGGTGAATTTTTTTTGGGAATCGTGGTGATATATATATTGTAATAGGCAAAATATTTTGGCAAAATATTTTCTTTATTTTGAGGACTAAATGACTGGTTAACAAAATTATTTACAATATATATATATATATATATATATATATATATATATATATATATATATATATATATATATATATATATATATATATATATATATTGTAGTTACCTTGTCTCTTCGTTATTTATCATTTTGTTATATTTTAATTAAAACGGTTAAACCAATTACATTAATTAAAGACAACTTATTCATTCTATTCGCTCGAAATACTTCAGACATTCAGACAATACAATATTACCGTCTATTCATCCGCAAACAGGTCCGACTCATAATTTGTGTTCAGGAGAGCATTAAGTGCAGTGAGCACACACAGAACAGGCGAGGTGGCGCGCGCAACTATTCGTGCCGATGATACGACAAAAAGTTTATTATTGCGACTAAGACAAAAAATAGACACGGTTCGGCAATCAGGTCTAGAACTAGATCTTTCCGCGAATTAATTTACACGCCATGACAGCTTGATGATACGCTCTAGTATTTGCAATGAGTTGTAACTCAAATAACTGAAGAGAAATTTAGTGGGATATAAATATGAATAGTATTCCTTAAGGCGTTTTTAGTGATATCTAGAAATACCTTTTGGACCTTTTCCAAAAAATTTAAAGTAAGTGATTTCATACGGATTCCAAACACAACACAAACAATTTAAATTTTTATGTTACATGTATAATTAGCGTAGTCCTTAATTGACCAGTGAAAATTAAACAATTGTTTTCTAAGAGTTTAAAGATCTAATAGATAAAAAAGCAAAAAAAAGACCAAGTTTGTATACATATATATTGAGGAAGCAGAAAAACAAAACATCATTCAAGTTCTTAGTTACCTTCGAGAATACTTCGTTAAACAGTAAGTTGTAATCCAAGTATTTGATTATGTACATAGTTACTTAAAATATTTTTCTAATTTAATATTTATTATTCCTTTAAAAACTTTGCGGTCACTTTTTTTCATTTTATTGGGTCGTATAACAAAGAATGATACGCTGACTGTGCCTTTCGTCTAAGGCCCAATTTACATTTGAGCGAAATGGAATAGAACGGAACACGCGCTGGATGGCGCTCGAATTCGCCTTGGGGCTATAGAGCATTAACGAACCACTTTAGTCCCAATGTGAATTATTTATTCGAGTTTCCACGCCCTTTGCGGCACTTTGCGCGAATTCCACAGACTTCACCGATAGTAGCTACCGGAATCCTGGAAAATTTTTCGGAAGTCGCGCGTTCGGGCTAGTCGTCTATCACAGTTTTATATCTAGACTAATATTTTTGGCTAAAGTTATTCAAAATAGTTTTCTCGTGTTTAGATTCTGCCAAACCTCTTAAGAATTACGGTGGTGTATCTATATACATTTCATTATTAAAAAAATCCACTTCTGATGTAAGAAATACATGATAGGACAAATGGCAGTTTCTCTGCATAAGGTCTCTCCCAGGAGTTGTGTTGCGTATTTCTTATTTGTTCTGCATCAAAGTGACGCTATCAGTTGCTCCATGATCGAGATATTCGATCATTACTACACCTCAACTAATATAGGAAAGAGAGCCTATGATCTTACCGGCAGAATGACTTCCCTTAAATTTTTAGGTGTTTAATACAATGGCCTTTAAATAATGTGCCAAATATCGTCCGCAAATCGTAAAAGGAACAATTTTTTTCCATTTATATTTTGTCACATGGTTGCCATTTCAGTATATGGAAAGTTTGTTTCAAAACTGCTGTACATAATTTGGCGAACGCGGTTATCTCTGCGTGCTCTTCAGTATTGTTTTTTTTTTCATTCAATTTCTTGTTTGGTCTTGGCCGTATTGTTTAAGCAAAATATGTCTAAAGATTTTAAATCAGTTGAGCGTTGGGAATTCAAATCAACAACTACGCACACATGTTGATATTTTTATATTAGTGCGAAGGCATAAAGACAGTCACAGTTTAATTTCATAACAACACTTCTAGAAAAATTTGTAAAGAATTGAAAAGGTTTAAAATTGACAAAAAAAAAACTTTCAATAGCAGGCACAAAATTTAAAGATTAAATATTTGCATTTAATATAAAAATACTAATAATAATGTCCTCCCGACCGAATTTCGGCCACGGCGGCCTGCCTCAACGGAGGCTAGCCATCGGCGCAGGACAGGATTATAGTGCCCAAGTGTATGCGCAAGCACAGGTGCACTCTCTCTTCCCTCACTCTCATAATCCGATGGTATGGTAAACCGACACGACCGGAGAGAGATCAGGCGCAGGACCAACGGCTTTACGTGCTTTCCGAGGCACGGGCACACCGCCAACTTCCTGACTCCGAGCAACTACTGAGAATTTCTTGACGGAAAAACTCAATAATTAATTTTTTGGCACGACCCGGGATTCGAATCCAGGACCTCATGATCAGCAGTCTCACTACTACAACCACCAGACCAACAAGGCAGTCATACACACATATGGTAAAAATACTACAACCACGGTAAGTGTACTTAATTTTCTTGTTTAAATTGGTTGACTTTCTATCTTTTTATTTAAAGTGAAACTCGATGCAGACCTAGTGTAAAAACAATACAAGCATATTCACAGAAATCCGTCAAAAATAGTCACTAAAACGGCGCAGCATTTCAGTCTTTTTCGTTCAAATACAATGGTGTATTTCATAAATACAATGTTGAAATTTATTCGGACTGTTTTAATATTTTCTTCTGCTACGTTTGGGAACAGATCACTTATGTCATATAGATACTTTTTAAAATTTCCGTTAATGCAGGTTTCCTCATCAAGTAAAATATTCAAGTCAATGTATCGTAAAATAACTAAAATTTAAGGTTTGATCCAGATGATGGCCTTAATTTTATTTTGTATAACGTTCGCGCTGTATTGGATATGGCGGCATCGAAACACAAAATCGAAACTGGAACCACCCACGTATCCAGGAGGATTGCCACTTATCGGACATGCACATTTGTTGATGGGAGATACCGTTTGTAAGTATACGCATTTTACACCGAACATACGAAAAATATACGTTACATACGAACCATACACATTGATTAACACTACTTTTACGGATTTAATAGCGTTTAATTTTTTTATTATTAATACCCGACGTTTCGGGTGCTTTCCAGCACCCATTGTCACGGGGGATTCTGATGATTAACTTCACGATGTCATTGTTAACTCAGAGCACCTTCAGCGTTTTAATTATCTCTTATTAATGGTCCGATATACGCAGAATGAACTTACATCCATTAAAACGTTGGATATTAAAAATAAAATAAAATATAATAATAAAATAGTTTTAATCAATATACTTATTTTCTTTGATAAATATATTTATCTTTCATGTCCCGTTGTCGAGAGGAGTTTTGAATATGTATATAAAACTAATTTAAGGCGTTACATATTTCATATTTTCCACGTGGTTAAGACACGCTGCAACTATATTAAAGTTGTAGCACGAATTGGTCGGCTCGACCGGTCAGGATTACGCTCTCACAGAATACGAGCGTAAAATAGCAGCTCAATGCTGCTATGTGTCGTATGATGATTATAGAGAACCGGAGATTCTCTTTACTGGAATCGAGGTATTCCATCTTAGTCCTCAGGGGTGACAACGTATTTTCATTTTGTTCCTTAATTGAGAATATATGTGGATGTCTATGAGTCACAGCATCCACTTACCATCAGGTGGATTGTGTGCTCGTTTATCTCCCATTGCTATAAAAAGGCATTCTTATCCCTGGTGCAGAAATGAACCTGTGCACTTTTTTAGACATTAAACTGGTATAAAACTTACCAGTTGCACGTGCACAATGTGGTCATTTATTATGTATTGTTATAAAATACTATCTATTAAACATTTAAATGTTAAAGTGGTAGAGCCCGCTGCAGCTATACATATCTGTAGCACGAATGAGTCACCTCGACCGGAGTAGAAACTTTTTCAGAAAATACTAGTGTGAAATAGCAGGATAATGCTGTGTTTTGTATGGTAAGTGTAGGGAACTAAAAATTTAATGGAAAAGAGGGGTAACAACGCATCTGCATTCGGATTCTGAGTTGATTGTAGATATCGATGTCTGTGAACCGTGGCATCCACTTACCACCAGGTGAACTGTGTGCTCTATCTACAACCTTAATCTATTGAAAAAAAAGCAAATCTAAAAATATCCTTCTCCTTAGCAGTTTAAAAGATATTTACTGCTGAGCGTAATTCACTCCCATAAGATTTGTTGTAATCGCCACGTCTGGTAGGACGATTGGCGGTATCAGAATGCAATATTACTATTAGATACTTCTCGTCACTTGTACAGAAATTTCACAGTTTTTTATGTGAGATTCGCTCTACAAAATATGATTAATTACCACAGTCGTTACCATGTTAGTATTTAATAACCTGACATAAATAAAAAGACTTAAAAATTATCGTTTGAATCGCTCTAAACATCGATAATTTAAAAATATGTAAATTAAATGTGATAAAATCTAAAGCAATCATTAAGGTTTCTTCCCACGCCAACGACCTTGGGTGTTTTGACGAAACTTTTAACCGCTCTTCGCACCATCCGCACATAAAAATAGCGCTCTCTTTCTCGCTAATATATTGTACTTGCGTAGGTACGGGTATGACGTCTAATCACAGTTTAAGGAGATAATAATATAAACTGTGGTATGATGACCTGCTGTTTTTATAGAGTAGTAATGTTACAGAGAGGTCACCAATGCTTTAGTACCTTTATATATCTGAAGTTTTTAAACATTTCTTTAATTTTTTGAAAAAAAAAGCTGTGTTTTAAAAACGATAACGAAAAACGTACTTAAAATTAACCTTTAATAGGGAAGTTCATAGTTTGGTAGACTGAATCAATTCTGCTGAATCAACACTGCAGAAATTTCGTAAATCGGGGATATAGCCTCAATATCTTCCACAAAAAAAAGCTATGTTGGATTTCTATCGGGCACTGCTGTTGGTATTAACCATTGCCATATAGCAGCGGTCTTTGGATCGCCGTTCGGAACGCAAACAGCACTCATCTGCAGGAAATAGTAAATTCTGAAAATTGTGTTTATTCCGATTTATACAAAACGCCTGGAGAGATTTAGTAATAATATGGTACAAACCTTTCATCGCTTTCATACAAGAACAATTCAGGTTATTTATATGGAGTTTTATTTACTTTTTTATGAAATGAATTTAACAAAACATTTCAAATTATATCTCGAAGGAGGGCTTTAAGTAAGTAAGAAGAGCTTTCTCCTCAAAGTTCTCCATCAATATGTTGGCGACTATGGGAGATACAGATGAGCCCATCGCCATACAATTCAAAAGTTCAAGTAACATTGCATTTCCTTCAGTCATGATGTTTTCTTCTAGTTTCCTGGTTACAATTGGGGTGCAGTCATCAATAGACAGGCATGTAAATAGTGACTGAGTATCAAAACTGAACATAGTTTCATGGTCACTGAGATATATGTCTTTTATCTCACTAACAAAATGTTATAATTCCTTTATATATGCTCTGGTTTATCCTCTCAGCGAATACAGTATTTTTGCTAAGCGTTGAGCCAACTTATAAGTCAGTGAATCGATCTGGCTCGCTATGGGACGTTTGGAGCGTTTGGTTTATGTACCTTTGGTTACTCATACAACCTCGGTGGTTTGGCACATGATTTGGAATTCACGTCGAGATTAAATTTTTCGGAGTATTTCTTTATGAAATCGCCTTTCTTTAATAAATATAGATAAGTTTATTTTAGTTACTTTCATAGCTTGATGTTTAACGAAATAATGCTATGGTGTAATGCAGCTGACATTGAAGTCATATTTGTTTTTCAAAAGAGAGCCGTACGGGAAACTCAAAACTTAAATTGTAAAGAGTCCCTTAGAGATAAAATTTAAGAAATGAACATTAATTAAACCAGGCATCATGTATTTTGTGGTTCTCTGTCCATTAGCTTTACCATAGTTAACGTACCTTTTACAGCCTGTCTAGTCATAAAGATATGTTAAGCAGTTTATGAAGCCCACTATTATAATATTGTTTCACTAGAAGTGACTAACGTACTTTTTCATAAACTGGTACAATTTTGTATTTCTTAAATAGTTCACGATAGTTAAATTTGTTAGCTTGGTAAAATAATTCAGCGTTTCGGGTCCCCAACCGCACCACTTGCAATTTCGTAAGCCCCATTTCCGAAAAGAAAACACCATCATTATAAGAAAGACATGATTCCGCTCAGCAGTCTTCTTTTTAACTATGACGGACTTACAAAAGGTGGTTACGGCCCTCTACGGTAAACCCCGACGTTACAACCAATCCAACTCACTGGGATTGTACGCTACCATTTCCACCTTGGTATACGGCGACGTATGAGACTCACGTCCATATCATTGATTACCTTAATTATAGGGCTATTAAAGGCCTATAAATTTAAAAATTGTTTATTTTTTAAAACAACGTTTTTTCTTTTTTCCAGGTCTTTGGAATACTATTAAGGAAGTGTCATATACTACTTTAAGACTGGGTGGTGTAATAACAGCATCAATTGGACCTCGGTCACTATACGGTAAGTTGTTTATCATGTTGTTTATCATAAGGTATTGTAAATTTATTACAAGGTATTGTGCTTCTTAACATTTTAACCTTAATTCGTTTCCAGTAGTAACAAATCCCGAAGACAGCTTGACAGTAGCTAATGCTTGCCTAGAAAAAGACGTTGTATATGAATTTGCTAAACCATGGCTAGGGGAGGGTTTGTTAACCGGAAAAGGTACGTGTTTTTTAAACTGAATATGTCCTTAACTGATAGAATTATTTGTTTTATTTAGGGATAATATTTAATTGAAATTGTGTTAAGTACTCCTCGGGAGTAGCAACGCATCTGAATGTTGATTCTCAATCGAGGATATACGTAGATGCCAATGGGCTAGAGCATACACTTACCATCAGGTGGACTGTGTGCTTGTTTGTCACCCTTATGTAAAAATACGGGTTAAAATTTTTATAAGACCGTGAAAAGTTGTATAGTTCATTTGTTAAATATGTTTTCGCAGTATCAATATGGAAGCGTCATCGAATGTTGTTAAACCCAGCCTTTTCTCAGCGGGTGTTGGATGGATTTGAGGGGGTTTTTAACAGCCAATCCAGACGACTTGTTAAGGATTTAGAAGTGAAGGTAGTATAACATTATTTACATTAATAAGCAGCTGCACTTGCGTATTATACATACACTTAACAATTCTATACGCTAGAAACTAAAATAATGATCTATTTATGAGCTATAAATAAGTTACAGCCAAAGTATCACTGTCACCAAATAAAAAATCGCGATCCACTCAACTTATATCGCTTCCACCAGCTTTCTACTGCAATCATTTAATATAATTGTACACCAATATTAAGAGGAGATGAATTAATGGTTCTGACGTCGATTTGACTGAGATTATTTATTTTGATTGTTAGTAAAAAATTAAATGGAAAATAATTCCACTTGGAGGTCTGATGGTCGGTTGTAGATATTTATACGTAGTAAATTATGCTTTGATGTATGACTGACAACATCTTCCCTTTTCCGAAAGAATAAAATGACAAATAAAAAAACAAAGTTCACTTATTATTTTAAGTTATACACACCGAAATGTTCGAAGTCACTGTTAGCCTCTCTTTATTAATTACTATTTTATTTAGTTTTTTACACTTTTTCTTATCAATAATTTTCCTTTTTGCAAAATAAAATTATAAACAATGTTTTGTACCGTTTTCTTATTAATTATAACTAGCAGCAATTTCTGTTAATACTATTATTTGTTTTATATTATATCAGCACCTCGCTAATGCATGACATTGATACATCGGAGAGTTTACCGGCTACGGGTAGGACACAACACGTGAATTCAAACTTCGCTGTTTGAATGAAAAATGTCCAATGTTTCTAATATTGTGATGAAATGTTGTAATATTAAAAAAAAGTTCAATTAAAAAAGGAAAAAATATTTATAAATGGTTGACTACTACATCTTAGCTACGATGCTACAGTAAAGTTATAGAATTTTTTTAGGTCTTGATTCTTACTTACATATTAACCCTACAATCCCATAAAATTCCCATACAGTCGCATGTGCCTAACAAATCCCGAGCTCCCACCCACAGCAATATAAACCACTAAACCTTATATTTAGAGACTTCTTTTCTATGAAGAAGTTTGGTATCATAAAATCTGTACAAAATTATCTATCCTGTGTTCTAAACAAAAGTCAGATTTTACTATATTCATTCAAGATTTTATTGTATTTTGATAACAAAAAAAAAACATACCAAGCGGATGTTGGCAGCGTGAAAATTACAATTATTTCAATATACAACGTGTAACGTAATTAACGCACACCCTCAGACACCACAGTTAGTATAGTATGTTATAATCATAATACATACACTTCTTCCTCCTCTTCTTCTTCTTCTCCCTGGCTATTGTCCCATTTTAATTGGTGTCAGCCCTCCTAGTTATCTTGCGCCACATCGTGCGATTGTGGGTTGTCCTTTCTGATATTTTAGTATATTTCAGGTCCTTTTTTAGTATTTGCAGCCATAGTATTGGTGGTCGTCTACGGCCTTTCTTCCCCTCTTCTATGTTCATAACTCTTTTAGTCATATGGTCATCATACCGTCTCATCACGTGTCCGTACCCGCGTAGACGGTTTTCTCTAAGTTTTTCGTGCACCATATCAACCTTAAAACTACTAAGAATGTAATCGTTTCTTATTTTATCTGTTCTAAAAACTTCTCCAGACAAACGTAGCATTTTCATCTCAGTGACGTGAATTTTCTGTTCATCCATCTTTCTCATCGGCCAGCACTCAGATCCACATAGCAGAGCTGGTCTTACTGCTCTTTTGTATACATTTCCCTTAATATTAATAGGCATACGGGAGTCGCATAGAATGCCAGACAGCGATCTCCATTTTTTAACCAAGCTGTTTGGGTTCAATTTTGTATATCTCCTTCTATACATGTCTATCTATACACTGATTTTTTTAATTTAAACATTTTTACGCACAAATTATTTATCAAATTAGTTATACTAATTCCGGAAGAATGTTGTGGTCACGGTACAAATCCATGAACACAAAGACTTTAACGCGCTTGAAATAAAGTTCATTTTTCTTTATTTTTATTGAATGACAGAATTAGTAATAATACAAATAAAACTGCACTCTTAAAAGTCTTATTGCCTTAAGTTACGGTCCATTTCAGTTTGTTTTGACTGTACAAATTTAGTGTGACTGTAATTTAAGTAGTTTTAATTATTTTTGGGATAAAAATTTACCTATATTAAAATGATGGGAATCGATTCAGTAAACGATTCTGAACAAACCACTTTTTCAAAGTGCGTTAATTATGTTTTGTGTTGTATATTACTTGTAAGAAGATAAATTATATTCACGAAAAATTTTCACTACAATTTTACACTAAAAACTATACAAAAACACTAATAAAACACTAGAAAAATCCAAAAATCAACACAATAACATTCACACGAAAATGGCGTACGAAATGAACGTAGTTTATAAATAAATATACATAGACCTTTTTATTCCACTAGAGGATAGTAATTTCACATTGATTATGTAATGTCAAACGTCTTCATATAAAAGTAGTCTCCAAACATAAGTATTTATGGGGTAAAATGCCGCAGGTGGGTGCTGTCAAATTTGATCTCTTGAATTTTGACGGAATATCGAAGCGGTGAAAATTTGACGTTTGGCGTTTGAGAGTTTGAGTTTGAGAGTGACGTCTAAGTAATATCCGCTCAACAGTCAAAACATCCATCCCGCCTATGTGTCAAATATCTATTTTCTGCATAGACTTAGAACATACTGGCCTATACTGACAGCCCGAAAATGCGTGACCAATTTTTATTTGTCATTGTGTACGTTAGTACATGTACATGTTATTTACGAAGACTAACGAAAAATTATTGTTAAGAAAGGGGTAAAAAGATTAAAAAAACTAGTTAAGTGCACGAAACTGAATAACTTCAAAAATTAAATGAATTTTTAACATGATTTTCTAAAATAATTAAAAATATTCCTATAACATGTTCCCGAAAATTCATGCAAATTATCACGTTGTTGATAGTGGAATAAAAAGGTCTATGTATATTTATTTATAAACTACGTTCATTTCGTACGCCATTTTCGTGTGAATGTTATTGTGCTGATTTTTGGATTTTTCTAGTGTTTTATTAGTGTTTTTGTATAGTTTTTAGTGTAAAATTGTAGTGAAAATTTTTCGTGAATATAATTTATCTTCTTATGAGTAATATAAAACACGTAACATAATTAACGTACTTTGAAAAAGTTGTTTGTTCAGAATCGTTTACTGAATCGATTCCCATCATTTTAATATAGGTAAATTTTTATCCCAAAAATAATTAAAACTACTTAAATTACAGTCACACTAAATTTGTACAGTCAAAACAAACTGAAATGGACCGTAACTTAAGGCAATAAGACTTTTAAGAGTGCAGTTTTATTTGTATTATTACTAATTCTGTCATTCAATAAAAATAAAGAAAAATGAACTTTATTTCAAGCGCGTTAAAGTCTTTGTGTTCATGGATTTGTACCGTGACCACAACATTCTTCCGGAATTAGTATAACTAATTTGATAAATAATTTGTGCGTAAAAATGTTTAAATTAAAAAAATCAGTGTATAGATAGACATGTATAGAAGGAGATATACAAAATTGAACCCAAACAGCTTGGTTAAAAAATGGAGATCGCTGTCTGGCATTCTATGCGACTCCCGTATGCCTATTAATATTAAGGGAAATGTATACAAAAGAGCAGTAAGACCAGCTCTGCTATGTGGATCTGAGTGCTGGCCGATGAGAAAGATGGATGAACAGAAAATTCACGTCACTGAGATGAAAATGCTACGTTTGTCTGGAGAAGTTTTTAGAACAGATAAAATAAGAAACGATTACATTCTTAGTAGTTTTAAGGTTGATATGGTGCACGAAAAACTTAGAGAAAACCGTCTACGCGGGTACGGACACGTGATGAGACGGTATGATGACCATATGACTAAAAGAGTTATGAACATAGAAGAGGGGAAGAAAGGCCGTAGACGACCACCAATACTATGGCTGCAAATACTAAAAAATGACCTGAAATATACTAAAATATCAGAAAGGACAACCCACAATCGCACGATGTGGCGCAAGATAACTAGGAGGGCTGACACCAATTAAAATTGGACAATAGCCAGGGAGAAGAAGAAGAAGAGGAGGAGAAGTGCATGTATTATGATTATAACATAATATACTAACTGTGGTGTCTGAGGGTGTGCGTTAATTACGTTTCACGTTGTATATTGAAATAATTGTAATTTTCACGCTGCCAACATCCGCTTGGTATGTTTTTTTTTGTTATCAAAATACAATAAAATCTTGAATGAATGTAGTAAAATCTGACTTTTGTTTAGAACACGGGATAGATAATTTTGTACAGATTTTATGATACCAAACTTCTTCATAGAAAAGAAGTCTCTAAATATAGGGTTTAATGGTTTATATTGCTGTAGGTGCGAGCTCGGGATTTGTAAGGCACATGCGACTGTATGGGAATTTTATGGGATTGTAGGGTTAAAATGTAAGTAAGAATCAAGACCTAAAAAAATTCTATAACTTTACTGTAGGATCGTAGCTAAGATGTAGTAGTTAACCATTTATAAATACTTTTTCCTTTTTTAATTGAACTTTTTTTTAATATTACAACATTTCATCACAATATTAGAAACATTGGACATTTTTCATTCAAACAGCGAAGTTTGAATTCACGTGTTGTGTCCTACCCGTAGCCGGTAAACTCTCCGATGTATCAATGTCATGCATTAGCGAGGTGCTGATATAATATAAAACAAATAATAGTATTAACAGAAATTGCTGCTAGTTATAATTAATAAGAAAACGGTACAAAACGGTATAAAATGTTCCCGAAAATTCATGCAAATTATCACGTTGTTGATAGGAATATTTTTAATTATTTTAGAAAATCATGTTAAAAATTAATTTAATTTTTGAAGTTATTCAGTTTCGTGCACTTAACTAGTTTTTTATTCTTTTTACCCCTTTCTTAACAATAATTTTTCGTAAATACAATTGCAGTGTAGTGGCGGTTGAGAATATGCACTGCCCCATAGCTTCCCGTGGGTGTCGTAAGAGGCGACGGAGGGGCACAGAAAGGAGATGGGCAGCAGCATCTTCCTAATAACAACAATTACATAATAAAAAAACGCGATTACCAACCCGCTCGCCAAGCGTGGCAACTATGGCAAATATGCCCCCATGAGCAACGACACAAACAAACTGCCCCCAGTCCCCGGCGGCCCCGCTATTTCTGGCTACGGTGTTGACCATGGTAACGGTGGGGCAGGGGGTGCTAAGAATCTCCGGTAGAGGTTCGGTTGCCACCTACGACGACTCGACCTGGCAACGTGTAACGCACGCACCCTGAGGACTGACGAGAAGATACTGAAGCTGGAAGAAGAGGTAGACAAGTCGCGCTGGCATATTATTGGATTATCTGAGGTACGAAGAGAGGGGGAGGACACGGTAATCCTCGAGTCCGGCAAACTTGTTCTATCACCGGGAGGGTGACCATCTGTCCCAAGGAGGTGTCAGATTTATCGTCCACAAGTCTCTCGTCAACAACGTTGTAAAGATTGGGAGTGTATCGACGAGGGTCGCGTACCTGATACTCAGAATCACCAAACGGTATTCGCTGAAGACTCGATAGTGCGTGCGGTGCGGTGCGTGCGGTGCGTAGACCTGTCATACAGGTCTACGCACCAATCTCGACACATCCCGATGAGGAGGTGGAGGAAATGTATGAGGATATTTCTAGCGCCATGCATTCCTCCAAAACCCACTACATGGTGTTGATGGGAGACTTCAAAGCAAAAGTAGGCACAAGAGAAGGTGGTGAGCTGAAGTTAGGGAAATTTGGAGTGGGGCAACGGAACCGTAGGGGCCAGCAGCTGGCTGACTATATGGAGAAAGAGGGATTCTTTATGATGAACTCTTTCTTCCAGAAGCGGCCTCACAGGAAGTGGACCTGGTCGAGCCCCGAAGGTTCTATAAAAAATGAGATTGTCTTCATTATAACGACCAGACGCCAACTGTTCAGTGATGTCTCAGTGATCGCAAGGGTGAAAACCGGCAGCGATCACCGAATGTTTGGAGGCACACTGAACCTAAACTTTAAGTTGGAGAGGTCTCGTCTAATGAAGTCAACGCTCCGGTTCCTTCGTGCTCTAATCCAGAATCCCGAGACTTTTCAGCTCGAGTTACGTAACAGCTTTCAGTGCCTAGAAGATTGCTATGCAGTGGACGACATGAATGACAAGCTCGTGGAAACTGTCCATGTGGTTGAGCTAAGTTCTGCAAGACCCGCCGCAGAAGAACACAAAAAATTTCCGATCACACTCTTAATCTCATATCTGTTAGACGGGATAAGAGGCTGCAATCGTCATCAGATTTGACAGTATACAGGCAACTGAACGGACAGATCTCCATATGCATACGGCGAGACTCACGCAACTTTAATACCGCTCGTATTAAAGAAGCGATCGAGCGGAACCAGGGCTCCAAAGTCTTTGCCAGAGATCTGTCTGCCAGAAAGAGCCAACTGTCTAAGCTGAAGGCTGAGTGTGGCAACATCGTTTCCGAGACAACTGAGACATCTCATTTTGAGTGAGATTGAGAAGTTCTGTGGGCAGATGTACACGTTATCGTTGAAGCCACACGCAAGTGTGAGTAACGATCCAAGAGCAAGTCTTACCCGACACTATTTCGATGATATCCCGGACGTCAGTCTGAGCGAGATTAGAATGGCTTTCCAGCACCATAAAAATGACAGGGCTCCAGGCGAGGATGAAATTACAGCGGAGCTTCTGAAAGCGGGTGGAACATCGGTACTTGAAGTCCTTCAGAAGCTCTTCAATTCCATCCTCCATGGTGACACTACTCCGGAGGCGTGGAGCAGAAGTGCGGTGGTCTTGTTCTTTAAGAAAGGGAACAACGCCCTCTTGAAGAACTACAGACCGATTTTCCTTGTAAGCCACGTCTACGTGCTGTTCTCGAGTGTCATTGCGAATCGTCTCGCACGCAGACTCGACGACTTCCAGCCTCCCGAACAAGCCGGTTTCCGAAAAGGCTTCTTCACCATAGACCACATACATACCCTGCGGCAGATTGTTCAGAAGACCGAAGAGTACAATCTGCCACTTTGCCTGGCGTATGTGGACTATGAGAAATCCTTTGATTCCGTCAAAATTTGGGCGGTGCTACAGTCCCTTCAGCGGTGCTAAGTTGACTGTCGGTATATCGAAGTGCTGAAGTGTTTGTACACTAGGGCTACGATGGCTATACGAATACAGAACCAGAGTTCGAAACCTGTCCAACTGCAGAGAGGTGTAAGACAGGGTGACGTTAAATCCCCGAAACTCTTCACCGCTGCGTTGGAAGACGTTTTCAAGCTACTGGACTGGAAAGGATACGGTATTAACATCAATGGCGAGTACATAACTCACCTTCAATTTGCCGACGATATAGTCCTTATGGCAGAATCGCTGGAGGACCTAAGCACTATGCTCAATGACCTCAATGGTGTCTACTAACGGATAGGTCTTATGATGAACATGGACAAAACAAAGATCATGTTTAACGTCCATGTCACACCTATGTCGGTAGTTGTTGGGAGCACTATGCTCGAAGTTGTTGACGAGTACGTTTACCTAGGACAAATAGTCCGACTAGGTAAGTCCAACTTCGACCGAGAGGTCAATCGACGGATTCAACTCGGCTGGGCAGCGTTCGGGAAATTACGACACATCTTCTCGTCAGGTATACCTTTATCTCTGAAAACTAAAGTGTACAACCAGTGCGTGTTGCCAGTGATGACTCACGGATCTGAGACGTGGTCCTTCACTGCTGGCCGTATGAGACGCTCAAGGTCTTTCAGCGAGCTATGGAGAGGGCTATGCTCCGAGTTTCTCTGCGTGATAGACTCTGGAATGAAGATATCCGCAGTAAAACCAGAGTGACCGACATAGCCAAATGGATTAGTAAGCTGAAGTGGCAATGGGCCGGCCATACAGCTCGAAGAACCGATTACCGATGGGGAAGAAAGGTTCTCGAGTGGCAGCCAAGTACCGGTAGGCGTAGTGTAGGGCGACCCCCCACTAGATGGAGTGATGACCTGGTAAGGCATGCAGGAAGTTGATGGATGCAGGTGGCTCAGGACCGTGCTTTGTGGCATTGCTTGGGGGAGGCTTATGCTCAGCAGTGGACTTGTGAAGGCCTTTAATGATGATGATGATGATGATGATCAACCACGTGACTTTTGTTACAAAATATCAAATTAATTAAAAAAATTGAAAATGTTCAATTTCTTAAACAGTATATAAAATAAATTTTAACCAAAAATAGACAGACGTGTCATGTCATTGACGACGTCTTAAGAATTTACCAGAGAAATGTGCAATTCACCAGAACAAATAACCATTTTGAAAAACAATTACTTACTGATAATAATAGCTATTATACTCTAAAAAATGATTAAATATCCAGGAGCTCATTTCATGCGTGCCCACTTGTGCTGACTGCCAACTTGTCATTCAAAATTGGTTACACAGTTATTGGATTTGCTATCCTTTTCTGTTTTGATGTATTGCCATAAGGAATTTTCTTCTCACTTGCACACTTTATTCATCTATTACTATCCTAAGTCTATGATTGTCAGTAACTGTTAATTACTATTATACTTCGCTTTTACCATTTATGATTTATTAATATATAAAATGAGATGAGAAAAACAACAACCTATATATTTAAAGGAAACATGAATTTAAGTAAATTATTTCTCCAGGGCAGTAAATACAAGCCGCAATGTTTGCTACATATAAGAAATAACGCCATTTCGAAATATACTGTTGAGGGGATATGGAAAATGATTGAAGAATTTTAGGGAATTTCATCCTTTAAAGCATTGCGTACGTTTATCAGTGGCTTTATTTCTTTATTATCAACGGTAGTCAGAAACCGTGACATTGAAACTTTAAATGAATTCATTGGCATCGCTGTTTCCAAATAAAAGATATTGCAGAAATTTTCTAGGTGTAATCCATCGGCAATTAATGCCAATCCACCTAATCAAGGATGTTGGCTTTAGCATCAATCCCCACATAATTGAAACCCTACACAGCGATGCTATTCAAAAGAGACCAAAAGCCATCTACTTCAGTTCCTCCATTGCGCCCTTACTGTAAAATAATGAGTGATACTATAGAAGATTGTGGAAAACGCGACTTCAATAATAACCATTTTAGAGACCAAAATAATCAAAAACCATTTCCATAGCATTATCAAAACAATCAACCTAAGTTCACGCTGTAAATATTAACGATGCAATTACTACACGGAAGATCAGGTTAAACCAAAATGATTTAAAGTTTAAACGAATAAAATATATTATTTATTAGTATTCGAAATAAGAATCACGAGTGTCACCTAGAAATATCGGATTCAAGGCTTAAAGCGAAAAGGAAACCAGGATTTCTGCTCTGGAGAACAAGAGTTCCCAAATAAATTCACCGTCAAACATTATCGCTCCCGAAGGTACTATCCCGGAGCTGAAAGTTCAACTCAATAACATATTACCAGGAGCTCCTCTTCAATGACGTTGAAATATCCGGCATAACTGAGCTTAGAGGAAAAAATCTTCTGTCAACAGTTACAGTTCTGTCCACGAAGCTGGGAATAACATTAGATGAAACAGACATTGTTGTGGAACGTGTCGGCTCAGTACGCCGCAATAGGGTAGAGGGGAGCACTTGCGACGACAATCTCAGTCTGAGCTCTGAGCTCAATGCGTCCGTGCAATATAGCTGAGTGGTTCGCGCGCAGTTCGATTGTGCCGCAACCTTTCCACAAAAGATATCGATGTGACTGGCAAGCCGTGTAGCATATATATATATATATATATATATATATATATATATATATATATATATATAGTACCCGGTTGACCGAGCTTTGCTCGGTATTTTTCGCTCGATTTTTTTTAATTCGTGTGTTTTGGAAATTATATTTAGATACAAATTACATACTGATGAAATATAAATAATATTTTTTGATCTTAGCGACATAACAGAAAAAACGGAACTGGTTATTTGAATAAAAATCATGAGTGCAATTATTTTAATTTAAATTTTCGTGTTTTTAAAAAATACTAAAAAAGGGCTCGAAAAAATAGATTTTCTCAAAAAAGAAAGGAAAATGAAAAAAATTCAAATAAGTCGGTCGGTCGGTCTGGGTTCGAACCGGGGTTTTAAGATTCTGTGACCGACCATTATACCAATTAAGATATTTATAATCGCTAATGATCCGTCAAAATTTACCTCCTTATTCTAATGATATTGTAGCAGTTTTTCATTGCCTAAAAACACGGACAAAAAGACAGTTTCTAAAAATAAATCCTAGCTAGATCGATTTATTATCCCCGAAACTCCCTGGAAACTAAATTTTATGAAAATCGTTGGAGCCGTTTCCGAGATCCCGATTATATATATATATATATATATATATATATATATATATATATATATATATTAATGAACGACTCACGCGAGCTAACCGACACCTCGTTTTCCTTGCACGTCAAGAGGGCAAAAGGTGCGACTGGAAATATGTCTGGTGGATAGTAGAATGTTGGTTCGTAAATATTCTGGAGAGAGGGTGGTTCAAATCCGTAGTGAAAAGAACCTTTCCAAAATTTTTTAGTCCATAATAGTTTATCTCGGTCGTACTCTTTTTCTTTTTGCTGTATGCATACACATGCATTTTGGTGTCTTATCCATCTGCGTCTCAATTTAGTGTCAAGAATATCATTTTACCATGTTTATGATAATTTATACTCACTGTAATGCAAATTAGGTAACTTAGCTGTAGTTATGAATGTCTGCGAACAGGAGTAAACTTCAATTTAAGAGTACCCGTGAATTTTATTAATATATATTTTGCTATAACTATATACCATACTATAAATATGTTACTTAACGTACTTAATTTATATTTTACAATATCTCTAGTCTAAGTCTTTAATCGTTTATTACAATGTTTACAATTTAAAATTATTGAATTAATATAAACGGAATTAAATGTTCTCCGCACCACGTAACCATAGCAGCGTATTCCAAGCTAGTGTCTTATCATGATTTTTATTTAAAGGTCTATTATTTTGCTCCATGGCTCGTAAAACAATTAAAGATTAACATTGGCTTTTATAACGCTTGGTCACGGGGTACCAACCATGATGAGTTTACATTACATCAAAATTGATATCATGGCCGTGAATGAGACTTGGCGGCGCAGTGAGAAAGGCCGTGCACTCATGGTGCCTGGGTACCGGTTACGTCAAACACTGCGCCCGTTGATTGTATGTACGTGCGGGTCGTGGTGAGGGAGTTGGTGTTTACGTGCAAAGGGATTCTAAATCTGACACTTTTGAACAAATGTTGCTAATAATTAACATCCGAGGGAAAAAATGCTATAGGCACAGCCTATAGGCCTCCATGGCAAGACCTGGAGCTGTTCCTGGACTTCGTTACTATTTCAATAGGTACGTTGAGGAATAATGACATTAGGGTGACTTTAACGTCAATTTGCTAAATGTCTCTGAGGTTAAACCTAAAAAGTTGAACGATTGTCATTCATGTGTAGGACCAAACCAACAGGTTCTTTATCCTGGTGATTTCACTAGCACATCCAAAACATTTAGAGATATTGTTTGTTCTGACTGGAAATCGAAGCGTATGTCTATATTTACGCCTGGCAATTTATATGGACATGCAATTAAAGTTTGTGAATTCCATAAAAAAATGACAAGCTTTCACCACAATAGGTACAATATAGGCCATTAATTATTTAGATAAGTTTAATTTTGATATATCTTACTTGAACTTCAGTAATTTGTCTTCTTACTTTGTAAATGATATAGTTGATATCTTAAACCGTAATATTTGATTCGTGTTCAATGCGTATGCACACATTATGGAGAGCGTTTATAGGAGCCTTCCCCCCCACCCCGTGATTTTCGAATAATATTAGGTTTATGATTAAAACTCATGATTATGACTTAACTGAGTACCGTAAAAATAAGTCGGTATCCAGTAAAGAGCACTAGAAGCAGCTTAAAGCCTTATTCATAAATATTAACATAATGAAAGAGCTGCATATTTTTGCATATTTTATAATAATCCAAAATCGCTTTGGAAAAATCTGAAAAGCATAGTATTACCTCCAAAGCAGAAGGTTGAATTGCCTTCCCATTTTAATGACGCAAATAAAATAAACAATCACTTTATGAGCGTTACAGGAAATTCACAAACTTTAATTTTTTTTATAGGATAGGGTGACAAACGAGCACACAGTCCACCTGATGGTAAGTGGTTGCTGTGGCCCATAAACATCTACATCTATCTTCGATTACGAATCAAAATGCAGATGCGTTGTCACCCATGAGGACTAAGATGGAATGCCTCGTTTCCAGTAAAAAGGGTCTCCGGTTCTCTACACTCACCATACGAAATACAGCAGCATTAAGCTACTATTTCACGCTGGTATTCTGTGAGAGCGTGGTCCTTCCCCGGTCGAGCCGACCCATTCGTGCTACAACTATACTACTAATATAACTGCAGCATGGCTCTACCACGTATGAAAATATCATATCTAACTTACTTTGAATTATACAGGTTCGCCGATGGACCATTCACTATCTCATCGGTCAGTCAAAACGATATTGTACGCATAATTCTTAGTTTGAAATTGAATCCAATCGGAATTGACAATTTATCATTAAATATGATAATCATGACATTACCTAACTCTTTAGAAATCATACACACAGTTATTAACTCAATCTCACCCTCTGCCTTTCCCGACCCTTATAAAATAGCTATCGAAAACTCCATAAGAACAATCAACCATTGACCTCATAAAATATACGTCCAATTATCATTTTACCACGTCTCTCAAAAGTATGAGAAAAGATTGTTTGCCGGCATCTGACTGATCTGACTTTCTCATTTGCAGTCTGGGTTTGGTAAAAGACGTGGTACCAATATAGCTCTGATTGATGTGGTGGATAGTATCCCGTCAGCCCAAGATGGGGGCATGTGCATCTTACTGGTGTTAATATATTACTCTCGTGCCTTCGATACTATAAATATACCTAAATTACTGTCAAAAAGAGTTTTTATGGTTTCGAAAGTAGTGCGTTGTCCTGGTTCAACAGTTATTTATACAATCGAAAGCAGTTGGTCAATATAAGCCGTGGGAATAAAACTACCGTGGTTTCAAACTCAGTACCTGTGGTAACATGAGGTTTTATTCAAGGCCCTACTATTTTTAACTTTTATTATGCGAATCTACCAAAAAATATTGAAAAATGTCAGTATCATATTGTGAATGCACACAACACATAACTTTACATTTCGCTCAAACCCAATCAATAGAAAAAAGCTGCCAAGAATCTAAATGATGATCTAGAACGTGTCGCTGTGTGATGTGAGCATAATTTTCTGCTACTGAACCCAGGTAAAACGATATATGCTATTTAGGACCAAGAATCAATTAAAGATATTATTCTATTGAAGGCAAAATAGTAATAGCACGCACGTATAGCACGGAACTTGGGTATACAGATTGGTGATGGCTTAAGATTTGAGGATCATATTGTCAAAGCTGTCAAAAATTGCTTCTAAAGGCTCAAAGTATTTTATAAAATTAGGTCATGTGAAATTGCGTCTACAGCGCGTCGGGTCGCTAGTCTTATCAAAGCTTAATTATGCTGCTGCTATGTGTGGTATACGATTACCGGCAAGAACGGAGTGGCATGTTCAGCGTATTCAAAACGCTTGCGCCCATTTTTAATTCTCAGTTCCCGTTCGGGGGCACGTCACTTCATTTTTCATTGATCACTCCATACCTGATATGAAGTCGATAGAGAAATTGCATTTAGCGTGCTTGCTTTGAGGTGTCATAAAATATCAGGAACAATCTTATTTGTACATTAAACTCCGCTGGGTTTCGACAAAGAGGCAATGCGATAGAAGTTATTTCTCGCAGCAACTTTCTGTACAAAAGCATTTATCGGCATACAAGGGAGCATTTCGCTATGCTGTCTCGAAAATATGGATCCTCCTCCTCCACTACCACCACCACCTCCACCACCACCACCTCTTGGACAGCTAAGCTGTACTTCTATCATAAAAGACACCTAAAGCAGTATTTATTAAATGCACAAAAAGACGTACACATGGTTAACACTAACAATAACATGTCCTATAATTTATAGTTGTTTGAGAGGTACATTTTCCGCTTTTTTTTTTTGTTGATGTTGTGTGTTGATATCTTGTTATTAATTAAGTACTTAATTTGTATTCTGTGTCTGAAGTTGAGACTTTGTTGAACAAGGTCTCGGATTGGGTACGACTAATTCTAGTCCCGTTTGATCCTCAAAAGACAAATGTTTACCATTAAAAAGAACCCCTTTGTCGTATCTCCTGAGTTTGAAAGCACTCCCTTTGATGTCTCATTCAGTATCAGAATTCTCAGCGTCGACATATAGAAAAGTGCGCAGTTTTGTGGTCACTTGGAAGAAAGGGAAATAGGAATCTAAAAAGCTAGGCATGCTCAACAGAGCGAGACAGTATTTAATAATAATAATAATAATAATAATATGGCGTAGGGAATTGACGACCCCATCGCCCGCTGACGTAACAGTTAAGTGACAAAACTGCTATGTCGACGCAGTCAGTCAGCGCCTTGCGAGAGATGTGAGCGCCGTGCCTCGGCAGAATTCAGGGTGCAAAAGCCCGTTTGTGCTTATGGCCGTCCACGATACGGTGCCGGGTCTGGGCGTCTACCGTTAATGGACGCCCATATTATGGATGATTGAAAAAAAGATAGTGCGCAAAGGGCCGCTGCCTGGAGGTCGCCAGGGCGCGTCTGGAGCTGGCGCTGGACGCGACAGCATGCGGGCTAGCCGAGCGCGGGGTGTTGCGAGAAAACCTAGCAGCCCCCCGCATCCATCATCCCCACCAGAGGGCTTGGTGTCGGCTGGGTCTTCTTGGACTCAGCAAGCGGCACCCGCCGCTGGTGGAGCACGTCGCATGCGTTGGTCTAAATCAATGAATGAAAATGCACTGCGGGCGTATTTTAGGGCAAAAGGGGAAGCACTGGATGTTTGGCGTATCGGGCTCGGATGCATCGCTTTTTTGCAGAGCTGGAGCCATCTCTATCCGTCACTGAGCAAAACCTGGCAGACCGAGTTAGGTACATCCTGCGATCCAATATATTTGGTGACGCCGGACTCGAACGACTACGACGTGACTGACGTGCTATTCCTTCATCGAATGGAAATGCTACGGCTGGGAATGCGGCGCCACTAGATCCGCAACAAACTGCGTATGCGGATGCTGCCGTCAACATTCCATTTGTGGCTAATTCAGACGACGATGGAATAGTCTTTCACAAACTAGAGAAAATGAGGAGCATATTGAAAGAGTCGATGCTGGAAACGCGCAGCATGCCTCTCGAAAATCGACCGCGACTTCTCCGCATACCCCTTAGCAAGCGAAATCGGGCTATCGTGCGGGCTCTTAACCCAATGCTGGTGACCTATTTGGAAGCCAGCCGGGACCATTGCGAGACGGATTCAATTCTTTTTGGCTCCCCACTGGCAGTGTGCCGTATTATTGGCGCCAAACTTCCCGTGGCTGGACGTGCTACTCAAAAAAGTAGCACCATCCCAGCCTGGAGAAAAAGAATTGAGGACCGTATCGCAAAGGCAAGGGCCCCTATCGGCAGACTGATAAGCTTCAGGTCGGGTAATAATAGACCGAGGATTATGCGCACCGTTAGGATGGCGTTTGCTGGGACAAATATCAGTTTTTTCCAGCCGGATATCACGCAAAAAATAACGGAGCGCATAGATGACCTGAAGCAAAAAATCGCTGCTTGGGGGAAGCGGATTCGACGATTTAGCGAGAGTTCAAGGCGGTTCAACCAGAATCGTCTCCTCCAGAGTGATCAGAAGAGGCTCTATAAATCATTGGAGCGACCAGAGGTATGTGGAGCGGGCCCAGGACCGGATCAGGCTGACACTGTCGCATTTTGGCGTGGCCTGTGGTCAGAGCCCGTAAACCACAGCGAGGGCCCTTGGATGGAAGTTGTGGCGAGCCAGAGTGCAAGTGTTACGCCTATGGACCCCATCACCATAACGCCCGGAGACGTGGCTGAGGCGGTTCGTAGGGCCCCGAACTGGAAAAGTCCGGGGCTCGACGGGCTGCATCATTACTGGCTGAAGGGGTTCGTAGTGTGTCACGCTGTGCTCGCCCGACAGTTTCAAGAGGCTCTCGATCAGAAGTCGCTCCCGAGCCTCTTCACTACTGGGATCACTCATTTGGTTCCTAAAGATCAGGATACAACAGACCCGAGCAAATACCACCCCATCACGTGTCTACCCACCATATATAAGACACTGACATCCATTTTGAGCGCGAGAATCACTCGTCACCTGGAGCTAAATCAGGTGATGTCACGCGCTCAAAATGGATGCCGGGGTGGTGGTCGTGGAACCAAGGAACCACTCCTCATTGACACGGTCATTGGCAAAGTGGTGAAACGCAACCGTCGGAATTTCTACGCCGCCTGGATAGACTACAGAAAGGCATTCGACTCAGTGCCCCATACATGGCTAAAGAGAGTCCTCAAGCTGTACAAAATCGACTGTACAGTTGGAGACTTCCTCGCACAGTGTATGTCGAACAGTGTATGGATGGGGCAATGGAGTACGATCCTTTGCTATCTGGGCGAGCGGATGATGGCTGCGGAGAACCACATAAGGATAAGAAGGGGTATTTTCCAGGGCGATTGTCTGAGTCCAATCTGGTTTTGCCTCTCCCAGAACCCTCTCAGTACTTTACTGGAGGGCTCCGGGAGGGGATTTCAGCTCGGAAAGGAGGTACAAAAGTGACCCACCTTTTCTATATGGATGATCTCAAGTTATTCGCCTCCAGTCGCTCCCATCTTATGAAATTGCTAAACATCACTTGTGAATTTAGCAATTTTATTAGAATGGAGCTGGGAACGGATAAGTGTGCGGTCCTCCACGTTGAAAGGGGAAGGGTTGCTAACTCTGAGGGCATAGACTTATCTATGCCCGTCCAATTAAGGACCCTTTCCAAGGCTGAAACATACCGATACCTGTGTATGTCACAGAACATCGGTATCGATGAGGCTGGTATGAAACAGTCAGTTTGCGACGTGTTTTATGCACGCTTGACCAAAGTGCATCATCCGAGATCGTCGGTAATGAGGCTGTACTTGCCGCGAAAGCATGGTGGACGTGGTTTTCTGAGCGCGCTCACCATGCATAATTGCGAAGTGCAGCCATAAGTGCAGCCTCCGTGATAACTGGCGAGATCGGATGATCCATTCTATAATGACGTCATTTCTAGTGATAAATGTCTTACCCCTCTATCCTTGGCCAACGAGCAGTGCTTAGCATTTCCGACCGGGAGACCGTATGCAAGGAGAAAGAGCTCCACGGGAGGTTCTATGTGCTTTTCGTAGACACAGTAGCCTCCCTCCACTGGCTACGCTTTGGTGATCTCTTCGGGGAAACCGAGGGTTTTGTCTGTGCAATACATCATCAGGTTATTAAGACCGACAACTATCGGAGATACATCCTAAAGGATGGCACCGTGGACATCTTCCGAGCTTGTCGCCATCCCGGTGAGTCACTTAGGCATGTCATCTCCGGTTGTTCGGCGCTTTCCAACTCTGAGTACTTGCACAGGCACAACCATTAGCCAGAATTCTTCATCAGGAGCTCGCTCTGAAATATGGTCTCGTGGATCGGAAATTGCCGTATTACAAGTACTTGCTGGAAGCCGTGCTCGAAAATGATCGCGCCAGGCTCTATTTGGACCAGACCATCATCACAGACAGGACTATTCTTGCAAATAAGCCTGATATTGTGCTGATGGACCGGGCACAATCAAGGATATTTTTGGTCGACATTACCATTCCGTATGACGAGAACCTTGTGAAAGCCGAAACAGACAAGCAAACAAAATATATGGACCTGGCTCACGAGGTGACCGACATGTGGGGTGGTCTGCCGTCCGAAATTATTCCTGTAGTCGTCTCTGCAAACGGGCTAATCCCAGTCAGACTCTCGGGTCATCTGAGGTGACTGGGACTACGTGGCGGACTGCTCCGGGCTCAAATGCAGAAGGTGGTGCTCCTCGATACCGCTAGCATCGTCCGCCGATTTCTTTCCCTTTCTCCCTAACCCTCGGCCGTTTGGTGTCCCCTGCCGAGGGCCTCCATCTGGTTGGGCTTTTATTCATTTATGTATTTTTATATATATTTTATGTTATTGATATTTATGTATATTTATCTTTTCATTTTCATTTATAATTATATATTTATAGAACCCAACCAGATGAGAAAACTATATAGATACATATACATACGCGCAAAGGGCCGCTGCCTGGAGGTCGCCAGGGCGCATCTGGAGCTGGCGTTGGACGCGACAGCATACGAACCGCCAGCCGAGCGCGAGGTGCCCACCCAGCAGCTCCTCGAATCCATTATCCCCATCAGCTGGCTTGGTTTCGGCAGGGTCTTCGCGGGCTCAGCAATCGGCACCCGCCTCTGGTGGAGTACGCCGCATGCGTTGGACAATCCAGATGAACAGCAACGCATTGCGGGCTTATTTTAGGGCGAAAGGGGGAGAAACTGGAGGTTTTGCGTATCGGGCAAGGATACATCGACTTTTTGCTGAGCTGGAGCCATCTTTAACCGTCACCGAGCAAAACCTGGTAGACCGAGTTCGGTATTTCTTGCGCTCAAATACATTTGATGTCACCGAACTCGAACGGCTACGACGTGAGGCTGTTCCTTCATCTGGTGAAAATGCTGCGGCTGAGGATATGGCGCCACAACTTGCTGAGCAAACGGCAAATGTGGTTGCCGCCGTGAATACGCCGGTTGTGGTTGATTCAAACGATGATGGAACATTCGCCCAGGAACTAGAGCAAATGAGGAGTACATTGGAAGAGGCGATTGTGGAAACGCGCAGTACGCCTCTCGAAAATCGACCGCGACTTCCCCGCTTAGCCCTTAGAAAGTGGAATCGGGCTGTCGTGAGGGCTCTGAACCCAATGCGGGTTACCTATTTGGAAGCCAGCCGGGACCTTTGCGAGACGGACTCAATTATTTTTGGCGCCGCACTGGCAGTCTGTCGTATTATAGGCGCCAAACTTTTCACGGCTTGACGCGCTACTGGACAAAGTAGTGCTATCCCAGCCTGAAGAATAAGAATTGAAGAACGTATCGCAAAGGCTAGGGCCCTCATCGGCAGACTGATATGCTTCAGGTCAGGCAATACCAGGCCAAGGACTGTGCGCACCGTCAGGATGGCGTTTGCTGGGACAAATGTTAGTTTGTCCCAGCCGGATATAATGCAAAAACTGACGGAGCGCATAGACGACCTGAAGCAAAGAATAGCTGCTTGGGGAAAGCGGATTCGGCGATATACCGAGAGGTCGACACGGTTCAACCAGAATCGTCTCTTCAAGAGTGATCAGAAGAGGCTTTATAAATCACTGGAGCGAGCAATAGTAAGTGGAACGGGCCCTGCACCAAATCAGGCCGACACGGTCGCATTCTGGCGCATCCTGTGGTCAGAGCCCGTAAACCACAACGAGGGCCCTTGGACGGAAGTTGTGGCGAGTCAATGTGCGGGTATTACGCCCATGGACCTCGTCATCATAACGCCGGATGACGTAGCTGAGGCGGTCCGTAGGGCCCCGAACTGGAAAATCCGGGGCTTGACGGGCTGCATCACTACTGGCTGAAGGGGTTCATGGTGCGTCACGCTGTGCTCGCCCGACAGTTTCAAAAGGCTCTCAACCAGAAGTCGCTCCCAAGCCTTCTCACTACTGGGATCACTCATTTGGTTCCTAAAGATCAGGGTGCCACAGACCCCAGCAAATACCGCCCCATCACGTGTCTACCGACCATATACAAGACACTAACATCCATTTTGAGCGCGAGAACCGCTCGTCACCTGGACTTAAATCAGGTGATGTCGCGCGCTCAAAATGAATGTCGAGGCGGCGGTCGTGGAACCAAGGAAGCACTCCTCATTGACGCGGTCATTGGCAAAGTGATGAAACGCAACCGTCGGAACTTCTCCGCCGCCTATATATTACAGAAAGGCATTTGACTCGGTGCCCCATACATGGCTAAAGAGGGACCTCGAGCTGTACAAGATTGACTGTACAGTTCGAGACATCCTCGAGCAGTGTATGGAGTAGTGGAGTACGATCCTCTGTCATCTAGGTGAGCGAATGACGGCTGCGGAAAGCCGCATAAGGATAAGAAGGGGTATATTCCAGGGCGACTGTCTGAGTCCAATCTGGTTCTGCCTCTCTTTGAACCCTCTCAGTACTTTATTGGAGGGCTCCGGGAGGGGATTTCAGCTTTGGAAAGGAGGTACAAAAGTGACCCACTTTTTCTATATGGATGACCTCAAATTATTCGCCTCCAGTCGCTCCTATCTTATGGAATTGCAAAATAAATAAACATCACGTGTGAATTTGGCAATTCTATAAGAATGGAGCTGGGGACGGATAAGTGTGCGGTCTTCCATGTTGAAAGGGAAAGGGTTGCTAAATCTGAGGGCATAGATATATCTATGCCCGTCAACTTAAGAACCCTTTCCGAGGCTGAAACGTACCGATACCTGTGTATGTCACAGAACATCGGTATCGATGAGACTGGTGTGAAACAGTTAGTTTGCGACGTGTTTTACGCACGCTTGACCAAGGTGCTTAACAGCCTTTTGTCCGGTGTGAATAAGGCACACGCATGTAACGGCTAGGTCATGCCTGTCCTCATGTATACCTTTGGCATACTCAGGTGGAGTCAGACTGAACTTAACGCCCTGGATAGAAAAGTCCGCACTACAATGACGTCCCATAGGATGCATCATCCGAGATCGCCGATAATGAGGCTGTACTTGCCGCAAAAGCATGGTGGACGTGGTTTTCTGAGCGCGCTCACCATGCATAATCGCGAAGTGTGCAGCCTCCGTCATTACTTCTTGGCCAGATCGGATGTTCCATTCTATAATGACGTCATTTCTAGTGATAAAGGACTTACCCCTCTATCCTTAGCCAACGAGCAATGGAAAGATCCGGCAGTACAGAGCATTTCCGACCGGGAGACCGTATGGAAGGAGAAGGAGCTCCACGGGAGGTACTAAAGGGCTCTACATGAGCCTCACGTAGATACAGCCGCCTCCCTCAACTGGCTACGTTTCGGTGACCTCTTCGGGGAAACCGAGGGTTTTGTCTGTGCAATACAGGATCAGGTTATTAAGACCAACAACTATCGGAGATACATCCTAAAGGATGGCACTGTCGACGTCTTGTCGGTCGAGCTTGTCGCCATCCCGGGGAGTCACTTAGGCATGTCATCTCCGGTTGTTCGGCGCTATCCAACTCTGAGTACTTGCACAGGCACAACCTAGTAGCCAGAATTCTACACCAGGAGCTTGCTGTGAAATACGGTCTCGTAGACCGAAAATTGCCGTATTACAAGTACTTGCCGGAAGCCGTGCTCGAAAATGATCGCGCCAGGCTCTACTGGGACCGCGCCATCATCACAGACAGGACTATTCTTGCGAATAAGCCTGATATTGTGCTGTTGGACCGGGCACATTCAAGGATATTTTTGATCGACATTACCATTCCGTATGACGAGAACCTCGTGAAAGCCGAAACGGATAAACGAACAAAATATCTGGACCTGGCTCACGAGGTGACCGACATGTGGGGTGGTATGCCGACCGAAATTATTCCTGTAGTCGTCTCTGCGAATGGGCTAATCCCACTCAGCCTCTCGGGTCATCTGGCGACTGAGACTCCGTGACGGACCGCTCCGGGCTCAAATGCAGAAGGCGGTGCTTCTCGATACCGCCCGCATCGTCCGCCGGTTTCTTTCCCTTTCCCCCTAACCCTCGGCTGTTTGATCTCCCCTGCCGAGGGCTCCCATCTGGTTGGATCTTATTTATTTATGTAGTTTTTGTATTTATTTTATTTTATTGATATTTATGTATATTTATCTTTTGATTTCAATTTATAATTATATATTTATAGCACCCAACCTGGTGAGAAAATTATATAGATACCCCATAATAATAATAATAATAATAAATATTTATTTCATTTCCAATTACACATGTTTACTACATACAGGAATAAATATGATTGCAATTAAATAAAGTAACAAAAAGTCTAACAAAAATAACATACTATGATAAAATTAAAACTATGTGTTTAATAATGTAGAATATACAAAAGAAAAATAAAAAAGTCAAGTTTATAATATTAGCTACCTGCCTGAACTAAGTTGAGTACCTGTGTTTCAGACATCTCTTACACAATGGGTTTGATAGTGTAGGACACTACATATTTAAATAATTAAACTATATTATATAATAAATAAAATAACCAGAATAACAAAATAACAATTAATTGTTACCTACAATGATACAATGAATTTAATAATACTTTTACTTCTAAAACATTCTCCTTGAATAATCGTAAAGCATTTAGTGAATGGGCGACGGTAGGAGTCCATAAAAGTAGACAAAGGTTATATGAACATAACAATGAAAGGTCATATAATCCTAGCGTCGAATTTAGGGAATATGTAAAAAAATATTCCAAAATATTTAAAAGAGTGTGCTACTTAGCCAAGTCATTGTATTTAAGCAACAAAATAAAGACTGCTTCTAATAAAATTAAAATGACATGGAGTATAATTAATAGTGAAACTGGTAAGGTCAACTCTCGCAATTCAAACTACCAGTTAAGTTTTAACAATAAATTAACTAAATCAGATCAGGACGTTGCAATGGTTTTTGAGAAATATTTTACTGATATTCCGATCTTAACCACTAAGTCACTGAATTCTTCTCCTACCGTCGCCGAATCATTACTTAAACAAAATGTAAATGTGTGTACAAAGAATTTTACATTTCATAAAGTTTCATCAAAAGATATTGTAAAATATTTTAAGACTATTGATATTAAGAGAACCGCCGATCTGTGGGGGATTTCTGTTAAAGTTATTGCGTCTATAATAGATACAATCGCACCTCAACTATCTATTATTTTTAATAGTAGTATCAAATCTGGTGTGTTTCCTGATTTAATGAAGCATAGTAAAGTAATACCTTTATTTAAATCTGGTAGTACATTGGACCCCGCTAATTTTAGACCTATTTCTGTACTGCCAACACTTAGTAAAATTTTTGAAAAAATTATTCTTGATCAATTGTTAATTTTTTTTAATGTAAATAAATTACTTCATAAAAATCAATTTGGTTTCGCAAGGGGTCGCTCGACAACTGATGCTGGTGTTGAGCTGATTAAATATATATTTAATGCATGGGAGAATTCACAGGATGCTTTGGGTTTGTTCTGTGACCTATCCAAGGCCTTTGATTGTGTTCACCATGAAACATTAATCAGGAAACTTCAACACTACGGTGTAAGAAATGATGCTCTTAAATTAATTATTTCATATTTAAGTGACAGAACACAAAAAGTTGTTATTAATAGTATGAGTTCTTCCGGGTCGATTGTACAAATGGGCGTGCCTCAGGGCTCAATTCTTGGCCCCTTTCTGTTTCTTGTATATATTAATGACTTACCTTACATAGTAGGGGATAACCATGATATAGTATTATTTGCTGATGATACTTCATTAATTTTCAATTTAAAACGACAGTTATTAAATTACGACGAAGTAAATAATGCTATAGCTAAGTTAGTCAATTGGTTTAATGTTAATAATTTGCATTTGAATGGAACTAAAACTAAATGTATGAAATTCGTAACTCCTAATGTTAAACATGTCAATACTAATCTAATTTTAAATGGGGAGGAACTGAGTCTTGTTGATACCACCATTTTTCTTGGAATCACACTGGACGCAAAGCTTCAATGGCTCCCTCATATATCAAAACTAGCTAGCAGACTTAGTTCTGCAGCATATGCTGTAAAAAAGATTAGAACTCTTACCAGTGTTGAAACAGCTAGAATAGTTTACTTCAGTTATTTCCATAGCATTATGTCGTATGGTATTTTGCTATGGGGACACGCGACTGACACTGAAATTATATTTATTTTACAGAAGAGGGCCATTAGAGCAATATATAATTTAAAACCAAAAGAGTCACTGAGACAAAAATTTAAAGAAATTAATATATTAACTCTGGCCTCTCAATACATTTATGAAAATGTAATGTACGTACACAAAAATAAAAGTAGTTTTGCGAAAATGAGTGATATTCATTCTGTAAATACTAGGAACAGACACAAGCTGGTAGTACCAGTTACTCGACTCCACCGAGTCAGTGATTCATTCTTGGGGCGATGTATACGCTTTTACAACAAAATCCCAGAAAATATACAAAATTTGTCATACACAAAGTTCAAAAATGTTATTAAACTAAGTTTGTATAAAAAGGGTTATTATAATATTAAGGAATTTATAGATGATAATAACCCCTGGGAAGGGTGATCGCTACCAAGCTATTTCTAATTTGTCTTGTGTTGTTGATTGTAAACATGATCGTAAGCTATTATTAAAAAAAATAAAAATAGTCCCGCTGGGTTTCTTGCTGGTTCTTCCCAGGACAGAGGTTTTTTTGCGAACCAGTGGTAAATTAAAAAAATGACTTTCAATAAGTATTTTTATAATCTACATTGAATAAAAAAGTTTCTATTTCTATTTCTATTTCAAATACAAACTATTTTAGAATTTCTAACAACTTATCTGTGTCTTTGTAATTTAATTTATTTAGAAATTCCTCTACACTTATATTACAGTTCTTATAACTTAGACTATATACCTTTAGTGACTTGTTGAGCTTGTTATATAGAAAGAGTCCTAAAAATATGTAAAATTTGTTCACAAATGCATGTTTGGTTTGAGGGTTTACACAAACTAAGTCCATTCTTCTCCTGTCTATGGATTTTAAGTTAAATGGAAGTTCGGTATGCTGTTTTAATATGATGTTCAGGATAAACAACTGACGGACAGTTAGTACACTACATGCCAAGTAAAGTTGATGTATAGGAAACATGAATGGACGGAAAGTGGCTACCTTTAAAACTGCTCTCTGAGCACGTTATAATGGGAGCAATATTGTTTTAGAAGCTCCACCCCTGGAAGTAATGCCATAAGTGAGTATGGATTGACACAAAGCTAAATAGACCTGTCTTATCAATTTGAAGTCAGCGATGTTACGAAGATATTTAAAAATATATATTAATTTACGAACTCTTGCACAAAGTAAATGGAATTGCTTGCGGAAATTTAAATTTGTGTCAAGCGTGATACCTAGATATTTTATATTGTCTGTTTTTGTTAATGCAGAACATGCACATGCAGTGTCATTATACGAGTTACAATTATGAGCGTAAATATTTAGGTGAGTAGGTATGTTATTATTTCTCATTAAAAATAACATATATTGTGTTTTATCAGCGTTTAAACGTAGGAGATTATTAAGAAGCCAATTAGATACTGTGTTAAAGCCTTGTTGAGCGTATTTATATACATCATCTCGTGATTTAGCTGAGAATAACAGGGCTGTGTCATCTGCACACGACATAATGATACCATTTTGAAGTTGAAGATCGCATAATTCATTTATATAAATTAGCAACAATGTAAGCCCCAGGATACTGCCCTGTGGGATTCCATAAGAGCTGTTTTGTAATTCAGTACTTGAAAAGCGATCACTGAGGTAATCAGAAAAAAATTGTAGTTGAGTTCCCCTTATGCCAAGTGTTTCAAGCTTTTGCAATAGTATAGGGCAAGAAATAGTATCAAATGCTTTGGCAAGGTCTAAAAAGATCCCAATTGAGTGCATACCGTTGTCAAGATTACTTGTGACGTATTCTGTCAATTGGTGCAAGGCATCATTGCATGATCTCTTAGGCCTAAAACCAAATTGTCTGTCTGACAGCAAGTTGTTAGTTTCCAGGTATTTTATTAACCTGGTATTTATGATCTTTTCTAAAATTTTAGATAGGCCAGATAAGACAGAAATCGGCCTATAGTTACTAACTAAGTTTTTATCACCAGCTTTGTAAATAGGAGAAACCACTGCTTTTTTAAGCACTTTCGGGAAAATACCATTTGATAGGCATAATTGAATGATATGTGTTAACGGGGCGGCCAGTAAATGTTTAAATCTTTTGAGTATTCGATTAGGTATATTGTCTCATCCAACTGCACAATCTTCTTTTAAGCCAGATATTGTACTTAAAATCTCATCAATATCGGTATTTAACAATACAAAATAATTTAACTTAGAAAAAGATGTGGGCGTAAAAATTGGATTACGAGTGTTGTTTAATTTTAAAGTTATCTCTGCTATTTTTTGCCAACATTAATAAAATAATTATTTACTTTATTAGTTGCTTCGTTTGGGCTTTTGTCTAATGACAGTAGATCAAGTGGGGGTCCAAGATTTTTTGAACTGAAGGTATTATTTTTAATGAACTTCCATACAAGTTTACTGTTTTTACCGGCCTTTTGTAAAACATTTTTATCATATTGTATTTCGAGGTTTTTTAATAGTTTATTGCAAAAATTCCTATATCTTTTATAAGTAACAGAAAGTATTAAATTATCAGGAGAAGGTTTAGATTTTAAATGAAGTTTGTCTCTATTTCTTATACAGCGGACGAGACCAGGTGTTATCCAAGGTTTAATATTATAATACTTACGTGACAGTTTTATTGTTGATGTATTATTCATTATTGCGTATTTTAATGAATTTATAAAGTAACTCATGGACGTATTTGCATCGTCAGAGCAATAAACAAAGTCAAAATTAATGCTACGTATGTCGTTTTCAAGGTTCGTCATATGGACTTTGGTGTAGTTGCGTATGCAGTTTTTCTTAGGTAAGGCTAATTGTAATGTTAGTAAAATTGCTTGATGATCAGTAAGCGAGGAATTTGTAACTAATGTTAAAGAAGGGTTATTTGATTTAATCACAAAATGGTCTAAACAAGAGCCGCTTTGATGTGTAGGGTGGTAATGTTGTTGGTAATAGCCCATGAAAAGAGCAAATATTTAGGTAGTTATGTGCATGGTTATCTGTTTTCCCAGGGGTAATATTAATATTTATGTCACCGGTTAGGATTATATTTTTATATGTGCTAAATTTGCTTATGATGATATCAAGGGACTCTAGAAATCTATGAATATTTTGTGAAGGAAGTCTGTAAACTGCGATAACAATCGTCTCGGAATTAAATCGAATGATTAAGCAATTACTATCCTGGAATGTAGGTTCTGTGACAGTTACTTTTAAATTATTTTTAACATAGATTACTAAACCGTCATTTTGATTAAAGTTTTTCTCGGTTTTGTGTAGAGAATAGCCATTTAGAATCGGTAGATGGGATGGGAGGTTTGACAGCCAACATTCTGTAAGGATAATAATATCACATTTTATATCCAGTCTATGCAACAAACTTCAAACCCGGTTATATTCCGATTTATGGTTCTAATATTTTGTGTAAGTAAGATTAACTTACTTTCAGGACGTGAAAGGAAGTGTTTACAGTCATCAACATTGCATGTTTTGGCGTCAGACACAGAAAAGTAGTCTAGGTCATTGAATAATTGATTCGCCATACTTAAGCTTAAAGATAAACTAAAACTAGTGTTTAAGTTCAAAGTAAATAATATAATACGCGGCGCTCTTAGGCGCCCTCATAGTCTATGGCATTGATATATTTGTCCTCTGCGAATTTTCGTGCTGGACAGCTTTCATCACCAGTTTTGTGGTCGCATTTTCTTTTAAAACGTTTACACGTCGCGCAAACGGGGGCATGCGCTTTTTATTTTTTATTACATTCCTTAAAGGAATGCCCGAGCTCTCCACAGTAGTTACATGTAGGGCTACTTTTCCGACAAAATTTGGCTGAATGACCAAACTGCTGGCAGTTGAAGCATCATGTTACTATTGTAAAGTCTCTGACTGGGCATGAGGTCCAATTAATATTAATTCGTCCTTGATTGATAAGGGCCTTCCTGATGCTAGGTGACATTTCGACAATGTAATTACAGGTAGGAAGGTTTTTCTTATCTGATTTATGGCTCAGTTTGGCTGTTGCCAGGAAGGACTCACGCGTGGCATTGGGAAATTTATCGGCAATATTTTGTTCGAAAATGCACTCGAACACTTCTTTATCCGCCAGGGCTATAGGGACATCAACAATTGCAATCCTTGGACGTCGTTTAGTCGGTTCTTCCATGGTAAGGCCAGAAGATACAAGCTTCCCGGAGTTCTTTAATTTGTCGATATCTCCTTTTGCCTCAGCGCCAATTAAAACTCCCCCATTTTTGACCTTCCTAATGCCTCGGACATGTAGTTTGAGTTCTTCTGGGGATAATATTTTTTGTAAGAGGGATTTCGTGTCGTCACTGGATTTGGACTTGTCCCTCGGATAAATTGCTAGGGTATTAAGGTTGTTTGGGCGAATGAGGGTTTGGCCACCTTTTTTGACCGTGTCCGCAAAGATGGTTCCAGAGTCCGGTTTTGATGTCTCTTTGATACTATTCTTGAGTTCCTGCAGCTTTTGGGACAGGTCAAGTTTGTTCTGCAGAGATACGATGGAGGTCTGGGCTTTAGTGGCATCCATTTTGAGGGACATGTACTGGACTACCAATTGTGGTGTACCGTGGCTTACTTTTCGGCAAAGCGAGCTAATGCGCATTTTTTGATCAGAGTTAAGTTTTCCCTCCGTAGCGATGGAGCACACCTCGTTAAGGCACGGGTCAATGCTGGTCATCCAATGCTGCAACTCAGGAGTTGGAAGTGTTTTAATTCGTTCGCTTGAAGTGGGTGTCTGCATGGGCGGGGTTAATTGAGGCGGGGTGTGAGTGGTCCTGGCACTCCGGTTGAAGGGACTGTTCTCCATTTTAGTACCTATTCTAGATACAGCTAAAACATTTCAACAAAATCACTAACACAAATATAACTAACAGTTACTTCCGGATATTGTTATAACGAGGTCACGGCTAAGCACATACTTATTTAATTATTTTAATTACTATATGTCACGTCTATACACAATAACGTGCACTTACGAACTTCAATGTCTTCGTATGTTTGGATTCATAATAATATTTAATGAATCCAAACATACTTTACATAGAAACATAAAACTTATAAAATTACATTGACAAAACTTTTTAATGCCGACATACCAACCGCAACTTTACAAGGCGCAGGTTCGGCCTTACATGGAATACCGTTCCCATCACAGGGTTTGGACGCAATGACAGCTCCTTCCATTTGACCGCATCCAGCATAGAGCGGCTCAAATCGTTGACGACCGAGTCCTTTCTGATAGGCTCGATTAACTGGCGTTGTGAAGGGATGTTGCATCCCTTTACATTTGTTTTCATATCTTCCACGGGGAGTGGTCTGAGGAAATTTTCGGACTAATTCGAGCCGCCATATTTACGAACGCGCATCGTGGCTAAATATCCGATACCATCCACACCATTTAGGTACTTGGCGGTCCACCACTATACGTTTCACTAGGAGTTGTTTCCGCGTACAAACTATCTGTGTATATACGTGGAATCGTTTACAACCGGGACTGAGGTACCTTCAAAAAAAGAGCTTACTCCTTTCTTATAGGGCAGCAATGCGCCTGTAATCCCCTGGTGTTGAAATTGTTCATGGGGTCAATAGTTTTCTTGCTAATCAGAGCATCAACGCTAGTTTTTCTCGGGAAATCGTCGCCGAGTACCCGGAAAAACTTGTTTCTGAAGATTAGTGTTTGCTTAACAATGTCTCATATTGGGGGAGATTAAATATCGTCCAATTTAATCCCCAGAAGTTACAATTTTGCGCGTTAACCGCTTAGTCCCCAGATAAAATGATTGACACCACTAGCTCGCCTTGCGTGACGCGGCGTCGCTAAAAATAACCTAACCTTGAATTTGTCGTGCATTTATTTTCTATACAAGTCATTGTTAATTTAAATTTATTACTTGTTTCTGTTTATTTATTATGTTATATTACTAGTTTTAGTGCTTTTATTTCATTAAAAATATATTTTAATTGTACTCCACCACCACTCCACCGAGTCAGTAATTCATTCTTAGGGCGATGTATACGCTTTTATAACAAAATCCAAGAAAATATACAAAATTTGTCATATACAAAGTTCAAAAATGTTATTAAACTAAGTTTGTATAAAAAGGGTTATTATAATAGTAAGGAATTTATGGATGATTATAACCCCTGGGAATGTTGATCGCTACAAAGCTATTTGTAATTTGTCTTGTGTTGTTAATTGTAAACATGATTGTAAGCTATTATTGGGAAGAAAAATAGTCCCGCTGGGTTTCTTGCTGGTTCTTCCCAGGACAGAGGTTTTTTGGTTTTTTTTTGTAGTAAACGAAAAAAGTGACTTACAATAAGTATTGTTATAATCTACATTGAATAAAAAAGTTTCTGTTTCTGTTCCTATTTTACAGTAAAAATGTACTTACCTAACACAGTACAGCAGCGTGATTTTCACAATTATTTTTATATATTACTCGAAATTATTTACATAAAAAGATAAATTGTATTCACACAAAAACTTTTATAACAATTTTATAGTAAAACACTATACTAAACACTAATAAAACATTAGAAAAATCCAAAAATCAACTCAATAACACGCCACACGAACATATGAAATGATCGTAGATTGTAAATAAAAAAACATAGACTATGTTTTATTGAATTAGAGGATAGGAAATTTTACATTGAGCCTATAATACCAAACTTCTTCAAAGACAAGTAGTCTCTAAATATAAGTTTTTATGGTTTAAAGTGCTGTGGGTGGGTGTGGTCGGATCCGATCACTTGCAATTTGACGGAATATCGCCGTGGTCAAATCCGACCGCGTGCATGTTGAGAGGTGAACCGCTAGAAGGATCCCTTTTATCGTATCTCCTCAGTTTGAAAGCAATCCCCTTGCTGCCTCAGCTGGCATCGGAATCCTCGGCGTTGACATATCGAATAATGTGCAGTTTCATGGTCACTTGGAGGGAAAGGCCAAATTGGGCTCTAAAAAGCTTGGCGTGCTCAGCAGAGCGAGACAGTATTTTACGCCGGCACATCGCTTGCAACTTTACAAAGTGCAAGTTCAGCCTCACATGGAATACTGTTCATATCTCTTTGCCGGGGTACCGCAGTGCCAGCTCTTTCCACTTGACCGCATGCAACGCAGAGCGATTCGAATCGCCGACGACCGAGTTCTTTCAGATCGGCTCTATTCATTGACGCTGCGTAGGGATGTTGCATCCCTTTGCGTTTTCTATCGTATTTACCATGGGTTGTGCTCTGAGGAATTGTTCGGATTAATTCCAGCCGCCAAATTTTACGAATACACATCGCGTTTAAATTCACAATACCATCCTTAAAAAATTTACTTTTACACCTGTGTCACATTTGAAATAAATTTTGCTATTTTTAGCTTATAATGAACTACTACTAATAAACCTCTCTTAATTATTATTATTTGCCAATATACCGACACGTATAAGCAAGTTATGATTTGTATAAATTTTATTTTGGTAGATGATTCAAATTTTCAACAATTTTATGTTTTCAACCTTAATAATAATAATAATATCCTCCAGACCAAATTGTGGCCACGGCGGCCTGCCTCAACGGAGGCTAGCCACCGGCGCAGGACCAACGGCTTTACTCCGGGCAGCTACTGAGAATTTCTTGACTGAAAAACCCAATAATTGATTTTTTGGCCCGACCCGGGATTCGAACCTAGGACCTCATGACCAGTAGTCGCACTACTACAACGGCTAGACCAACGGGGCAGCCAAAACTTCAACCTTATGCTATTAGCTAATGTACTTTATTCATTTAACCGTTTCTGCAAATTTTTCTATATTGGTCAATGGAATGACTTATTTACTTTTTTATTTCCTGTTTAAAACTTTGTAATGTTTTAATTGTGATCATTACAGGTAGGAAAGGGCCCATTCGACCATTTCGTTTACATGCGACGTTATGCTCTGGAAACTATTTGTTGTAAGTATATTTTTATTTATAATTTATCGCAATATATATGGTGGTAAAATATGTCGTATATAACCGAAATAAATATCTGGATATTTATCTCATGCCTTTCATTCTGGTCTAGACTAACATGAAATGTATGAGAAATAGCCTCGATCAATTGCCAATCTATCTTATAAGCCTGGCAGTTATAACAAATCAGTCCTACAACACGAGGAGCCCATTTTTCGCTTTTAAGTATTAGAATGACTGATAAAAGACAATGTAGTCTATTTAAGATGTAATTGTCTTTTGGCTCCAATATCCAATAAAACTCCGCGTGAATTGTTGTGTGCTTCTGTGTGATAATTTTTAACAACATAGGCAATCCCATATATTGCCTCTTAATTGAGATATTTGCCACAAATACAACGCTGGGTAGTCGTATTGCCAACCACAGTCTTTTGAAGTTTCTATTTAAGAAGCAGTGCCTGGCTTAAATTGTCTCAAGGCTAACCTAAAATTAAAACTAAAACATATCTACACACATACAAACTGGTTAACTCTATATATCAACATACACACACACACATGCACACACACACACACACACACACACACACACACACACACACACACACACACACACACACACACACACACACACAAACACACGCACACATCACTCATGTGCGCTTTATAGCCTTTTTGTAATTTGTACTTTTATTTTATTTTTTATTACTTTTATTTTTGATATCAATTGCATACTCTGTATAATGTTAAGTGGTAGACCGGAATCACCAAACACACGCATCTCCTTGCTTAAAGGGTGATCTCATTAAGTGTTTAATTTTCAGAAATTATATCTGTAGGAAAATGTAGAAATATATATATATATATATATATATATATATATATATATATATATATATATATATATATATATATATATATAAATAGATAACTCTTTTTATTGAGTTTTAACAAAGTTACTACAATAACGGAAAACTTATGACTACAAAGGACTATGCGATCATCGCCTGGAGCGGCTCTTAATGCACTTCTATGCCTAACACCCCATGATCTCTATCTAGACAGGGAGGCGAGGGCTATTTTGTATAGGATTAACGCCCAGGGCGGTATGAACTTGCTCTCCTACAGATTGAGATCCATGCTCGACTCAATTAAGGAATCACCGGTCTTATGCATGATCTCAGATATTATGCGTCCACTACACACTTTTGATAAAAAGTATATAGTGGAAGTCCAGAGAAGACTGACTGAATGGCCAGGTTATATGTGAGGTCGGTAGTCTCATATGGTATAACGATGGGTCTAAAATGGGTTTGGAATTCACGGAGAATGCCCAAAATTCAAACTTAGTAATAATTTGGGTAGATACAAATTTTCGCCATACTTCGGTGTGCGGAAATCAATCTGAAAAAACACTACGTAAACCATAAAATTTACATTAACTCTGATAGTTAAGCAGCACTGCTAGCGCTGAGATCAAACTTAGTGAAATCAAAGCTAGTTGGAGACTGCGTGAACCATTTAAACGCCCTGGGATGTAACAACAGGGTCGTTTTAAGATGGGTTCCGGGTCACGAGGATACTGTGGGCAACGAATTTGCCGACAAACTTGCGCGGGAGGGCTCAAAGTGCACACAATTTGGACCTGAGCCATTTTGTGGAATCTCAAGAAGACTAGCCCGATTACCCTTGAAACTCTTTATCACAATAAATCACTTAAGATCTGGTCTGACACACCAGGCTTAAAACATTCTAAAACCTTAATCCGGGATTTTGATCGTAAATTCGCTTCAGAAGCCCTGGGATTAAGTAAAATTAAATTGCGCACTCTGGAAAGAGCCCTAACTGTCCACTGTTGTCTTAAAAAGCACATGTCCATCCTGGGACTAAGCAACTCAAGGATGTGTCGGTTCAGTATTACTCGCAGTGATACTGGTCTCTTTACCTAGAACTGCATAGCTGCTCGCATATAATAAAAGAATGACTACAAACGGTGGTCATATCGCTTTAAGCGATTTCTGCCTGACAAACCGAACATAAAAGGATATTATAATTTCATATTTTGATGGATTGGTGCAACGTGCAATATGAAATAAACAGATTTATTTTATTAAAAATTAATAATAATATACACAATATTTAATGATTATACATATATATATATATACATATATATATATATATATATATATATATATATACATATATATATATATATATATATACATATATATATACATATATATATACATATATATATATATATATATATATATATATATATATATATACATATATATATATATATATACATATATATATATATATATATATATATATATATATATATATATATATATACAATAATTTTAATTTAATATATTCAAACATATACTGTAGAGAAAATTTAACAAAAAGAATGAGGTATATATGAAAAGAGGAAATACATATAATTTATTATTATGACGGGAACTTCAAATAATACACCTTAAATAGTTTTATAAAAGACTGTAAAGATTGCGCTTTCTGAATGTTAAGTGGTAATGAATTCCAAAGTCGCGTTGCTAGTGAAGTAAATGATTTATTATAAAATGAACTTACGCCGTAAGGAGTATTCAAAGCCAACCTATTCACTGAACGCAAATTGCGGTTATGAAATTCATGTCGATAGTGAAATTGTTCCTAAAGTTATCTTGGAGATTTCGGATCAAACAGTACACAATAAAGTAAAGAGAGTATATGAACATCCCGGCGAAGGCGAATAGGGAGCCACTTGAGTTGATTTCGAAACTGGGATACATGATCATATTTGCGTAAACCAAATATGAATCGAATGGATATATTCTGAAGACGCTCAAGCTTGTTTAATTGCTCCATGGTAATATCAGTGTAGCATATATCAGCATAGTCTGAAATAGGTAGCAAAATGGTATGTGCTAACGCAATTTTGGTAGAAATGGGCAGGAAATTATGTAGTCTCTTAAGACTTCCACAAGCTGCAAATATTTTCTTGCTTATCTGTTCAATTTGAAGTACCCAAGACATTTTACTGTCAATTAGAACCCTTAGATTTTTTACAACCTTACTATAAGGAATAACAGAATTCTCAAAACAAACAAAGGGCAACGTATGCCACGTAATTCTTTGTAGTGGTTTGCTGCTACCTATCACTATTCATCATCATCATTACAGCCTTTCACAAGTCCACTGCTGAACATAGCCCCCCCCCCCCCCCAAGTAATGCTACAAAGCAAGGTCCTGAGCCACTTGCATCCATCGACTTCCTGCATATCTTACCAGGTCGTCACTCCATCTAGTGGGGGGCCGCCCTACACTACTTCTACCGGTACGAGGCTGCCACTCAAGAACCTTTCTTCCCCATCAGTTATCGGTTCTTCGAGATATATGGCCGGCCCATTGCCACTTCAGCTTACTAATCCGTTGGGCTATGTCGGTCACTCTGGTTTTACTGCGGATATCCTCATTCCAGAGTCTATCACGCAGAGAAACTCCGAGCATAGCCCTCTCCATAGCTCGCTGAGAGACCTTGAGCATCTCATACGGCCAGCAGTGAAGGACCACGTCTCAGATCCGTAAGTCATCACTGGCTACACGCACTGGTTGTACACTTTAGTTTTCAGAAATGAAGGTATACCTGACGAGAAGATGTGTCGTAATTTCCCGAACGCTGCCCAGCCGAGTTGAATCCGTCGATTGACCTCTCGGTCGAGGTCGGACTTACCTAGTCGGACTATTTGTCCTAGGTAAACGTACTCGTCAACAACTTCGATCATAGTGCTCCCAACAACTACCGGCATAGGTGTGACATAGACATTAAACATGATCTATGTTTTGTCCATGTTCATCTTAAGACCTATCCGTTGGGAGGCACTAATGAGGTCATTGAGCATAGTGCTTAAGTCCTCCAGTGACTCTGCCATAACGACTATACCGTCAGCAAATCGAAGGTGAGTGATGTTCTCGCCATTGATGTTAATACCGTATCCTTTCCAGTCCAGTAGCTTGAAAACGTCTTCCAACGCAGCGGTGAAGAGTTTCGGGGATAAAACGTCACCCTGTCTTACACCTCTCTGCAGTTGGATAGGTTTCGAGCTCTGGTTCTGTACTCGGATAGCCATCGTAGCCCTACTGTACAAACACTTCAGCACTTCGATATACCGACAGTCAACTTGGCACTGCCGAAGGGACTGTAGCACCACCCAAATTTCGACGGAATCAAAGGCTTTCTCATAGTCCACATACGCCAGGCAAAGTGGCAGATTGTACTCTTCAGTCTTCTATACAATCTGCCGCAGGGTATGTATGTGCTCTATGGTACTGAAGTCTTTTCGGAAACCGGCTTGTTCGGGAGGCTGGAAGTCGTCGATGCTGCGTGCGAGACAATTCGTAATGACTCTCGAAAACAGCACGTAGACGCGGCTCAGAAGGGAAATCGGTCTGTAGTCCTTTAAATAGAGCGTTGTCACCTTTCTTAAAGAACAAGACCACCACACTTCTGCTCTACGCCTTTGCAGTAGTGCCACCATGGAGGACGGAATTGAAGAGCTTCTAAAGGACTTCAAGTACCGGTGTTCCACCCGCTTTCAGAAGCTCCGCTGTAATTCCATCCTCACCTGGGGCCCTGGTGTTTTAAAGTGAGAGCCATTCTAATCTCGCTTAGACTGACGTCCGGGATATCATCGGATTTGTGTCGGATAAGACTTGCTCTTGGATCGTTACTCACACATGCATGTGGCTCCAACGATGATGTGTACAGCTGCCCATAGAACCTCTCAATCACACTCATAATCTCATGTGTCCCGGAAACAATGCTGCCAGACTCAGTCTTCAGCTTTGACAGTTCTTTTTTATCTTTTTTTGTTCTTTTTTTTTTAAAACGTTACCCCTACACTAGGATTTTCTCCTGTATCGCGGGGGCAGTTTACAAACATAAATTGCACAAGGACATACATCCAGACCCGGAACAATTATTTGTAGGCTATACAAAATACTTGTTCCGTGCGGGATTCGAACCCGCAACTCCCAGCGCAGCCACTCATTGCTAAGTCACTACGCCACGGAGTCGTCAAAAAGTTGGTTCTTACCGGCAGACAAATCTCTGGCAAATACTTTGGAGCCCTGGTTCCACTCGATCGCTTCTTAAATACGAGCAGTATTAAAGTTGCGTAAGTCTCGCCGCATGCATTTGGAGATCTGTCTGTTCAGTTGCCTGTATGCTGTCAAATCTGTTGACGATTGCTGCCTCATCTCCCGTCTAACAGCCATGAGATTAAGTTTTTGTGTTCTTTTGCGGCGGGTCTTGCAGAACTTAGCTTCGACCGCATGGAGAGTTTCTACGAGCTTGTCATTCATATCGTCCACTGCATTGCAATCTTGTAGGCACTGAAAGCGGTTACGTAATTCGAGCTGAAAGGCTTCGGGATTCTGGATTAGAGCACGAGGGGGACGGAGCGTTGACTTCATTAGACGAGACCTCTCCAACTTAACGTTTAGGTTCAGTGTGCCTCTAACCATTCGGTGATCGCTGCCAGTTTTCACCCTTGCGATCACAGAGACATCACTGAACAGTTGGCGTCTGGTCGTCATAATGAAGTCAATCTCATTTTTTGTCGAACCGTCGGGGCTCGACCAGGTCCACTTCCTGTGGGGCCGCTTCGGGAGGAAAGAGTTCATCGTAAAGAGTCCCTCTTTCTCCATAAATTCGGCCAGCTGCTGGCCCCCTCGGTTCCGTTGCCCTACTCCAAATTTCCCCACCTTCAGCTCACTGCTTTCTCTTGTGCCTAGTTTTGCGTTGAAGTCTCCCATCAACACCGTGTAGTGGGTTTCGGAGGAATGCATGGCTCTGGAAATATTCTCATACATTTCCTTCACCTCCTCATCGGGATGTGCCGAGGTTGGTGCGTAAACCTGTATGACCTTCAGCGAATACCGTTTGGTGATTCCTAGTATCAGGTACGCGACCCTGGTCGACACACTCCCAATCTTAACAACGTTGTTGACGAGAGACTTGTGGACGATAAATCCGACTTGGCTATCTCTTCTTCCAGCTCCAGGACCTTCTCGTCAGTCCTCAGGGTGTGTGCGTTAAATGTTGCCAGGTCGAGTCGTCGTAGGTGGCAACCGAACCTCCACCGGAGATTCTTAGCACCCCCTGCCCCACCGTTACCATGGTCGCCATTGTAGCCAGGAATAGCGGGGCCGCCGGGGACTGGCTCTGCTCAGCTCTGGTAAGAACAAGCAATTTCACATGGAAATCAAAACGTTAACAGTATATTAATGTCTTTTATCCGTACTGTCTGTCAGTAATATTTAAATATTTGCTTTCGATTAAACTCAGAAGATTTCATAACAATGCACACAAGTCCGCTACTGAACATATCTCTCCGCCACAGATTGCCTCCTTATATGGATTTTGCCACGTTTTGAGGCCGGTTGGCAACCTTGATAATTTTGTGTTGTTAACAGGAAGATGCTGCTGCACATTTTCTATCAGTTTCCCCTTGTCGTCTCCTACCAAACCCACGGGACGATAAGAGGTGATGGATATTATTACACCAACACCATAAGGTTCATTCTCAGTGTGTTATTTGTATGCTATTAAGACGTACGTTAATGTGAGATGTATGTTATCATCTAAGCCATGTAGTACTGATATAGGAATGTATACTGTTGCATATCGTCCCGTGACTTTCGTAATATGAGGCAGAGGGAAGAGAAGCATGGAGTTGGGCAGCGGTCATCCATTTAAGCAACTACAAAAATAAGTGTTTCCCGTTCCCTGAAAGCTTCCTTATTCCTGGCTATGGTAAAAAGAAGGGTATACAGACAATCTCCAGTTTAAGATCAGTTACTTTCTTTAACTCAACAAGGTCCTGGAGCTGGAAGGAGAAATAAACGTGTTGCACTGGCATATTATAGGAGGATTTGCCATAAAGGGGGGAGGATCCCGCAATTTGTTCTCACATCGAAAGGCGATCACCTATTCCAAGTACTCGTTAGATTTATCATGCATAAGTCTTTCATTAACATTATTGTAAAGATTGGGAGTGAGTCTACAAGGGTTTTCTACCTTATCCTCAGTACCATCGGACGAGCGTCGTCGTACCTTAAACAAATACTGTTGAAGGCCTTATAGTTGATCCACAGCACTCGGATCATCCCGGTGAGAACACAGAAGATACAAGGATATCTCTAGAGCCACGCCACACATTCCTTTTTAATGCACTATAAGGTTTTTATTTGAGACCTTATTGCAAAAATAGGCTGATTAAAAGGTGATGACAAGTAAAAGAAGGAAGAGAAATACTATATCTACAATGACGCGTCGTGACTTGTTTACGCATTTACTTCAAATACCCCGCCCGCACACCGCAGGAAACATATACCTACAAAAAAAAAACGTAACAAACTTCTGCCAAATAAGGCTTGATAAGATCTTTGGTGTTTTTGCACCATAACCTGACTCTGGTAAATTTTAAATATGACTAGATAGATAAGAACAGTTGGTTTAATATGATTGTTGAAAACAAATACCCTTTAATTCTAATGAAAAATACTTGAGGTTAATGAATGTTGAATCAAAAACATTATTTTTTTATTTAATTTACGGACTCCTATCCAGATGTTTACTAGGAGAATACAAAGTTGATTTCATTTTTGTAATATGGCTAATTATTAATTAGGCAGGGATTTCTAAGATTAATAACTAATTAACTAAGATTAAGGTTAAGAACTAAGATTAAGATTAATGATAAGATAGGAACTGATTTAATATAAGGTTTACATTTACAATGTTCCGAAATAAATAAATAAATAATTGACCATGAGTGAGTAAAAATAATATCTTTTATTTTACAGTATCTAATGTTGTTATATAAGGTGCTTCTAAAATATATGCCACGGTTGTTTGTATGGAGACTTGGCCAATTAGCTGACCGATTTCCATACAAAGTGCAATTTTTTTTGAGAATTGACTATGGGTTCCTTGGGGAAAGTGGTACAGTATCATGAGTAGAACCACCAGTTGCAGCCATGGCATATTGTAGTTTAGAAGCACCTTATATTTCAGTTAAAATAAGTGCGAGTAGGTATTATTTTTCTTGTACCGAATTTCGGCCCATCTCTAATATATGTGTATATATATATATATATATATATATATATATATATATATATATATATATATATATATATATATATATATATATATATATATATAGTGAGAATCTAAATTGAGAATTTAAACTATACGCGTGTGTGTGTGTTTGTGTGTATATAAAGAGGGCTACTTTTAATATCGCTCATTTTTATATCAAAAATTTAGGTTCTCTTTATAGCAGTATTATTATATTTTCAATTCAAAATTAGTACTGCATTTGTGATAATAATAAAATGTATGTATATAGAGTACTCACTCATTTTCTTTCACTATTATTTCGTGACTTTCTTCATTAATAATAAATGCACTTTGTTCATTCATATTCAAAACACTTTATACACAAACACCACATTTAAACATTACATTTTACGTCTCTATCATTTATAGTTAAATAATTCATAATTCATAATTTTTTATTGCATATGACAAAGTATAAAGTTGAAACAATATAATTACAGAACATGTGACAGCCTGGACGGGTGTAGCATATTAAAATAGAAAAGTTATGGTTTTTGAAAGAGAAGAAAGTAAAACGATGTGTGAAATAAGAATAGAAGGGGAGTAGATCGAGCAAGTAAGTGGATGAGTTTGTATATTTGGGTTGCGTATTTAGCAGGGGTGTGAGATGTGATAAGGAACGACGAGTGAACGCAGGAAATAACGTAAATGGGGCACTACACACTATTGTGAAGAGTCAGAATGTGTCAAAAAGTGAAGTGTAAATTTTTTTTTAGTTAAGGAGTATGTTAGGGCTGAATCTGAATGACAGGGTGAGAAATTGTGTGTTAAGAGAGGAGTGTAGTTTGCAATGTGATGTTGTAACCAGGATTAAGAAAGGAATGCTTCGGTGGTTTGGTCGTGTGGAAAGAATTAATGAATAAAGAGTGACAAAGAAAATTTATGTTGCAGAAATGAATGGCAGAGTCGGAAAGGGACATCCTAGGTGAAAATTTAGTGACCAAATTAGCGATTTGTTGAAAACGGTAAAATTAGGAGTACCCTTAACCGACGAGCATATATGCTTAGGTATATTGGATGCGTAGAAGGCGAGAGAAGTGTGTCAGGATCATGAATAATGGAAGTCTGTAGTTGCAGTCTACCCCTCTGGGTCACGGGCGTGATTGTTTATGTTATTGTTATATTTTGCGAAAAAATGGTAGAGTATTAATATCAAAAGCATTTGTGGAGATCATGAAAGTTATAGTTAATTAAATATAAAGGTCTAAATAAATGAAGTATAAAGTATTTAATTATAAATATAAACGTGAATTAATATATAAAGGAAGATAAGGTACTAATTGATGTGAATTTCTGGATAAGTTACTTAATAAGTGACTAAATAACTCAGTATCTTAGTCTGTTAAAATAATATGTCTACCAAAATAATATACGTTTGCGAATGTTTACCTGATCGTGTCAAATATTACTCATCATACGCTTAATCATACCTATTGCGACTGCGAAATTACCATGTGTTGTTATATGCGTTTAGGCCAGCCGCTCTACCCAAGCCAATACACATTCAATAAGTTTTGAGATGAACAAAAAGTATTCTTAATACTATTAAAATTTATTTTACATCTTTTTAAAATATTCTACATCATGCTCTATACAAAGTTCCAATCGCCCAAACCAACTCTGAAAACACTTTTGCCAATCTTGCCTTTTATTTTTTCTTTGACTTTTAGGAACACAAAGAAATCACAAGGAGCTAAATCGGGGTTGTAGGGTAGGTGACTTAGAGTACACCAGATTCCTCAATAAATGCTTTTGTACTAAAGGAGGTATGTGAAAAGGTGTTATCGTGATGCAGCATGATTTACCGAAGCCCGGGGTTTGGTCTTCTCTTCCACACAGCCTAAAAAGCTTTGGGTAATGCAACTGTAGTATACCATTCAAAGTTGACTGAACTACAATTTTCCAGTATTGACGTAGACAAACGTCCACTTCACGAAAAAAAACTAACCACCATTTTTTTGCCGACGTTGCGAGGTCTTTGCAGTTTTTTCAGTAACTGTCCTTCTGAGTAGACACATACCGATGATTGCCTTTTATTTTCCGGATCATATTGATAGATACATGTCTCGTCACTAGTAACAATTACTGAAACACGCCTAGATGCCCCGTTTCCAAAACGTATACGCATTTCGTGGCACCAATCCACACGAATCTGTTTTTTGCTTTCGGAGAGCAAACGGGGGATCCATCGACAACAAAGCTTCCTCACTGCAGGATGTTGATGTAGGATGGTATGAATGCTCCCCGAACAATCTTTTTGATGTCCATATATGTTATTCGTGGGTCTTCTGGCACCAACATTTCAGTAGTCCATACATTTTCTGCCGTTACTGTTGTTTGTGGGGCCCCGGTTCTTTAATTTTACCTGTTTTGAATTCAGCAAACTACCTAAAAACTACTGCGGGATGGAGCTGAGTCCCCTAATGCTGATTGTAACCGTTGTAACCTTAATTGCTCGGTTAAACCAAATTTAAAATCATAATAGATCATAGTTCGCAAATGTTCACGGTTAAGATCCTTCGTTTTTAACGAAAATCGCGGGAAGCGTCGCAGGAATGTTGATAGTTTTTTTAATATATATTTTATTATATATTTTTTTTAATTATAGCAATTGGCTTATGGAGTTCTATTTTTAAATAAGCTTGCTTTTTAGAAACATATAACACGGGTGCCTTCGGTTTTTAAATTTCGAGCATCTCGAAACTCGAGTTGAGTTACCTACGTATAACATACGAGTATGTTATTAGAATGTAAGATTTGACTTTTTTTATATAAAAATAATTTTTTTGGTCGGTAGAAGGTGTGATGTAGTGTAGTCCCACGACAATTTATATAAGTGTTTAGTTGGGTATAGGACAGTATAATTTAAGTTTTAGTACCACCACACAGTATTAGTAACAACATTGATACGTGGTAGAGCCATGCTGCAGTTATATTAGTAGTATAGTTGCGGCACGAATGGGTCGGTTCGACCGGGGAGGGACCACGCTCTCACAGAATACCAACGTCAAATAGTAGCTTAATGCTGCTGTGTTTCGTATGGGGAGTGTAGAGAACCGGAGACCCTTTTTACTGGAAAAGAGGCATTCCATCTTAGTCCTCACGGGTGACAACGCATCTGCATTTTGATTCATAATCGAGGACAGATGTAGATATCTATGGGCCACAGCAACACTTACCATCAGGTGGACTGTGTGCTCGTTTGTCACCCTATCCTATAAAAAAAAACAACACATCGCCTTCATTGACAACTTTCCGATATTACATGCTTATATCTTTTAAACTATGCAACGGATTTTGATGTCCTTTTCATAAACAGACGGAATGATTCAAGAGGAAGGTATAAAATATTATGTATAAAACATTCACATAATCAATTTCAACTTAACGAAAACTATTTAACGAAGATAAACATAATGCACTTTGGACAAAGATCACAAAACCAATTAAATGTTAATTTGATTTATGACAATTACACTATAAATAGAGTTACTACTGCTCGTTTTCTTGACTTAATTATAGACAGTAAATTAAATTCGAAAGAACACATTAACGTATTATGTAAAAAATCAGCAATCTTTCATATGCTCTTTGTAAACTTCGGTTTAAAAAACTTTGAAACTTGCTCCAACTATTAACACTGATGCACTTTTCTCGGCATATTATGGTCTTGTTCACTCTGTTCTCAGATATAGCATCATTTTTTGGGCCAACTCAACAAACACAGACATGGCATTTAAAATGCAAAAGCGATTCATACGAACCATGTTCGACATTTAAAGTACGGAGAGCTGTAAGGCATTATTTATCAAACACAAAATTCTTACACTTCCGTCGCTATATAATATATTGAAAACAGCTTTATTTGTTAGAAGGAACCCACTCTTGTTTCCTCGCCTATCAGATAATGTAAAACGTGATCGCCGAGATAACAATAGGCTATGTGTTCACCAGGCTAAAACAGCGCTACTGCGTAAGAGTGTAGTATGCAAAGCTCCATTAATATATAACAAAATTCCAAATGACATTGAATACAGGCTTATTCAAGAAAACATTGAAAATATATTGACAGCAAAAAGAGATTATAAGGTTGATGACTTCCTTAACGACAAATCTTTATAAATGTAATAAACCTATTTAATTAAGCTGCATATAAGCATTGTATTGTTAATGCCATTGTATAATTAATTTTGATAGGAAAAATTATTGACATTTATTACAGTAAATTATTTTATGTTGTGTAACATTAATTAGTAGATATTATATCTCTTGTAATAAACCTATTAGTTATCTGTTATAACTAATTTTTATTTTGTCATATTTGTGCACCAACTTTAGTAAAACATGTTGATCCAAAACTAGAAAATTCAGCCCAATAATAAACGTCAAATGTATTATCATCTACACATGTTTCTGCAAATAAATATATCTTTATATTTATAATGTCGAGATATAAAGCCTTATGAAGCCGGGCCGGATTGCTAGTAATGTCACGATTTTAGGCCTAATGATTCCTTCACGCGAACACTATACATTGATTAAAACTACTTTTACGGATTTTGGGCCTACTTAGTTTTAAATTCTTTTCGGTAAGTCGGAAGAAATTGGGTTTAGCCTCAGAGATTTCTGTTCAGATCACTGAACGAAAGAAGGTGAGGTAAGGTGATAGAAGCGGCAAAACCCGTCTTCTGGCGGCCCCGGACGGCTTGGAGTGGAGCGGGAAGTGAGCGAACGGACCTTTCACTAACATTACGCGCGGACGCTAAAATAATATCATTTTTTAATTTGCACATATTGTACCTTGGGTTCCCAATTATACTAGTATATAAGTAGTAATATAAGATTGCAGTCATTCATTTAGTTCTACAACATCGAAAATAAAACATTCCTTTATAACTGCCTCCACGAGAATAAGACGAGGTATTAATAGAAAGAAATACGAAAGTATTTGATTACATAAGACATTATTCTTTAATTTCGGGAAGTTGTTATTTAAAAAATACTGCAAAAATATTCGGCTACAGGTTCGAGGTCGGTCATCAAGTTCAAAAATAATATTTAAAACATTATTTTTTTATATCATGTTAAATTGTATACAAAATTAAGTAATAAAACTAAGAATATTCAGCTTCCGGACGAAAAACCGTCATATATTTGATTAAACACCAGAGCCTTTGGTTTAGGTATCTTTAAATGGAAAATTATTTATTTTAAAATGAGCACATAATATAATAATTACTAGTCAAATTTTAAACACAGTTTCCGACACATTGCCGCGGACGTTTCTGTGCCCTATAATCCTTCGAAAGTGGGGGAGGACTGTGCCCAGCAGTGGGACGTATATAGGCTGTAACTTTAAAATTAATTTTTAACAAGGATAAAAGAGCTAAGCCTGTTTTTTTCTGAACTTCGTAGATTTAAGGAAAAGTTAATACTTAGCACAGATAGTCTACGATAGTAATTTAAAATCTGGTAATTCATTGCAAAACTGTCAAAGATAATAAAGCAACATTAATTAAAATTTGAATTCAACATATTTAATGTAAGTTAACTGTGCAATTTGGCGTTCATTTAAAATATGATATATCTTTTAACTTACTTATCACCGTTTTCGGGTATTACATAAAAGATGTGACTGACTTACATGACTATACTGTATAAAGATCTGAGTACAAATTAAACAAAAAATCAAAATTACGTAATAATAAAATAAAGAAGACATAATATGTAAATAGAATTATTGAAGAGGAGAGTTTAATTTTATAATTATTCTTTCACATAGTAAAAGCAGACATGTATTTTTTTAAATTTATTATTAAATTTATGGAACTATCTTCATTTATATTATTCAGAGGTTATTAATTAAAAAAAATTACAGCCATATAGCATGGGCTGTAACATAGCATTTTAATTCTGGACGAAGGTTAGAAGAGTTTTATTTTTTATTTCGCGTGTTAATATTATGTACATTATGCTCCGCTTCAATAAAAATTACATAATAATGTACACTGCAGAACACAGGCGCCCCCTAATCAATGCCAGAATTATGGTCGTTAGCCACCTGCATTCATCGATATGACTTGAAAATTCCCCCATCTTTTTTTTCTATCCCAACAGTGGTCGGTTTTTCCTTTTCCATTTCTTAACATGCTGATCCGATAGGCCATGTTGGTTACTTTTGTTTCATTTTGGAAGTCTATGAGAAACTTCTACATAACTCTCGGAGCAACCTTGAGCATTGAATAAAATTCGCGTAAATTTAAGGAATCATAACCTTGAGCATCTTCATACGCCCAGCACAGAGGTACCACGTCTCAGTTCCACACAATCATTAATGGCAACACGTACTAGTTGTACACTCTTCACTCACACTAGATTATAGTCCGGCCGTTCAGAGAATGCGTTCCTGACACGTCGCAATTGAACTGACGACGTAACTTTGTAATGGCGTTGCAGTTACGATAAAAATATTTTTGCTGGTTGTTTACCGTTTTAACAATTTATGAGCATTAAAACAACATTATTATATCAATAATCAATGAATGTTATAATTTTGTGCCAAACTGAGTGTCAAATAACTTGGTAAACAATATTTTTCTAAATATATACTGCGCTATTACAAGGTTATGTCAGCGCTTTATATTTGTAGTGCTGTGCTAACAATAACAGGCAATAACAGTATCATAATCTGTTCTTATACAGTTATACTTTATAAAATAATACGTTTTGTTTTTCTTTTTAAGAATTTGAAAACTATGGACTATAAGATAACTTTTATTCAATATAAAAATAAAACTAAGACCAAACCGAACGCGCGAAAGAAAGTAGCATTTTTATATTTAGGTTGAAAATGGTAACCCCAAATGGCGTTATGGGCCGCCATTTTGTGAAGCTAAAACAGTCGTCTGTTATCGTTTCGTGCGCATAGACCACGTTCTTCGAGTGTTTTTGATCTGTTTTTATTTGATTACCCGGCTTTCGTTAAATGGACTGTTTATGCTTTTCAAACTGACATCGGCGCTAAATCGGATGTCGATTGTGTTTTGTATTGCGTTGTTTTTACTTTTAGTGCATAATAATGCCTAAACGTGGACAAACATTGAAAAGTGGAGCCCGTGAATTAATCATCAAGCTGCAAGATTACTTTGGCTTTGTGGAGAACGCGTTACTGGCATTTCAATCAAAAACCACAAATGACTACCACGAGGAAATGAATGCCACCACATTTAAAGAGTAGTTCCAGAACGTGCTTTTGCCCAGCCTATCAGAGCCTTCTGTAATATTCATGGATAATGCCTTCTATCACTCGGTTCAAATACAGAAACCACCTACCCAAGCTAATAAAAAAGAAGAAATGGTGGCTTGTTTACAAGCAAAAGGCATTGACGCAAATATGCAGATGCTAAAACCAGAGCTAATTAAATTAGTTAAAGAAAATAAAGCGGCAAATGTGCGATACGAAATCAATGAACGGGCTCCAGAGTACGGTCATCGCGTTCTAAGAATTCCACCGTATCATTGCCAATATAACGCGATTGAGCTAATCTGGGCTCAAATACAAGATTACGCTGCCCGCCACAATACTTCCCCGCCATTCAGCACGAAAAATATGATGACCCTATTAAAAGAAGCCTGCGAGGAAGTCACAACAGATGACTGGACAAAGGTTGTTGAGAAGACTAAAAACCTGATTGTGGAACATTTTGACCGAAATATCAGGATTGATTCCGTTATTGATAATAATATAATTATACATGTAGAAGAAGATAATGATGAAGACACCACCTCCTCAAGCGAATCGGAGTCTGAATAATATTCTGTACGCACATTCAATTCAATGTACTTTATTGCATAGAAATACAGATTGTAACTTTGTAACAAAGAATAAATAAAACAATTTTATTATATTAATATTAACTTTTTTTGGTTTCCACTTAAATTACTAAAATATAAATTTTAAATGATTCCGAAAATTTAAAACGAAAATAATCTAAAAAATAACGCGGCGGTTCATTTTGGAGGAACGGTAACGAACTCAGCGTTATGTTGTGCCCATCACTAGTCGTGACTAACTAATAGGTGTCAGGAACGCATTCTCTGAACGGCTGAACTATAGTACTCATCAATAACTACAAGCCTAGTATTCCCCAACAAATATTGGCAAAGGTGTGTTATAGACATTACACATCCTTTTTTATTTTATCCATATTCATTGGGAGCCACTTTTGGGGTCATGTAACATAGTACTGAGCCGATCCTGCAATAATAACTACGTAGTTGGCAAATTTAATTTAAGTGATGAACTCGCCATTGGTGGTGGTTCCGTATCATTTGCAATGTAGTAAAATAGTTTAAGAACATCTAGTACGAGTACAGTGATAAAGTTTTGGGGCTATAATATCACCCCGTCTTACACCTTCCTGCAGTTAAACAAACTTCGTTCTCTTGTTCTGTACTCACACCCAAATTTCGATAGAATCAAAAATGCTTTCTCGTTGTCCAGATACGGAAGGTAATCCTAAGCAGCACACATGTGTTATGAAGGACAATATATTCTCGTTTGCAAATCAAGATGCAGATGCGTTGTCAGTCGTGAGGACTAAGATGGAAAGGCTCTTTTCTACCGACTCCTCACTTACCGTACGAAACGCAACAGCGTTAAGCTGCTATTTTTCGCTGTAAACTAGCGGGAATACAAACATATTTTTGTTGCCGTAATTTCATTTTATTATAATATAATTCCGTTTCATTCATTTTCAACACATAGATTCGTGGCGTGTTCACCAGGTCCTAAAAATACGACTCTCACATATGCTATGCGCAAGCATATTCAGAATAATAGCGAAAGTTTTACACAAAAATAAAACTACTATTATAATTTAGCAGGGAGAATGCAAAGCATCTAATTAAGGTCTTCTGTTAAGAGACTCTGGTGGGAGTAAATGCATAATTACTTGAGACCACGTGACATTTTACTTATCGACAGAAACAAACCGGAAGGAATAAGTATTGGTGATAAGAAGAAAACTAAGTGATGAAGTGCATCTTCTCTGCTAAATAATACAAGTACGAGTATTATTATTGTGTAAAACTTGTACTTTTTTCAACCATTGAATATCTATTCTTATTTTAAAAACTTTGCGGTCACTGTTTTTCTTTTTTCATAGTGTTCATTTTAAATATTGTATAACATTCCTGTTCCTATGTTCCATTTTATTGGAACATATAACAAATAAGAACGCGTTAACTGTGCCTTTTGTCTAAGGCTAAATTTAAATTACGGCGGAATGGAATGGAACGGAACTTACGCGGGAAGGCGGATTCGCCTTGGGACTATAGAGCCTGAAGGAGAGGATATAGAGGTTCTATAGCCTCAAGGCGAATTATTTAGTCTAGATTCCAGGCCCTACGCGCCACTTACCGTAATTTCCACATACTTCGCTAACAGTAGCTTCGGGAATCCTCGGGAATTCCCCGGCAGATGCACGATTTATTATTTGGCTCATATCTAGTTTCCGCGTTATAAAGTTAACATTAAACTCGTTTCTTGATAATGATTTCTTATATTTACGCGAACACTACACATTGAAATAATACTAGTTTTTATGGAATTTATCGCGTATAACTTTTTAAATACCCGACGTTTCGAACGCTTTACAGCACTCATGGTCACGGGCGGGACTAAGATGTTCAACGTCCATACGTCATAGTTAACCGCGGTTACCATAGATTAAAATTTAACTTTTGTTCCGATCTATGCAGTATGAACTTATGGTATCTTGAAGTCTTGCAGTTGTATGCTTGGGTTGGGATTTGATTTTTTTTATTATAGGATCCCAAGCAGATGGTAGCACCCAGCCATCTTCTCTATTGAAATTAGGATGTTTTTTGATTTCAATAGCTTCGCCAATCATCCTTGGAAGGAATCGGTGTTCCTTAGCGAGAATTTGCGGTCTATCAAATCTGATGTAGTGATGGGGGCGATCCTGTACGTGTTCACAGACTGCAGACTTCCCGGAGCGTCGATTCTTCACATCAACTGTATGTTCTTTAACGCGGGTTTTTATTGATCTTTTAGTTTGTCCTATGTAGGAGAGACCACATTCACAATCAAGCTTGTACACTCCTGCATCTTGCAGAGGGACATTACACTTGTCTGATGGTAAAAACTGACCAATCTTCTTCAGCGACCTGAAGTATGTTTTGATGGAAACGCGCTTCAAGATGTTGCCAATCTTGTTAGTGACTCCTCTAACATATGGTAGTACAGCAGGGACACGCTCGACTGTGGCCGGCTTCACTCGTTCACTGTGACGTAGGCGCGGGACTCGAAGCTTGTTGTCATGCAAAACTTGCTTGACATGGTGGAGCTCTGCAGCCAGGTGTTTACTGTCACAGTTCCCTCGTGCTCTCTGAAACAAAGATTTACCCATGGTAGCTAACTGTGAAGGATGGTGGTGAGAATCACCGTTTAAATATCTATCCGTATGGGTCTTTTTTCTATACACAGTACGGCTCAAGGTGTTATCAGGATTCCGAATTACTAACACATCTAGAAAAGCTAAGGAATTGTTTGCCTCTAACTCCATTGTGAACTGAATTTTAGAATTTATAGAGTTAAGATGGTCTAAAAATGCTGGTGGATTTGGCGTTTGGCCTTCAACCACCAAACTGTTGGTTCAAATGTATTAAATAATGTTATGCGGTGCGGCAATTAATTTAAATAGAAAAGTGACTGTATATGAGCGCGGTTCGAGCGGTGAATGGAATTTAATTTATTCGTGATACTGCAAATCCCCTAAATTCGGGATATAGGAAGGACGTGAAGGAATGCATGTGCACCCACCTGGACTTCCGCTGATCTGCCTCGTGTCTCGATGGCTGCCGGCTGTCTTCACACTTATCAACTTCACAGATAATCACGAAATATAGCGTTATTGCAAATGTCTATACTTTTTACTATATGCTTGTATAATTCAATATCCAAATTACACAAGGGCGGGAGCGATGATGCGAGATATAAGCGGTGCGGTTGATTGCGTTTCTTCTCAACTTGTGTGAGCCCGTTAACACACGAATGCACATGCTGGGCATAAAGCGGTAGATAGGAAACCGGAAATGGGCTTGGCAGTAATCTTATTGGATAATAATTAACGAATCCCTTATAAGCGTTAAGCGATAGTGAAAAGTGGCGCGAACACCCCCCCGGCCTTGAGGTATCCTCAACTAGCAAGTAAAGTATAAAATATATATATATATATATATATATATATATATAGATAAATACTTATATGGTAGCGAAATGAAGCGACGTTATGACCTAAGAATTAAACTAAATATATAAACGATAATGTAAAATTAACTTTATTAATCACTGTGTTGGTAAAGGACACAGTTTGATAAGAGGGCGTTTTAAAGTGGAATTCTTAAGATTAACTTGCGCAACGCGTACCACACCATCCTTACCGGGAAACAATTCGGTGACAACGCCTAGAGGCCACTGAAGCGGTGGAGTATTATCCACGTCTATTAGAACAATCGTCCGTTATAAATGGCGATAACCTTCGTGATGTTGATGAACATAGTTGTCCTTTTTTAATATTTTTATATATTCGGCGAAAGCGATGCCTTGCACAATTTTAATAACTGTGATATCAGAAATCTCTATGTCGGATGCGGTTATAATTTTATTTATTCGCGGTAATTTGTTTAAAAACCTTAAAACGTAAACAACGGATCGTAAATACATATTCCAATTAGAAAATTTTAAGCTTAACGAGATAAATGGGTTTTCTTCCATGTCACTGACTCCAAGCGACACAGTCTTTTCTTCTGGTAAACTGATATGAGTTGATGCGAACCTTTGTACAGGCCATTCTTTACACGGCAAGGAAACCCACGAAAGCCCATGTAACCAAAGGTCACAATTTAAAATTTGAGAGGGTAACACTCCACGCGAAATATGATCTGCAGGATTTTCCGAGCCGGCGATGTGGTAAAAGTTATCCGGTAATAAATAGGACTGTATTTGCGAAATACGGTTAGCAACAAAAATGTTGAACTTATGCGGTGAAGAACACGCCCAACAGAGCGCGACTTTCGAATCTGAAATCGCATAAATATTGTCGATCGGATGCCTCAATGACAACGAATCGTAAACGGTGCGTACTAACTTCGGTTTAAAGAACTTTATTTCTCATTAAGACAATAAGTCACTTACATGAGAACAATAACATCTATATTATAATTCTAGTGCGTGTGGGTAGTAAAAAAATAAATAAAAATTATACCGGTCGATCGTTAACCAAGAAGCGAGTTCATTGTGTTCCTATCAACTATAAGGCGGTGGTCCAAGTATAATTTTAATGCATAGTTTTCATCATTATAAATATATTCAAATAATCTTCTTTTTAAAATATTGATTGAAGTCGCTTCTTTCACATGTTTTGGAAGTTGATTGTATAACTGTGCTCCCCCAAATGTTATGTTATTTTTTCCATAGTTTGTTCTTACGGCAGGTAACACAAAATTGCTGGCTCGGCGGGTTATATATTTGTTTATTTGACTTTTTGTTGTGAATGTTATGTGTGAGTGAATAAGCTTGTAAGTTATCTTGTAGATAAGTAGACATGTATTATACGTAATAAGTTGTTTAATATTTAAAATTTTTGTGGTTTTGTAAATCGTTTTCGATGGTGTTAAGAAGTCATAGTTGTGTAAGATTTTAATTATTTTATTTTGTAATATTTGTATTGGTTTTAAATTACTTTTAGCTGCAGTACCCCATATTTCGATTTGATACAGTAAGTGAGGCTTCACCAACGTATTGTATATTAAAAGTTGAGTATGTTTCGGTATACATCGAACTATTTTATGCAGTGCGCCCATAAGTGAGGAGAGCTGGTTGTGAATATATTGCAAGTGAGCTTTCCATGTAATGTTTTTGTCCAGTGTTAAGCCTACTTAGCGAGCAAAACCAAGGCACACAACTCAAGCCTGGCTAAAGTTATAACCTTTAATGGGGACACCCGAGATTTAGGACATAGGAGCGTTATAATTGGAGGATTATTTCCGTTAACAACATGCGAATAGATGACACACCCGTAAGCTTTTTCACTAGCGTCGGCGAAGGCTAGTAGCGACACATGGGATTTTTCATTTACGCCGATATGACGTTGAACCTGTAAATGTTAGATTAAAGGTAATTCTGATATATATTGCTGCCCTGTATTGACAATATTAGTGGATGGATTCTCATCCCAGTTAAGTTTTAGAACCCACAAGGCTTTAATTAATAATTTGGCGTAAAGTATTACTGGACCGACAAGTCCTTAAACATCGTACAAGCGAGCGGTTGCGGAGAGGATAGCGCGTTTGGTACAAGTGACCGGTGGCGGCGAAACAAGAAAGGAAAACTTATCGGTAGCGGGATACCAACGAAGGCCTAAAATTTTTAAAATGTCATTATCATCAAATGATACCGAGTCTTGTTGACGATGTGATGGTAAAAGCTCCTTGCAGTTACTTGTCCACTTAACCAAATCGAATCCACCTCGGCGAAACATTTGGATAAGTTGAGTGGCGGTGTTGACTGCGTTGTTGACGCAAGGTGCGGAGGAAACGAGGTCATCTATATAAATATCCCTTTCCACTACAGAAGCAGCAAGGGGATAGGACTCCCTTTCGTCAGCGGCTAACTGGCGTAAAGTGCGAAGTGCGAGGAAAGGGAAGAGCGTAATCCGAATGTGACGCGATTAAATTCATATGTTCGTATAGTTTCTTCTGTAGAAAACCGATATAAAATGCGTTGAAAAGCGCGATGGGATTTTTGGACTTCGATACACAAGTACATTTGCCTAACATCTGCAAAGAAAGCGATGCGATAAACTCTAACGTTTAATAAAATATTAAAAATGTCTGTTTGTAAATTTTGCCCGGTGTGCAAAATGTCATTCAAAGAAATATCGTTATCCGACTTAGCACTAGCGTCTAAAACGATGCGCAACTTCGTTGTACTTTTATCATTCCGTACGACAGGGTGATGCGGCAAATAAAAGAAGGCTGTATACAATCATTATCAGAAACAGCGGATAAAATACCCTTATTAATGTATTCCCGTATAACAACATTGTATTGATCGCGAAGATCGGGATATTCGTTAAAGCGTTTTTCCAAAAGTAAAAGGCGTGTTTTTGCATTCATTAAAGAGTCACCCAATATGTCGGGCCTTTTCTTAAATGGCAGGGCGACCACATACCGTCCGTCGTTTTGGCGGTAAGTAGTATAAGTATAAATGTCTTCACATTCCTGCTCATCACGGCTCAAATATATTTTTGCGGAAGTTCCTCAATTTTCCAATTTTTTTTCCATTATATCAATAAGACAATTTTGATTTAAATTTGTATCATAAGAACAGGAAACAAATGAACGCGGGGAATGATGTGATATAGCGACTTCAGCTTCACCCATAATAATATATCCGAGTGATGTTTCTATGGCACTAGGCCATTGCGAATGAATTAAGTTTTCAGGCGACAAAAGTTTTATGTAGGTATTAACCCCCAATAAAATATCTATAGACCCAGGTTGATAAAACTGATCATCTGCTAAGCGTATTTTATCCAAATAGCGAATTTTTGAAACATCTACTATCGAATCTGGCAACTGACCCGTGATGATCGAAACAACTAATGGTTCAATATGATAAAATTTGTTATCATTAAAACGAGACGTGAACTGCAGTGAAGTGACTCCTAAAATCTTTTGGGACACACCACCGATCCCGTGTACTTCGGGATGTAGAAATATATGATGTAGAAATATTTTACTGATATTCCGATCTTAACCACAAAGTCACTATATTCTCCTGCCGTCAACGAACCATTACTTAAACAAAATGTAAATGCGTGTCAAAAGATATTGCAAAAGATATTGTAAAATATTTAAAAACTATGGATACTGAGAAAACCGAAGATCTGTTGGAGATTTCCTTTTGGGTATTGAATTTTTTCCCACGAAAAAGCTATCTGAACTCCGGAAAAAGTAGAAGTTTGCAGACGCAAGGTCTGCATAACACGGCAATTAACGTAGAGCTTCCAACCTCAGCTCTTGTAGCTGGGAGACCATCTATTGTGCAGTATGAGCTCGCACATTGTCGTGCAGTAGCAACGGGGATGAGCAACTGATAAAAACTGGTTGGTAGACGAGCTTCTCCATAATTGTGTTCAGTTCTTCTGAGTACATATCTGCAGTATTTCTCATCCCGTTTAGTTAGAAGCTGTGATGAATTACACCGGCGCTAGACCACGAAACAGAGACCATCACTTTATAAGGGTAAGTTTTCGTTTAGGGCATTTTTATTGCTGAACCAGAATCCAACCAACTAGCTGATCATTTGGGATTGCCAAGCATTATTTCTTACTGTGTGCCTGTTGATATGCAGTGTAGTGGCAGATAAGAGTATCCACTACCCCATATCTTCCCGTGGGTGTCGTAAAAGGCGACAGAGGGAAACAGGCATGGCAGGCAATGGGCTGCAGCATATTTCTGATAACAGCAACCGTACAACAAACCCGCTCGCTAAGCGTGGCAAATATGGCAATATGCCACCCACGAAGAATTACACAAACAGACGGCCCCCAGTTCCAGGCGGCCCCGCCATTCCTGGCCATGGTGGATCGTCAACAGATTTGACAGCATTCAGGCAACTGAACAGACAGATCTTCAAATGCATGCGGCGAGACTTACGCAAATTTAATACTGCTCGTATTGAAGAAGCAATTGAGCGGAACCAGGGCTACAAAGTCTTTGCCAGAGATCTGCCTGCCAGAAAGAGCCAACTGTCAAAGCTGAAGACTGAATGTGGTAGCATCGTTTCCGGGACACCTGAGATTTTAAGTGAGATTAAGAGGTTCTATGGGCAGCTGTGCACATCAGCATTGGAGCCACACGCAAGTGTGAGTAACGATCCAAGAGCAAGTCTTATCCGACACTATTCCGATGATATCCCGGACGTCAGTCTGAGCGAGATAAGAATGGCTCTCCAGAGGATGGAATTAATGCGGAGCTTCCGAAAGCGGATGGAACACCGGTACTTGAGGTCCTTCAGAAGCTCTTTAATTCCGTCCTCCATGGTGGCACTACTCCGGAGGCGTGGAGCAGAAGTGCGGTGGTCTTGTTCTTTAAGAAAAGCGACAACGCTCCCTTGAAGAACTACAGACGTATTTCCCTTCTGAGCCGCGTCTACGTGCTGTTACCGAGAGTCATTACGAATCGTCTCGCACGCAGACTCGACGACTTCCAGCCTCACGAACAAGCCGGTTTCCGAAAAGGCTTTAGTACCATGGACCACACACATACCCTTCGGCAAATTGTACAGAAGTCCGATGAGTACAATCTGCCACTTTGCCTGGCGTATGTGGACTATGAAAAAGCCTTTGATTCCATCGAAATTTGGGCGGTGCTACAGTCTCTTCAACGGTGCCAAGTTTACTGTCGGTATATCGAAGTGCCGAAGTGTTTGTGCAGTAGGGCTACGACGGCTATCCGAGTACAGAACCAGAGTATGAAACCTTTCCAACAGCAGAGAGGTATAAGACAGGGTGACGTTATTTCCCCGAAATTCTTCACCGCTGCATTGGAAGACGTTTTCAAGCTACTGGACTGGAAATGCTACAGTATTTAACATCAATGGCGAGTACATCACTCACCTTCGATTTGCCAACGATATAGTCCTTATGGCAGAATCGCTGGAAGACTTAAGCACTATGCTCAAATGACCTCAATAGTGGCTCCCAACGGATAGGTTTTAAGATGAACATGGACAAAACAAGAATCACGTTTAATGTCCATGTCACACCTATGCCGATAGTAGTTGGGAGCACTAAGCTCGAAGTTGTTGACGAGTACGTTTACCTGGGACAAATAGTCCGACTAGGTAAGTCCAACTTCGACCGAGGGGTCAATCGACGGATTCAACTCGGCTGGGCAGCGTTCGGGAAAAACGAACATCTTCTCGTTAGGTATACCTCAATCTTTGAAAACTAATGTGTACAACCAGTGCGTTTTGCCAGAGATGACTTACGGATCTCAGACGTGGTTCTTCACTGCTGGCCGTATGACGACGCTCAAGGTCGCTCAGCGAGCTATAGCTCTCCATAGCTCGCTGAGCGACTATGCTCGGAGTTTCTCTGCGTGATAGACTCAGAAATGAGGATATCCGCAGGAAAACCAAAGTGACTGACATATCCCAACGGATTAGTAAGCTGAAGTAACAATGAGTCGGCCATATAGCTCGAAGAAACGATAACCGATGATGAATAAAGATTCTCCAGTAGCAGCCTCGTACCGGTAGGCGTAGTGTAGGGCGACCCCCACTAGATGGAGTGACGACCTGGTAAGATATGCAGGAAGTCGATGGATGCAGGTGGCTCAGGACCGCGCATTGTGGCATTACTTGGGGGAGGCCTATGTTCAGCAGTGGACTTGTAAAGTGCTGTAATGATGATGATGATGATGTGCCTGTTGAATAGTGCAAGGAGGCCTCGATACGAAACTCGCACTGGCGATTGTGGAGTTCGTAGGGCATACATTCTTCAAGCTGTTTTACCTAAGCAATTTTACCTAAATGGACCAATTATATTGTTTTGATGGTAATTTCGAAAGTTGCTGCTAATTCAACTGTAGATTGAGTATCATCGGATTCCAACAATCGCCTTTAATTCGTCATTGATAACCAAAGTTTTAGGAAGACTATGGGGTTCATTTTTCTGGTCCAATTTTCCATATCGAAAGCGGATGAACAAATAACTGGTGCTGCGTTTGTATGTATGTAGTGTACGTTTCGGAAATGTCGTTGATGTTGCGTGTCACTTGTGCCGCGTTACTTCCACGAAGGTGCTCATATTCCATAATCACTCGAATTTTTAACGTATCCACGATGACGAATACGATTCAAATGCGATGAAAACATAACGCTTATAAATAAAGAGATAAATAATATTGAAAAAAGAATTCCATTGTTTTAAAATAAAATTAATTTGAAATAAGACTTCTTTCAAAGTAATTTTATTTTAAAAATATGGAATTCAAAAAATTGTCAATCGATTACTATTTTGATTAGTAATGGTCAGTACTGAAGAACGGAAATTTAATAAGTAAAGACCGATTATTAATATATACCTAGTTTACTTGTAACTTACCAACACATACTGAAATTACTCTACAGATAGCGAAGGTTGCGTCTTAAGTTGATCGGGGCGTTGTAATTATCAAGGCGTTAGTAGTATTGTCTGTGCTTTGCCTTACGCTATGTTATTAGTAACTACGTTGCCAGTTGTCATTTCGTCTCTGTTGGCGCCATCTAGTTCATTTTATATAATGCATTTTTTTCTAAATTTACCCTCCTTTAAATTCATATTTCAGACATTCGTTTTCCACTCAACCGCACGCCTAGTGTATATATATTATACAGCTGAGAACTGTCTCACGAGTCAATCAGTACTTAAGTAAATTAAAGTAGCGAGGTTTTGTGTCCGCAAAAGGAAGGAAGAAGCGTTAGCTCGTCTACGACTTGGCAAAACCTGTCTCCGGAGCGTGGAAGATCTGCGAGGACGGTGGTGATAAGGTAGGCGTGCAATTTATTTTTAACGAACGCCCTTTCTCTCAACCACAGAATACATTTACCCTGACGGGCTCTCAACAAGCATCGCTTTACATCCAGGATCGAAGGCCACAAGCTTTGCTATTTTTTAATTCTCTATCTCCGCAACAGTCTCTTTGCTTTAAAAAATTAATTGATGTCTGATATAATAAATTGTATTAGTATGACGCCTGGTCGATATTCGACCATTAAATAACTGGAGCATTTTGAATAGAGAAGTCATTTGTGTTCAATTTATTTGCACACACATACACACAATTTATTTGTTCATACACATATATTGTTTGTGTGCTCATTTTTCTGCACATCTAAAGCACAACATCTTTCTGTACTCGTATATGTTTCGTTACTATGTTTTTTATTTTTACAAGTTTCGTTCAAATGGTGTGAGTTGTTTTGATTTTAGTTATTTAGACACAAATACACTTCACTTTTATTTATTTGTATAGATGACTTACTAGCTGTGCCCAGTACGCGAATTTCTTTTTTTTTTTCGGAAAAAAGTTTCAACGTAACTTAAAAGAAGTCGATGATGAAAGATGATGGACAATCGAACAAAGATATTTTTCAGAAAAACGATCACTATAGATAGTGAGGCGCAATAGGTCGTTGTAATCGGATGGGATTTTATTCCATTTTTATAAGCTAAGGGTGACAAACGAGCACACAGTCCACCTAATGGTAAATGGATACTGTCGGCCATAGATATATCTACATTTATCATGAATTAAGAATCAAAATGCGGATGCATTATCAAAGCTAAGGACTAAGATGGAATACCTCGTCTCCAGAAAATAATATTTCCGGTTCTCTTTACTCATCATACGAAAAACAGCATCAATAAGCTGCAATTTTACGCGGGTATTCTGGGTGAGCATGGTCCTGCCCCAGTCGATCCGGCTCATCTGTGCTACAACAATACTACAAATATAGCTGCAACATGGCTCTACTACGTAAATTACAAGCTAGTTGTTTCTACTTTAAGCTTTCTGTTACTGCCTGGAATATGATCGTTAAACTAGTTTTTAAATCCATAACGAAGTTTTGTTAAAATAAATAAAAATGTTGTTTGGCCCTTACTTAGTTATTTTCCGAGCGCTTGCTCGGTATTGCTATCTCATAATATGCGTACTATGAAGTCATTGCATCACTTTCATTTTTTACTCTCCTTCAGTCGTCCGTTAGATTGACCGACAAAGGAATAAGCCACGCCCCCAAAACTTCGATTCATTTTCAAGGTATCCTCTTAAGGAAATGAATCCGTGAATAGTTGTTGCTGCATTCAGCAAACGCAGCCAGTGTTGTTGGCACTGTATCGCGGGGAATAGGAATGTATTATAAGATAAGTTTTTAATTTTAGAACGTTTATTTTATTTTGGAAATAAAAAATACACATTTTAATGTAATATGGGTAAATTATGTGTTAATAAATTTCAACCTATTTATGGACCGGTGTTTGCAAACTTTGAAAGATGAGAATTGTGGGTTAAGAATGGGCGAGTTAACCGTCAAATGCCTTTTGTATGCCGATGATCAAGTCATATTTGCGTCATCGGCGGCTGAGTTGCAAATGATGGTTACATTAATGAACTGGGAATTAAAAGAAAGGGGAATGAAAGTGAACGCAAGTAAGACGAAAGTGATGGTTTTTGAAAGAGAAGAAAGCAAAACGGTATGTGAAATAAGAATAGAAGGTGAGTTAATTGAGCAAGTGGATGAGTTTGTGTATTTGGGATGTGTATTTAGCAGGGATCGTAGATATGATAGGGATATAGAACGACGAGTAAATGCAGGGAATAGAGTGAATGGGGCACTACACTCTATTGTGAAGAACCAGAATGTGTCAAAACAGGCACGTATGGTAATTCATAATGCTGTGTTAGTACCTACTTTAATGTATGGTAGTGAATACTGGGTGTGGCAGAAGAAGCACGAAAGTAGAATAAATGCTGTAGAAATGCGGTCTTTAAGGAATATGCTAGGGTTGAATCTGAATGACAGGGTGAGAAATTGCGTGATAAGAGAAAAATGTGGTATGCAAGACGATATTGTGACCAGGATTAAGAAAGGAATGCTTCGGTGGTTTGGTCACGTAGAAAGAATGAATGAGGAAAGAGTGACAAAGCAAACTAATATGGCAGATGTGAACGGCCGAGTCGGGAAGGGACGCCCTAGAAAAAAGTTTATCGACCAAATTGGCGATATTTTGAAAATGGGCCACGTTAGAAGTACCCTTAACTGACGAGCATGTATGCGTAGATATATGGATGTAAAGGAGGCGAAAGAGGTATGTCAGGATCGTGCCAAATGGAAGTCCGTAGTCTCTGCCTACCCCTCTGGGTGACAGGCGTGAGTGTTTATGTTTATGTTTAATAAATTGAAGGTTAATCCATCTAAAATGATAAAATGTTTTGCATATTATATGATTTCAATAAAACTTCTGTATAATTTGTATTTTGAAAAAATGTATTCAATTCTGTTCATAAACAATTATCCTCTAAAACACTTTCATACCCACCCGGGCAAACAAAATTAAAAATATGTATTTTAACAGCAATTTATTGAAATTTCCATAACGTTGTTCAACAGGTGCACTTAAGACATTTTCGAGAAGTTATACTGAAGGCATTGAAAGTATTCAAAAGTACATGAAATATGTTTAGTACAGGTAGACTCTTGACGAAATTGGATGGGCAATTTTTGTTGTCGTTTGACTCGGGTTTAACTAGTTATGTATATAATCCCATCATGAAGCACTGCTAATAAGGGTTTGTTTACTACTTACGTTATTTCAGTCGAATTAATGCGGGCGATATAAAGATTTAAAATATTTTCAATTTCTTTAATTTATATAATGATATATTTTTATTAATGTTTGATAAGAAAAACAATTTCAAACATTTATAGTGTAACAGTAAGGCGGATGGAGTTTCTGTAAATGTGTGGTTTTGATGATTTTATGTAAGAGCGTGTTATTATCATCATCATATACCTATCAAATCTAATTTTCTTGTTCTTATTGATCCAACGGTATTTCGTCTGTTGGACTTTGGGCTCTTCTAATCTTGGGTAAGATTCACTTTTAATCATCAGCTGGGAAAATGAATTGACAATCGAAATAACAACAGCTCTCACCTTTAACGCTGCTGCCCTAATCCGAGTATTTTATGTTTGGTAAAACGATATGATATAACATCTATTGGGAGTCATAAGATTTTACTTGCGTTTCTAGCAGTCTCCTGTTACATTAAATACTGGATTTAATGGGGTGACGGATTTTCTTACGCTGCTACGATGTGGCGGAAAAAACCATGTAGCAAATACCAACTATATAAGACAGGGGTCTTCGAGGAAAGAACCTACTTCTTGTTCGGGATTTTAAAAGAATTTAAAAATAATACAATTTAAAAGGTGGTCTTGGACGATTGTATTGATCTCACAACAGGTGAGAGGTTAAAACCATATTGAAAGGACAAATAACCTGTTCAAAATCGTACCTAATCTACTGATGTAATTACTACTAATAACAACGTATTGTTAACTCGCTGCTATGAAAGAAGGCGCAGGCGCTTCAACACTTCTTTCAAAAGGCAGCAACGCTTAAGCAATTTCCCTGACGTTTTGTACGTTGTTAAACGGTAATGATTTATAGAATAATGAATACAAACGAGCGTACAGTCCAATTGACGTTTTTTATAGGATAGGGTGACAAACAAGCACACAGTCCACCTGAGGGTAAGGGGTTGCTGCGGCCCATAGAAATTCTATCCTCGATTACAAATCAAAATGCAGATGCGTTGTCACACGTGAGGACTAAGATGAAATGCCTCGTTTCCAGTAAAAAGGGTCTCCGGTTCTCTACACTCACCATACGGAACACAGCTGAATTAAGCTACTATTTTACGCTGGTATTCTGTGAGAGCGTGGTCCTTCCCCGGTCGAGCCGACCCTTTCGTGCAACAACTATACTACTAATATAACTGCAGCATTGCTCTACCATGTAAAGAAAAGTGGATGCTGAGGCCGACAGACATATACATTTCCCCTCGACCAAGAATCAAAATGCGGATGTGTTGTCTCCCTGAGGACTAAGCTGAAATGCCTTGTATCCAGGAAACAAGGGTCTCCGCTTCTCTACCGTGTAATGGCGGTGTAAGAATATATCCCATATCATCCGTGGTAAGAGGCGGCAGAGGGAAACAAGTCAGTAGATGGGCAGCAGTTGCTTCCTAATAACGGCTAAAAAAACGTCCGTTTCCAACCCGCTTTCCAAGTGTGATGAATATCGCAATTATTACCCCTAAGGGGCAATCCAAGGGGTAGGCTAATGTTCAGCATTGAACTTTAATAGGTTGTAAAGGTAACGGTTCACACAGCGGAATTAAACTGCTATTTTAAGATGATATTCTGTAAAGGCGTAATACTTTCTAAGTCGAACCGACCCATTCGTGCTACAACCATATTATAGCTGCAGCATGCGTATGATTTTATCATCAACCCTCTGGCACGTTTGCATTTCTTCTCTAAAAGTGTATCAACAGTTACTAAATTTAGATTCGGCAACGTTTCTGAAATTCCCCTAGTATTGCAATTGTTCATTGGTGACGTTTGACACTTAAAATCTCTTCTATAAAAAGCCATAAATACATTGACTTATATATTTCCTTTTACAAATTAATGCATAAATAAAACAAAATTATATTCATATTTCGAGAGTAGCAAAAATAATTCAACGCGCATTCACAAGCCATGTGTAAATTGCCTTAGTTACAAATTATCGTACGAGATGAAGCTTATTTTCAAATCAAGCTGTGCTGAAATTTCTTAATTGCTTGACTATTTTGACGTTTGGTAATTTATAAGGTTCAGTGAATAAGGATTACATTTTGAATATGTATTGTTAGGACGCTGTTCTGTTAATATTGTCTACATAGAAATATGAGTCAATATCTCTCATTGTAGCTGTAGTAGGTATATCTAGCAGTTAAATATATGAATGAATGAAAGAATGAATGAATATACTTTATTGCACACCACAAACAAATTTACAGAGATTATAACAGAGAGCAGATTACATGTACAATTTGGCGGCCTTATCGCTACATAGCGATCTCTTCCAGGCAACCAAAGGTGTAAAGGAATAAAACAGTGAGTACTAGGTAGGTGGTGGGTATATACGTAAACATACATACATATACACACATATATATATATATATATATATATATATATATATATATATATATATATACATATATACATACATATACATATGCATACATATATCCTCAAATATATACCACTAACAATAACATAAACAAATAAATACAAAACTACATAATCACATAATTTATGCTAATGATTTTCGAACGAATGAGACAAGTAATGCTCTTTAAGAAGACGCTTAAAGACTACAATAGTCTGAGCTTCGCGTATATACAAAGGTAGGGCATTCCAGAGCTTAATAGACTGTACAGTAAAAGATTTATTAAAGGAAGATGTATAGTGAGTTGGTACCCTTAAAATGAGTTTTCTTGAAGAGCGTAAAGGTTCCCCTGGAAGCCCAACAAAACTAAATTTCTCCTTAAGATAAGGAGGAGTAGAAGGGTGAAATAAGACACAGTACAGAATAGAAAGAATATGCATGTTTCGGCGAAATTGGATAGGTAACCACTTGAGACGTGAGCGAAATTGGGAAATGTGGTCAAATTTGCGCAATCCAAATATGAACCGAATACTAGTATTTTGAAATCTCTCAAGCTTAGTTAGCTGGTCTTTAGTTATGTCTACATAGCTTTCGTCAGCATAGTCGAGAATCGGAAGGAGAAGAGACTGTGCGAGCATAATTTTTGTAGGAATGGGAAGAAATGATCGAAGGCGACGCAGTGAACTAAGAGCGACAAAGGTTTTCTTACTTACCTCATTCGGTTGGCGTTTCCAATTTAAGGAACTATCAAGGTAAACACCAAGATTTTTGACATTGTCAAAGTAAGGGATCACAACCCCATCGAATACAACAGGTGGTATGGAGAACCAGTCAATTATTGAGATAAAGCTCTGACTACCAAAAATGATTGCCTGTGACTTTTTAGGATTGACATTTAGGCCATATGATTGACTCCACTCATGAATCATATTTAAGTCATTGTTTAATGTAGCAATTGCATTCGGCAAATTCTCAAGAGTTGACTGGGTGTAAATCTGGACATCATCCGCATACATGTGGTAGAGAGAAGAAATTTTATGAGTAATTGAATTAATGAAAATGGAAAAGAGTAAAGGTGACAACACGCCACCCTGCGGCACGCCTGCAGTAATATCAACCCAGATGAGTGAGTTTCATCAACATGAATACACTGCCGACGGCCACAGAGATAACTTTGAAACCAGTCAATTACTGATGGAGATATGTTAAGGGAATACAACTGACTCAACAGTATATCGAAATAAACAGTATTGAACGCATTACTGAAATCTAGGAAGGTCATGACTGTGAGTTGTTTATTATCCATACCCCACCGTATGTCATCAGTAACTTTAATTAAGGCAGTAGCCGTACTATGACCGGGACGGAAACCGGATTGTAAAGAATTCAACAAGTTGTGCTTATTAAGGAAAAGTGTCAGCTGTTGGCAAATAAGTTTTTCAAGGACTTTAGAAAGGAAAGGTAAAATCGAAATGGGACGGAACTCAGTGAGGTTGACGGGATTAGATTTCTTCGGAAGGGGTATAACATAAGCACTCTTCCAGGCTTGAGGGAATTTAGAGGAAGATGCACATGCGTTAAGCAAATGAGTGATAATGGGAGTGATAACATCAAGGAGAGGAACGATCATATTACGGCTAATGCTGTCGCTACCGACAGCATTTGAGGAGATGGATAATATGATTCTCTTAACATCACATGCAGTAAATTGACTAAAAACGAACGGAGAATAATTAGGAGTCGGACTTACAGAAAGAGAACGAAGTGTTTGCAGTTTATGTTCACTATCAAAAGAGTTAGAAGGATTAGAAAAATGTTGATTTAATAGTTCAACATCAACACTGGGAGGTGAAGTATTAAGAGAGTTTCTACCAACTCCAACTGTTTTAAGAAACTTCCACACCCTAGATGAGTCGCCGTTCTCGACTGATGAATGAATATGGCGTCGTTGTGCATCTCTACATAATGTGTTGCAGCGATTCCGGATTTTAGTGTATTTTCTAAGGTTTTCCTCTGTTTTGTTCCTCTTAAGCTTTGACAATGCCGCATTCTCCTTCAAAATTAGCCTTTTCAGATCATCGGAGAGCCATGGAGCAGGTAAGTGCTTGAGTTTAACATAATGCATTGGCGCGTGTACGTCATATAGCTGAGTGAGAAGGGAATTGAAAAGTTCCACTTTATCGTCAATGCATGGTGCTCTCTCAATCACTGACCAGTCTATATTATGAGCATCTTCGCAAAGTTGGTCAATATCCATTCCTCTAAAATTACGTCGCAGAACTAATTTAGGTTTGATTTTAGGAGGGCGTAGTTTATACGAAAGGAAAAGTAAATCGTGATAAGAGAATGCATCAGCAGGACACTGTCCATGCTTGAAAACTAGGTTTGAAGATGACACGATAATTAAGTCCAGAAGGGAAGGAGTACAGTTAGGAAATTTGTGAGTAGCAGCAAGGGGTAGGATTTGCATATTACACGCTCCAATTATAGACTCAAGTTTTATAGCCCGATTGTCGCCTTTAAGTAAACAGGTGCTAAAGTCACCCATCAAAATAGTATGACTATATGTAGGGACTAGTGATTCTAAAAGAGATTCAAAAGAAGTAAAATAGTTTATAGAAAGAGAGGGACTGTAGAAAACTCCAAGTAGGATTTTATTCTGAGACAGGGAGACCTCAACTAGCAAATGCTCAGCAGAATCACCAGGAGGCGGTTGACATGACGAACTAACAATTTTAAATGGAAAGTAGGATCTTAGATAGATCGCCACGCCCCCACCACCTCTATTACTGCGGTCATTTCTAATTAGATGAAACCCAGGCAAAGAGTAAGAAGTAGAAGGCAAACAGGGTTTTAGCCAAGATTCTGAAACTAAAATGGCATGAATATTTCGGGATTCAAATGACGCAAGTATGTCGGGATAATGAGCCGGAATGCTTTGGGCATTAATATGAATAGCATTGAAATTATTCACACAGTCTGAGAAACAAGAATTTAAGGTGATGTTGAGTGAAGGAGAAGCAGTTGAACTGTGATAACTAACATCAATAAGTGTCTCATCATCCGAAGACAACGACAGAAACAAATCACTATCGTTACAAATGTTTGAGGTTAACATAAAAACTAATTAAATATACAAATAAATACTAATATACAATAAAAAATAAAATTTAAAAAAAATATAAATGCAAGATCAAACGGAACCCACAAAATTACAACCACCAGCAGCATGAAAGAGAAAGCATATAACACAACAACAACTTAAATAAATAGAACAATAAATTTAATATTAAAATTCCCAAAACAAAACAAAAAAAACTTGTAGTCTAACACCAATAAATTGTAAAGAATTATAAACGTCGGACTAGGCAGTATGGTTATAGATACCTTTGCCAAGCTAGTAAAATATAAAAAGTAAAAATGAATCTTAGAATTTCTCTGTCTACGTCTAAGAATGCTTCTGTCAGCCTCTGTGGTTGCAGTACTCTAGTATTGAAACAGTAATCTATGGTTACAGGTAACAACTGTCAGTCTTAAAGACTTAAAGTAAACAATAAAAATAAAAAACACAAAAGAAAAAATTAGGATAAACAATTAATCTAAATACCTGTAATGTGGAATAATTAAAATAATTTGAGAAACAGTCTTCAAACTAGTGCAACCAATTGGAAATGATGTCATTGAAATATACGGCAAAGAATTCTAAATTAACACCTGATAACCAAAAGTTACAAAAAATACATGAATTGAGCTGCTGGAGTACATGAGTAAAAGCCAAACTACAAGAAAACACGCCACCTTCATTTTTTAGTCGTCTTCCTAGCCCTAGCAGTAGTAACACAGGGCTTAGGAGCAGAAGATGCCGCCGCAGCTGTCGTCGCCGCCGTCGTCGCAGTCAAAGATGAGGTGGTAGGAACACCACACGCTGCATCAGGAATGGCGATCACCTCAGCCACGGTGTACACCCGGTGCATCGTGCCATCGGACCCAAGCACCACGACATATCCATTTTGTGACCAACACTGCGATACGCCAAAGCGCTTCCGAGCAGCAACGAACGCCTCATGACGGCCCTTAGTCAAGAACTCGGATAGAGTAACTCCGCTACCCTTTAATTTGGTTTTAGAAAACCAGACTTTGTCACGGAGATCCTGATCTCGAAACTTCACAAGCAGTGCACGAGGCTTATCGCCACGGGGTTGCCCTAAGCGATGGCATCTAGTGATAGAGCTCACAGTAATTTCAGGGATATTCAATCGCTCCGATAATATCTTACTTGTGCAAAGAACTGGGGTTTCATCTCGGGCTTCAGGCACACCATGCACAAGCAACATCTTCCTCCTGGTCCTTACCTCCATTTCATCTTGATTCCTAGAGAGAAGCTGGAGCTGAAGTTGCAAATTTTCTAGTGCTGACAAAACAAATCCCCTAAAGGCGTTAAATTGTGCATTAATGTTGGAAGTAGGGCTTGTTGCAGGGATGGATGTTCTGACCTCCCTCTGGAACTCATCCATACGTGCAGTGAAATTCAGCGTTAGCTCTTCAATTGACTTCTTAAGCAAATCCATTATGAATATTCAATTAAAGGTTATTCAAAGATCAATGTCAGGTGACAGTGAAGTGGCAATAATAAGTTTTAAGTTGTGCAGTGAAAAACCAGTTATTAGTAAACAATGCTGGTGGATTTATGTACTTACAGGTACATTTATATACTTGATTATCCTAGTTTTACTATATTTTAACATTAAAATCTCAGGAACAATTTTAAATATGTCAATACACTTGGCACCTACCCACCAAAAAAAAAATATATACATAGTATTACACTGTAAAATTATAAAATTTCCATATTTACTCACGAAAGACAATAATAGTTGTTTATACAGCCGCTGTAGCGACCGTTGTCACCATTTTTCCCGTTCCATAAACGTATAATTTAAAAAATTGAGCTCCGATCAATAATTCGTTTCATTACCATGCATGCACAAAAATCAAGTAGATAAAAAGTTTTGTTTGTTTCAGTAAATGCACGTCACTTGGAGAAGTTTAGAAGTAACACAGTAAAACAACTTTTATAACTTTCAAAGAATAATGATTTAGATATTTTTAATTGATATATGAACTAAAAAGAAAAATTATTGAAATTTTTTTAATTAATAAATTTTTTAATTATTTTAATTTTACTTCTTAAATAGGCTCCTTGAACTTTCGCAAGACATTCAATGAATGGGTGACAGTAGGAGTCAATAAGAGTAGACAAAGGTTATATGAATTTAACAATGAAACGTCATGTAATCCTAGCTTCAAATGAAGGGAATATGTTAAAAATATTCAAAAATATTTTAAAGAGTGTGCTCCATAGCCAAGTTTTAAATTTGAGCAACCAATCATAGACGGCTTATAATAAAATTAAAATGACATGGAGTACAATTAATACCGAAACTGGTAAGCTCAACACTCACAATTTAAAGTACCAGTTATAACAACAAATTAACTAAATCATATCAGGATGTTGCAATGGTTTTTGAGAAATATTTTACTTATATTTCGATCTTAACCACAAAGTCACTATACTCTTCTCTTGCTGTCAACAAATCATTACTGAAACGAAATATAAATGCGTGTCCAAATAATTTTGCAATTTATAAAGTATTTTCAAAAGATATTGTGATTGATACTGAGAAAATCCGAGATCTGTTGGGGATTTCCTTTTCGGTATTGAATTTTTGCTCAACAAAACGTTATCCAAACTCTGGAAAAAGTAGAAGTTTGCAGACTCAAGGTCTGCAGAATATGGCAGACAACGTAGAGCTTCCAACCCCAGCTCTTGTAGCTTGAAGACCGTCTATTGTGCAGTATGAGGTCGCGCGTTGTCGTGCAGTAGCAGCGGGGATGAGCAACTTATAAAAACTGGTTGGCAGAAGGGCTTCTCCATAATTGACCAATCTATGATATACTATATACGTTTTGTTACTATGTTTTTTATTTTTACAAGTTTCGTTCAAATGGTTTGAGTTGTTTTGATTTTAGTTATATAGACACAAAAAGACTGAAGGAGAGAAGATGACTTACTAGCTGTGCCCAGTACGCGATGTTTTTTTTTTTTTCGGAAAAAAGTTCCAACGTAACTTAAAAGATGATGATGAAATATGATGGACAATCAAACAAAGATATTTTTCAGAAACTATTGCAGGCGCGCTAATAATACCAGTGCTCGACCACTATTCGTGATGGTAATAATTATAACGATTTAACTATAGTCAGTAAGGCGTAATGGGTCGTTGTAATCGGATGGGATTTTATTTTTATTTTTATAGGCTAAGGGTGACAAACGAGCACACAGTCCACCTGCTGGTAAGTGGATACTGTCTCCAAGAATCAAAATGCAGATGTGCAATCAACCTTAAGGACTAGGATGGAATACCTCGTTTCCAAAAAAAAAATAATCTCTGGTTCTCTTTACTCATCATACGAAAAACAGAGGCAATAATCTGCTATTTTACGTTGTATTCTGTGTGAGCATGGTCCTGCTCCATTCGATCCGGCCAATTTGTGCTACAATTATACTACTAATATAGCTGCAGCATGGCTCTACTACGTAAATTACAAGCTAGTTGTTTCTACATTTATGCTACTGCCTGGAATATGACCGTTACCCTATAGATTGCCTGATACTTAGGACGTTTGAATTTGGCCTTAGTTATCACTATTGGCAGGCGAATTTGCGACCGCACTTTTTTGAACGTTGTACGAAAAGTAATGCTGCTTATATTCTGTTTCAGTTCCCTATGTCGTCTTACGTCACTTATAGAATGATATAGGGGAAGTGGATTCTCGTACCCGGTACCGCCATTATACGTCAATATTAAACTTTAAATGGTGTATGCGCACTTGATCTAGAAAGAAGAAAGAAAGAAACATTTATCGCAAACACGCCACACACATATGGCACTAACATTACGTTAAGTACAATTGTACACAATTGAACGGGCACTTAAATTTAACTTTTACTTAAGGGCATAACAAAATTAAAAAACAACACCCTGACAAATACATTCAACAAAAGTATGTATAAATATAAATTACTCCTTAATTACGTTCATCATGTGTGTTGTGGCTTGGTCGCTTTAGGAAAACGGACCTCGCTGTTTACAGTTGTCCATTTAAAATACCTCAAGATATCTTTAGTAATACCAGATTAAACAAAATTAGATCAAAAAGCTTAAATTTGAATTTTAAGAACAAGCTAGTAATACCAGTGCCTTAGTATGGTATGCTACGTGCGTAGACTTTACATCTCAGGGTCGTTTGAAGCCGGGTTGGCATCAGAGGCGGCTGAACTGAGAAAGTTGCGCTAGTATGAGACTCTGAGAGGTGACAACATATTTATGGCATTTTTTGTAGAGATTTTCGGTCCGTGGGTTCAGATACAGTGATGTTCCTTAAGGAAATGAATCCGCGAATTGTTGTTGCTGCATTCAGCGAACGCAGCCAGTGTTCTTGGCACTGTATCGCGGGAAATAGGAATGTATTATAAGTTAAGTTTTTAATTTTAGAATGTTTCTTTTATTTTGTTAATAAAAAATATACACTTTAATGTAATATGGGTAAATTATGTGTTAATAAATTTAAGGTTAATCCATCTAAAGTGATAAAATGTTTTGCATATTAAATGATTTAAATAAAACTTATGTATAATTTGTATTTTGAAAAAATGTATTCAATTCTGTTCATAAACAATTATTCTCTAAAATACTTTCATCCCTACCCGTGCAAACGAAATTAAAAATATGTATTTTAACAGCAATTTAGTAAAATTTCTAGAACGTTGTTCAACAGGTTGACTTATAACATTTTCGAGAAGTTATATTGAAGGTATTGAATATATTCAAAATTACATGAAATATGTTTAGTACAGGTAGACTCTTGACAAAATTGGATGGGCAATTTTTGTTGTCGTTTTACTTGGGTTTAACTAGTTATGTATTTATTCCCATCATGAAGCGCTGCTAATGAGGGTTTGTTTACCTTACTTTATTTCAGTCGAATTAATAAAAGCGATATAAAATTTAAGCTATTTTAAATTTTTTAAAATGATATATTTTTATTAATGTTTGATAACAAAAACAATTTCAAACATTTATAATATAACAGTAAGTTAGATGGAGTTTCTGTAAATGTGACGTTTTAAGATTTTATGTAAAAGCGTGTTATCATCATCATCATATTATATCAAATCTAATTTTTTTCTTTTTCTTGATCAAAGGGTGTTTTGTCTGTTGGACTTCGGGTTCCTCTAATCGTGTGTAAGATTTACTTTTAATCATCAAGCTGGTAAAATCAATTGACAAACGCAATAACAACAGCTTTCACCTTTAACGCTGCTGCCCTAATCCGAGTACTTTATGTTTGGTAAAACGATATGATATAACATCATCTATTGGAAGTCATAAGATTTTACTGGCGTTTCTAGCGGTCCCCTGTTACTTCAACTACGGGACTAAATGGGGTAACGGATTTCCTTACGCTACTACAACGTGGCAGAAGAAGCCATGTAGCAAATACCTTCTACATAAGACAGGGGTCTTCGAGGAAAGAACCTAATTGTTCGCGAGTTTAAAGGAATTTAAAAATAATGCAACTTTAATGTGGTCTTGGAGGATTGTATTGATCTCACAACAACTGAGAGGTTAAAACCATATTGAAAAGACAAAGAACCTGTTCAAATTTAACGTACCTACTCTACTGACGTAATTACTACTAATACAACGTATTGTTAACTAGTTGCTATGAAGGAAAGCGTAGGCGCTTCAACATTTCTTTCTAAAAGGCAGCAACGCTCAAGCAATTTCCCTGACGTTTTGTAAGTTGATAAACGGTTATGATTTATCGAATAAGAAACACAAACGAGCATACATCCCACCTGATGGTACGTGGATGCTGAAACCCACAGAAATCTACATTTCTCCTTGATCAAAAATCAAAATGCAGATGCGTTGTCATCCTGAGGACTAAGATGGAATGCACAAGGCATCCAGGAAAAAAGGATCTCCAGTTCTCTATCGCGTAATGGCGGTGTAAGAATATCTGCTATCCCATACCATCCGTGGCAAGAGGCGGCAGAGGGAAACAAGTCAGTAGATGGGCAGCAGCTGCTTCCTAATAACGGCTAAGAATAAATAACGACCGTTGCCAACCCGCTTGCCAAGCGTGACGACTATAATATATATATAATATTATAAATTTTATTAGGTAGTTTACAAGTTATTTAAAATTATATTAGGGAGCTTGCTAGCTACACTTATAGCAAATTCTCAGATGATTAGTAAATTTTGGTCATTGGTTTATTATGAGGTGATAATAAAACGTTTTGATTTAACATAAATAAACAATTTTCTTTTAAATTTTACATTTGAATTATAAGCTTTATTAAATTTATAAAATGCGTTAGTATAAAATTAGCTTAGAACCTAAATAAGTCCCAAAGCCTGAGGCGGCCTTTCTTGCACTCTTGAGTAGTGTTTGAACAATTATTCCGCATCACTGCCCAGTTGGTAAATCTATATCTATACTCAAATTATAAAAAGAAAATGTGAATTTGTATAAATGTAGAAGGTAATTTTCGGAACTACTACTACCAATTTGAAAACTTCTTTTACCATTTTAAAGGTACATTATTGCACATGGTCTTAGGCTACATATTATGTATATATAACTAGTCTGGCCATAAATATTATTACATATAATTTTTTCTTTCTTTTCAATTTTTTATTATTTTGAATTTGGAACGCATTCATTGTTTTTAAAAGTTCTTTCGATTTCGCGCCATTTCATATATTTTTTCGTGTTCATTATCAAATTAAAATATGAAATGGGGCATTAAAGGAAATAGAATTTCGGTGATCGCCTTGCACAAAGTGAGTATGGAGCCGTCGGTCATATTCCAGACACTTTAAAAGCTTACTATCAGCCGTGTGTTCGTATGTCATACTATCAGCAGATACAGCAACACTTCCTCTATCGAAGACCATACAAAATGGGGGCGGCCGTGTGCTGTTAGAACTACAAAGGCTGTTAATGCTGTTAAAGCCATAATGTTAAAGCCAAATATCCTCTATACCAATGAAAAAATTTTTACAATTAAAGAGCACTACAATAAGCAAAATGATAAAATGTACTCTCATACTTCTAAAGAAGCTGCTCACGTGGTCGGAATGGTTCAACGTGGTCATCATCCTGCATCAGTGATGGTTTGGTGGGGCGTGTCTTATCAAGGCGTCACAAAGCTATATTTTTGTGTAAAAAAAGGAGTGAAAATTTAAGCCAAAGTGTATGAAGAGACAGTCTTGGATCGTGTTGTGAAACCTCTCAGTAATACACAATTTTTAAAATGTATCGTGGACTTTCCAGCAGGACTCAGCACCTAGTCACAAGGCACGAACTACCCAAGCCTGGCTTGAAACCAACGTTCCGGACTTTATACGAGCTGAAGACAGGCCCTCATCTAGCCTAGACCTCAACCCTTAAGACTACAAATTATGGTCAGTTTTAGAGGACATGGCTTGCTCTAAACGACGGCGACACTAAATCTCTTGAAAAAACTCTGCAAGTAGTGGCGAAATTCCCCATGGAAACAGTGCGTAAGTCTATAGATTCGTGGCCACACAGATCATGGGGCCTGTATAATAGCCAAAGGTGGCCATTTTAAATAGAATATTGTTTTTATTTTTTGCTGAGACTTTAATAAATATAAGTTTTAGTAATGTTACATTATTTCGTTACAAAAATGCATTTTCATTTGTAATAGAACTGATGGCTGGAGTAGGTATTTACATTATTGCTTAAAGTTATGGTGATATTTGTCAACTCAGCCGAAAAAGCTGTACCCTTTTGGGAGCTTTCACAGCGTGTGCTGCATCAATATTTAAAGTTGTACGAAATAAAAATATGGCTGAATTGTCCTTCTTAAAACATTCTAGAAAGAAGTCCGCGACAGCATAATATATCTATTTTTGAAGCATAACTCACAATCTATACTAACATTATAAAGAGAGGGTGCGAATTTTGTGACTTTATGTACGTCTGGATGTAAATCTCCGGAACTACTGCACCTAATTGAAACTTTCTTTCACCATTTGAAAGGTACATTATTTCAGATGGACATAGGCTATATATTATGTGTATAATTTATATTACGGCTAAAAGTAATGGTGATATTAGTCAATTCAGCCGGTAAAAGTCGTGCCTCTTGAGAGATTCCATAGCGTACGCTGCATCAATAGTTGAAGTTGCACGAAAATAAGTTTGGCTGAATTATTCCGCTTGAAACGATTTAAAAAGTCCGCGGCAGTATATGTCTATCTTTTAAGAATAACTTACTATAACCATTTAAAAAAAACTCTCTCATGTTAGTAAATAGTTATTACGATGGCGGTCGGCGCGGCGCAGCGATGATGAGCGATGATGAAGGGGCTGCGGTGTGCGGAGGGGGAGATACGTGTTAAGGGATAGTAAAAACAGAATAGTAGGATAAATCCCGCGCCACGCTAGACTTAAACACCTACTGTTGCAGGGTTGTCACTGTTATTTTTGTTTAACAGCTAAGTCTCATTTAGTTTCATAAGTAGTTATAATATTTACAAACATAATACATATGAATAATTAGTTATGTATCATATTTATTAATCATTTTTTTAATTTTCTCTTAAAGAACCAATGTTTGTCATAAAAATCCAGCTCTACATTACATAAATGCCACATAACTAAAATACCTCCGAGTAAAATAACACTGAGCATATGGTGTCGGCTCAGATTTATTGTTTTAAATTAATTTGTTCCGGTACGATGTGATAATTAATGAACTTATGAGGTATGTATGTATGTATAGATATAGTAATAAAACCTATTAATAAAAAGCTCATTTACTCAAACAAACGCGTATATTAATTTATGGTAATTAATTATACTATCGCGATCCTCTCGTTTTTTGGCTCTAGAAAACACGAAAAATCATCCGAGTTCGATGATTTTTTTAAATCTTCGGTTTTAGGGCAGATTTACGTAAAAAATTACAGGAATAAAAAATTATTATCGAGTGTAAGATCGAATGAAGCGAGCTCAGGACTTAGGGCATCCCGAGTTGGTCAGGTTAGGTTAGAAGGAGGTGGCGGGATCAAGTGAGCGAGCAAATGGATTCCATCATCTCTTTGCTTTTTGTGTGGATTACAAAAAAAAAAAAATAACAACTTCATTCGATTATTTATAAAAAGTAATCAACAATTATACTACTAATATACTAGCCTACTATTTTGTTTTTATTATGGTTAAAGTGACTAACCCAAACGGACAGAGGGAGACCCGTGAGGACAGAAGTCGTTGATGGTAATCTTATATTTGCGAATTTAAAATTCACATATCACATAATTAGAATTTAATAATACTTAGTGTTAATTTTATTAGTTTAAGTGGACTGAATTCTTTTTGGTTAGGTGTACAAAAATTAGTTGTTAAGACTGCATTTTAAAATGAATCCAATTGCTAAATGATAGTTGATATTCATATTACATAATATTATGTCTAATATTGTATTAACTAAGTTACTCAAGTATTTATTTACTTAGTTTAAACAGAATTTTTTTGCTTATGTGTAAGCAGTAAGTAAAAATAAATCGTCCACCATAACTAATGGATATTTGTTGAACGTAATTACCTAGCTTTGTTACTTTATTAGTTTGAGCCGACTGTATAAAAATAAAGGGTTAGGACTGCAATCAATAGTCGATCCAATTGTTAAATATTAGTTGATGTACATATAACTTATGTCACATTTTGAAGTAATTTAGGTACTTAGGTATCATTTTTCCAATTACTTCCTTTGGGGCGAAGGAAGTTAGGAAAGGTAGTTTTATGCCTACCTTTAAAGTTTATGTACATATAAACCACATAATTGGAAGTCTACTTCCTTCGGAGGTAAATAATGCACAACACTTACAAATATATTTCACGTCAGAAAACTTTAAACGAAAATAAGAGTTGTATTTAACCTTTTATGTACAATTTCGACAATAGGAAAGATTCAGAAGAATTATAACAATAATCCACGCAGATCATCGTATAGATAATACATATAGAGGGAGATATAATGCTCCTACGGTCAATGAAGTTGCTGTTTTTGGAACGAAGTTCTTTATCGCGCGTTGCGAAAGGGGGCTAGACGGAAAAAATTAAGACCAAAAGTTGTAACGACACTTTTTGCTATAGTTGTAAGCCGTGCGGCGTGCGCGTGTTTCTCTGTCTGTCTGACTCTCTCTCTCTCTCTCTCTCTCTCTCTCTCTCTCTCTCTCTCTCTCTCTCGTAGAAAGCAAGCCAGTTATTTTCGTTTCGTCTTTATATTTCGCATTGAACAGTGAGGTGTCGCGACGATTATTATTTTTGTTGAGTGTATACAGATTCTTGTACATAATAAGTAATAAAAAAAATTGAGAGGTGTCAAGAGACACCCGGATGGAACGATGTTCCTTTATACATAGACACACACACACACACAAATATATATGTATATATATATATATATATATATATATATATATATATATATATATATATATATATATATATATATATATATATATATATATATGTATATATAATAAAAAATAATAACAATAATGAATCCTGACGGTGTTTCTGCAAAAGTTCCGGATATTGCTGATGAAGTTAGGTAAGTAGAGAGTTTATACAGACAATAATAAAACCTCTCTTTAGCATTATGCTAACCAAGTCATACGCGTTATAATCTCTCCATTATTGTTTTTTAGCACGTGTACACGTCATAACTTTAATAAATTTAAAAGCAAATTATATTTTAATATTACAATATCAATGCGTATGTATTTAGCCAGAAGTGCGTTTTTTGACCTATACGCTGTATAATTCTGTCGCATACCTTTGGAGATCTGTCTATTCAATTGCCTGTATGCTGTCAAATCTGCTGACGACTGCAGCTTCATCGCTCGTCTAACATCTATGAGATAAAGAGTTGTAGAGAGTAAGAGAGTATTTGTGATTGGAGAGTTTTTGCGTTCTTCTGCGGCGGGTCTCGCAGAACTTAGCTCCGACCGCATGGACAGTTTCCACCTGCTTGTCATTCATATCGTCCACTGTATTGCAGTCTTTTCGGCACTGAACTGAACGGTTTTGTAATTCGTTATAAAAGTTTTCGAGACCCTGGATTAGTGCAGGAAGGGGACGGAGCGTTGACTTCACTAGACGAGATCTCTCCAACTTAACGTTTAAGTTCAGTGTGCCTCTAACCATTCGGTGCTCGCTGCCAGTTTTCACCCTTGCGATCACTGCGACATCACTGAACTATATTATATATATTTTGTGGTTATTATACATATCTCATGCAAATTCAGCACATAACGAGACTGTCAAACCCATGTGGTTTTATGCGTATATGCTAATGATTAGAGAAGACTGATTGAATACATTTCATCATTTCAGAAAACTATTTGAACAATATTTAGTTCATATGATGGCCAAGATTATAACTAATCGACCTTATATTATCGATTTAGTATTTTTTGCAGTCCTGCTGCGACCCCTTTCCTTTTTATACTGGAACTATCACGGCTTTGCGCCAGTCTACCGGTACCCGCTTCAGTTTCCAGCATAAATTAAACAAGGTGTGCAGCTGGTCTGCCACCACTTCCTCTCCAGCCCTTACCATTTCGAGTGAAACTCTATCATATCCGGCAGCTTTACCTGCATTCATGCTTTTCATTGCTTTCATTATTTCATCTATAGTTATCTCGCTACCTCTTTCCTCACTCATAAACACGCTTTCAAAATATTCCTTCCATCTCTTTAAACTCAAAACTTCATCATTCAGAATATAGCCAAAATATATAAAAAGTAATTCATATAATGAAAAAATAATCTTATTTTGAATAGTGAATACATAAGCGAAAAATCCCCTAGGAATATCATCCCCAGACGGGGGCCCGTATGCTGGAGGTCCCCGGGGAATCCAGTGGCGCGACCGCGGACGCTCTGGCTGCGAAGCTCAGAGCGTCTCTGGACGCGGACGAGGCCCGAGTGTCCAGGCCCATCAGATGCGCAGACCTGCGCCTCATGGGTCTGGATGACTCGGTATCGGAGGAGGAGTTGGTGGCCGCCGTCGCCAGGTCCGGGGGGTGCACCACGGACCAGGTCAGGTCAGGCGCCATACGCCCAGACCAACAGGGTATGCATGCCGCCACGGTGTGCTGCCCTGTTACGGCGGTCAAAACCATAGTGGAGGGCCGAAGGCTTTTGGTGGGCTGGGTCTCAGCGCAGGTTAAGCTGCTGGAGCCCAGACCTCTGAGTTGCTATCGCTGTCTCGTGGGGCACCACGTATCAGTGAGATGCGCCTCGGAGGTTGACCGCAGTGGCCTTTGCTTCCGCTGCTGTCAGCCCGGACACATATCGGCGACCTGCTCCGCCACGCCGCACTGTGATGCATGTGCGGCGACCGGAAAGCCAGCCGATCACCGGACCGGAAGCAAGGCCTGCGTGCCACCCGCCAAGGCCAAGGCCGCGGGTAGGGGAGGGCCCTCCGCCGCCACCGCCTCTGTGGCCTCTGCCACAGCCGCAACTGCCGCTGTCACCGCTGTCACTGTCGCTGCTGCCGCCGCCGCGACACCGACGTCCGCAGAGGGGCCCCCCGTGGAGGAAGCTTAAATGGAATGCCTATAACGGCCCCATTAAGTTTCCTCTAGGCGAATATCAACCACTGCGCCTGCGCTCAGGATCTATTGCTCCAGAGCAAGGCACAGTGGTCGATTAACATCGCTGTGGTCGCTGAGCTGTATTTTGTCTGGCCTAGGGAGGACTGGGTGGCGGACCTTAACGGCTCAGTTGCCATCATCTCTTCGGCCGCCGCCGGTACCCCGACCCTTGAAGGTGTCAGGAGGGGTCAGGGGTAAGTAGCAGCACGGTTCGGGGAGTTCGTCGTTGTGGGGGTGTACTTCTCCCCGAACCGATCTCTCGCCAAGCTCCACAACTCTCTTGCAGAGCTGAGAGCAGTTGTCGTCGAAAGTTATCCCCTCCCCGTACTTGTGCTCGGGGACTTCAACGCCAAGAACTTGGCTTGGGGTTCTCGTCGTACAGATGTGCGGGGTAGGATGGTGGAAGACTGGGCTCTGGAGACAGGCCTGGTCGTCCTAAATCGGGGTTCTGTCCCCATGTGTGTGCGGATGCGGGGCGAGTCGGTGGTGGACATCTCGTTCGCTAGCCCCGCTCTGTCGCCGCGTGCCATTGACTGGCGTATCATGGAGGGGGTGGAGACCTACTCCGACCACCGGTATATCCGGTTTGACGTCTCCACCCAGCCCTCGAGCGCGCCAGTTCAACAGGCCCCGAGTGGTCCGCGTTGGGCGCTGAAGCAGCTGGACCGTGAGCTCCTCCTGGAAGCCTCGATCGTGAAGGCCTGGGTGTCATCACCGGACAGGCCTGCCGACGTCAATGATCAGGCAGGGTGGTGCCAGGAGGCCATGTCCGAGTTATGTGACGTGGCACTGCCCCGCGTCCGGCCAGGAAGCGCCCGGCGTCAGGTGTATTGGTGGTCGCGTGAGCTGACGTCTCTGCGCGAGGCGTGTGTCGCCGTGCGGCACCTGTACGCCAGGCATCGCAGGCTTCGCATTCGTCTACCGAATGCGGCAGCCATTGAGGCGGAGCTGTACGAGGGATACAGAGTGGCGAAGACCGCCCTCCGGGCGGCTGTCCTGCGGGCCCGGGATTGGGCCCGTGAGGAGATGCTGGAGACTCTCGACAGAGATCCGTGGGGGCGCCCTTACAAGATAGTGCGGGATAAACTCCGCACCTGGGCACCTTCGCTGACGCAGAGTCTCCGGCCCCAGCTCGTGGAGGACGTGGTGAGCGCTCTGTTCCCTGCGCGAGGGAAACATCCGCCCCCGCCTACGGCTCCGCCACCTGCGGTGCCGGAAGCGGACCACCAGGACGACGACGACGACATCCCGGAAGGGACCGGGGTAGACCTGAGAGTGGCAGTACGTAGGATCAAGGCCAGGAATACCGCCCCAGGACCCGATGGATTGCCTGGCAAATCCTGGTTCCTGGCCTCGGAGGCTCTCGGGCCCCGACTGGAGGGGCTCCTAAGCGCATGCTTGGAGAGAGGCCAATTCCCGCTTCGTTGGAAGACGGGGAAGCTGGTCCTCATTCGGAATCCGGGGCGTCCTGCGGACTCTCCGTCCGCATACCGGCCCGTGGTGCTGCTCAACGAGGTGGGCAAGCTCTTTGAAAGAGTCATTGCAAACCGCCTCGCTGAGCACCTTGCGGGGACGGGGCCGGATCTTGCGGAACACCAGTTTGGTTTCCGCAAGAGGCGCTCTACGGTGGACGCCATCATGCGCGTGAGGGCCCTCACGACGGGAGATGCAGTGGCCAGAGGGGGGGTTGTCTTGGCGGTGTCTCTCGACATCGCCAACGCCTTCAACTCCATGCCCTGGAGCTGCATTAGGGAGGCACTCCGGTATCACCAGGTGCCGACCGATCTCCGTCGTATAGTCGGGGACTATTTGATGGACAGGGCCGTCATCTACCCCGGTCGCAACGGTGAGTGGAACCGGCGAGAGATGTCGTGCGGTGTCCCACAGGGTTCGGTTTTGGGGCCACCTCTGTGGAACATCGGTTACGACTGGGTGCTGCGCGCCGACCTCCCTACCAGCGTCAGCGTAGTTTGCTACGCTGACGACACGCTGGTACTGGCACAAGGGGGGTCGTAAAAAAAAGGGGATATCATTAAATAACTGAGGCGGCGGCGGAAACTATGACACGCGGGGTTGCGATAGTCGTTGAGAGGATTCGGCAACTGGGTCTCGAGGTGGCTCTGCACAAGTCCGAGGCCATGCACTCCATGGTCCTCGGAACAGGCCACCACCAAGATCCTCAGTGATGGTAGGAGGGGTATCCATCGGCGTCGAGTCGACGCTGAAGTACCTAGGACTCGTCCTCGACGGCCGATGGAACTTCGTTGAGCACTTCCGACGTTTGGCTCCCAAACTGGAACGGACCGGGGCTGCCTTCAGGCGGCTCCTGCCGAACCTGGGGGGGCCAAACGCCTCCTGCCGGAGGCTATACGAGGGGATCGTGCGGTCCATGGCCCTTTACGGGGCCTCGGTGTGGGCGCGTGGTTTGGCGCGGCTTGCCGTCCACCACCTTAACGCGCCCCAAAGGGTGGTTGCTGTGAAAATGGTTCGCGGCTACCGCACGATCTCCCGCGAGGCGGCGAGCCTCCTTGCCGGATTGCCGCCATGGGATCTGGAGGCGATAGTCCTCGCGCGCCTGCACGAATGGCGCGCGGAGGCACTATGCCGGGGGGAAACCCCGCTGCCGCGGCAAGTTGTCGCGCAGCGGACAAACTTCCGGCACGATCTCATGGCGACATGGAGAGAGCGACTGTCGCAACCCCGTGCTGGGCACGCCACTATAGCGGCGATAAGACCCCTCTTTGAGGAGTGGCTTGAGAGACGCCACGGCATCCTCACCTTCCGCCTGACGCAGGTCCTCACCGGACACGGTGTGTTCGGGAGGTTCCTGCACCGTATCGGGCGGGAGGAAACGCCCGGGTGCTCCCACTGCGAGGATGGACCGGAGGACACGGTGGAACACACCGTGGAGGTGTGCCCTGCTTGGGCGGAGCACCGACGTGTCCTCGTAGCGGCGATAGGCGGCGGCGACCTCTCGCGTCCGGCCCTGGTCGGAGCCATGGTCCGGAGCGAGACGGGATGGGATGCCGTCACCACCTTCTGCGAAGCAGTGATGCTAGCGAAGGAGGTGGCGGAGCGGGAGAAGGAAAGAGCAGCAGCTTTCCTCCTCGGCCGCCGCGGGAGACGTCCCGGGCGTCGGGGGCTACGTCGTGGCCCCCGGCCACCGTAGGCACGGGCCTGTGGACGGCGAGCAATGGGTAGCTCGCCGTCCTTCCGTCTAACGACGACAGGCCGTGTCGACGGCGCGTTTTGTTCCACTCGCGCCTCAAAGAGCTGTCAGCAGCGTGAAGGGGCCCGCAAGGGCCGACGCCTGCCGGGGCTGCGGGCTGTTCGAAAGAGATACCGCGGCTCCGGAACGTAAGGGCACTGAAGGAACACGGATGGTTTTTAGTCAGTAAAAGTCTGACACTCCCTTACGCTCCACCCAGAGCGAAAGGCGTCATTAGATGATTTTCCATCCGCAAAAAAAGGGGATATCATTAAATAACTGTTTAAAAGGGGAACATATGAGTTATTTCTGCATTCCTGGGGCATTATTCAGAGATAGTATGAAAAAAAAAACTAGTTAATAATAGTATATTCATTATTTTTATTCGGAGAAGAGAGTTTAGTTTTATTTTTCTTACTTATATTATTAAATAATATAAAATATAATTTAAAAACTTACATTTATACGTTCAAATAATGACATTTATAAAATTATTTAGAATACCTACGTTTATTTTTAAGTTTTTTCGTTATTTCATTTTAAAAGTGTAATAATTTAAACAGACAATATAGTTACGCCTATAAAAATATGAAAATGGATATGGTTTTAAGTTCAATTACTAATGTACGTGTAGGTCAAAATGGCTAGTTACAAAGAATAACACAAGCAAGAAAGTACGAGATAGTATTAACAAATAAACTGTACGTGATTAGCCGCGGGCGCAAAGGTGTTACAGAGGTCTAGTCGCAGAGGCGATCAGCAGGTAACTAACTTGATACAATAGAATATGCGCGAGCGCCACGGTTCGATCCCCGGCCGCTCTTGCGTTGTCGTCTAGAAAAAGGTCTATCCACAATGGTCCCAATGTGTTAAATGCTTGTTCTCTAATGGTTACAGAATATATAATTAATTACGTTTACTGTAGGTGTTGTATATGTTTATGTGTAAGTGATACTGTGTTTCTGTGTGTATATATGAGGTGTGTGTAATAATGTGGTGGAATCCTCACATCACTCCCCCCCAGAGGCCGTACCTACGGTCGATAAAAATCAGGAAATCTGACATGCCTACCGAACCTTGTAGTTTTCCGGTTTTCTAAACTACCGTCCATGACTTTGGGGCTGCAATCAGGAGTGACGTCGCAAGGCGGATAGGTGTTAAGCATATAGGTCGGTTTCAGACGGTCTATAGAAACTGTTATCTGTTTACCTTTAACGATGATTTTAAATACTTTATCACCTCTTTCTGTCGCTTCATGTAGACCGGAATATGCAGGATGGAAGGAGCTTTTCAGCCGGTCTTCCCTAAGGAATACGTGGCTGGAATTAGCGAGATCCTTATATATAAATATTTTATTTTTATTATGCCGTGATGCGGGACGGGGCTGCAGTTTCTCACAAACTGAACGAATTCGTGCAGTATAATCCGTAATGTCAGTTGTGGTGTTTACTGTGCTTTCGAAAAATTCGCCTGGGAGACTTATAGGCTCGCCGTAGACGAGTTCTGCTGAGGAACACTGCAAATCGGCTTTAAATGCGCTGATGCCCAATAGTACTAGAGGTAAAGATTCCGTCCAGTTGCTATCAGCGTGACATGTAATAGCTGTCTTCAGCTGTCGGTGGAATCTTTCCACTAGGCCATTAGAAGCGGGATGGTAAGCTGTGGTTCTGCGGTGTTTGAATCCGATTATTTTCGATAGATAATTAAATAAATCGGATTCGAACTGCCGTCCACGGTCCGTCACTATGACAGTTGGACAACCAAATCTGGCGATCCAACCTGATAGGAGCGCCTTCGCTACAGTTTCGGCTGTAATGTCCGCTATGGGGATAACTTCTGCCCATCTCGTGAAACGGTCTACTGCTGTTAAGCAGTAGCGAAAATCATTCGAGTATGGGAGTGGACCAATAAGATCAATATGCTCATAGGAAAACCTGGCTCGTGGTAAATCGTATGTGCCTAAAGGTGCTGACACATGGCGGTTTACCTTAGAGCGCTTGCAGGCTAAGCACGTACGAGACCATTCCCGGCAGTCTTTTCTGACTCCTGGCCAAACGAATTGCTGTGCTACCAGCTTAGCAGTAGCGTTTGCGCCAGGGTGACTTAAAGAATGTAGACTGTCAAAAATATCTTTTCGAAAACTTTTGGGAACGAAAGGTCTTGGTATGCCTAAACTTATGTCGCAAAAAATTTTGACTTTGCTATCGGGCTCTTTAACTTTAATAATGCGAAGTGATGATTCATCGCCTAGAAGTTGTGATAGCTTAGAATCTGTGGACTGAGCTTTAGCGAGCTCTTTAAAATCCACCGGCTGCTGTATTTCATCCACGCGCGACAGAGTATCATCAACGATATTATCCTTGCCGGATATGTGCTGAATGTCGCTTGTAAATTCAGACACAAAATCTAGATGTCTATACTGACGCAGCGAACAGTTACTTTTCCTTACATGGAATGCATAACATAAAGGTCTATGGTCAGTATAGACTGTGAAGTGGCGTGCCTCGAGCATGTGGCGAAAATACTTAATGCCTTCATATATAGCCAGCAACTCACGGTCGTAGGGTGAGTACTTCTGTTGTGATAGGCTAAGTTTTCGCGAAAAGAATGCTAATGGCTGCCAGGCATCATCTTTGTACTGCTGCAGCACAGCACCCAATGCTAAGTCTGATGCATCCGTTACCAGAGCTAACTTAGCTTGGCAATCGGGTGTGCTAATAAGGCAGCATTGCAAAGACTGTCCTTGGACTGCTCAAAAGCTGTTAGAGCGTCGCCTGTCAGGTGTATAGCTTGTGAAGCCTTCATCGAACCAGTTAATAAGGCGTTTAAGGGTGCTTGAATTTTTGCGGCTTCTGGTAAGAACCGCCTATAGAAATTAAGCATGCCCAAATAACGTCTGAGCGCTTGGACTGTTCGGGGCTTAGGGAATTCTTTAATGGCTTGAACTTTTGACTCAAGTGGCTTAGTGCCTGCAGCTGAGATGTGGTACCCCAGAAACTGTACCTGTGATGAACCAAATACACACTTAGAGGTGTTCACCAGTACTCGGTACTGCTTCATTCGGCCAAAGAGAATATTGAGGTGATGTTCGTGCTCAGCAGCACTTCCAGAAAATACTAAGAAGTCATCTAAGTAACAGTAACAGAAATTCAGTCCCCTAGGCATTTCATCTACAAACCTTTGGAACGTTTGTGCGGAGTTTCGGAGCCGAAAGGTCATGCATGGGAACTCGTACAAACCAAACGGTGTGGTGATTGCCGTTTTCTGGATGTCATCCTCAAAGATAGGGATCTGGTTGTACGCTTTGACAAGGTTGATAGTCGAGAATACAGTGCATCCTGATATGTTGTGCGAAAAATCATGAATGTGTCTGATTGGGTACTTATCCGGTATGGTGCGTGCGTTGAGTAGCCTGTAGTCTCCGCAGGGGCGCCACCCATTGTCTTTTTTGGGAGCCAAATGTAAAGGGGATGCCCAGGGGCTCTCAGAAGGACGCGCCGTTCCGTTGCTCAGCATCAGCTCAAATTCTTTCTTAGCTATTGCAGCCTGTCAGGAGCTAACCTGCGAGGAGGGCAGGATATGATGTACTGGTTGGCCTTATCTCCATATTTCGAGTGATACCAACAGGTTGGGTATCTTCTGTAGCTTCAGATCGGGAAGTTGAACGTCTGCGATTGCGGCTGCTAGAACGGTCACGTGGTCTGGAACGTCCGCTCAATTGCATGGTAAGGTTCTTAACAGCTGCTTTCAGCTCCGCTATTTCATTCACCATAGACTGCGTACTGGTACCAGGTGTCGATGTAGTACGTGAGGTTGTTGCGACTTGAAGTGTTGGAGTTACTATTTCATATACTCTGTCTGCTAGATCGGCTAAAACCTCCAATGAGCTAGTTGGTTGCGACACAATCAGCGTTTGGATGTTGTTGGGAAGTCGACTGCACCATATGCTCTGTATAAAGTCCTCAGGTACCGAGGGACCCGCCAAGCTCTGCAGGTGTCGTAAGAATTAGGAAGGTTTCCGATTTCCCAATTCCTCGTGCATGAGTAACTGCTGAATCTTCCTTTCACGCAATGCTGACAAGCGTTTAATCAGTTCGTCTTTAAGTTTCTCGTATTTGTTACTAGAAGGCGGGGAAACAATGATATCTTTTACTTCTTTTGAATATTGAGGATCTAAATTACTCGTCACATAATAAAATTTTGTGGTATCCGATAATATGTTTGAAATTGTGAATTGACCCTCCATTTGCGCAAACCATAATTCAGGATCGTCCGGCTAAAATGGCGGTATACGTACGCTAACTCGATTAACGTACGATGTAACGTCGACGTGGTGCCTTGTACATGGGCGCGTGGTAACATTTTGTTCTGATGCCGTTTCTGGCGATTCACTACCACTACTCATTGTACCTGTAGCGTCTTCTGCAGGGGTCACCAGTTGTAAGTCAAAATGGCGTAAGGCATCGTAGGTTCAGTGAAGAAAACAGTTTATATTTACGTTCACAGTCTTTTAATAAGCCACGACACAAAGCACACTACAATAAAGAGTCAGAAGGGAAGCGAGCACAATAATAGTTACAAAGAATAACACAAGCAAGAAAGTACGAGATAGTATTAACAAATAAACTGTACCGGTCTTATTCCAAAAAAATGTTTTGGTCCTGGTTTAAACCAAGACTAACAGATCCAGGTTTGTTACGGTATTAACTTTAGCACCAGTATCAAAATGTATTCTTATTCCAAAACGCAGACTATCTGTGGACTAGTTAGTACCAAAATTCGTCGTGGTTTAATATCATCCACAGATAAGAAACAAGAAATTATATTCTTTCATTCGTTCCTACAGGTTTCATTCAATGCGACGTTCTGTTTCGTTAAATATTAATATTATTTTCACACTTAATTATGCTTAGATAAGTATCCATCAATACAAAAACATATTGTTATTTCTTTAGGTAAAAATCTATTGAACAATCACGGCTTATACTTTTATTAAAGTGCTTTTTATAATCGTTTTCATTTTAACGACTCTACCGTGAAATGGAGTAAATTACATAGGTACCGCGAGCGCGTGAAAAAAAAAAACGTTCAAAATTTTTATGTTGCGTTGCGTCCTTATGTAAATGCTCTTATTTTAATACATTGCATTGATCTCAGTATTGTGGTATTGCAGATAGTAAGGTTTTATTTGGATCTATATTTATAATAATGGAACAAAAGAAAAAAAGGGGTGAAAATTGGAGTTCAGAAGAAAAAGTTAGTGAAACATCGTAATTTATTTGTTAGTGCGTAGCAACGCTCTTATCCTCCTATCATCCTTATTTCGACTAAAAAGAATGTTCTTATTATTATAGGAAATATTACGTACTTTTATTGCTCAATCAGCACCTATTTTAGAAGATAAATCGACGAAAACGTGCGTAAACATGAAAAAAATAAAAGAGTGGAAGAATATAACTAATAAGTAAGTACTTATTGCAATTGTTGTGTACAAGTAGGCACGGTATTGTTTACAAGATTTATTCTTTTATTTTAGATTTAATGAGATAACAGGTAAATGCCGATCAGATGGGGAATTGAAGTTAGCTTGGAAGAGGATGAAGTTGTCGGCTAAATCAAACCTATGTAGGAGGGAACAATCAAAAACAGGGGGTGGCGAAAAACCACTATCACCTACTCCTGAGGACTTACAAATTATGGCAATTGCTCCTCACGACTTTGTCATTGAAGTTAACGATTATGATAGTGATGCAGTGGTAAATAAAATTACTTATGTCTTACACATTTAATTAAAATGAAATAACTTTATTTTGTATACTAAATATATTTACTAAATTGTATAAATAATCTGCCATTAAGGCATACAATTTACAATACTAAATTATTTTTCAAATATTCAAAACTTAATATACATATGTAATAATTTCTTTTCAATTAATTCATTCTTATTCAAAATTGAAATGTCATAAATTCATACATAGTGGTTTATATAACATACATCTTACTAGATTATCTACACTGGTCGACTATAATTTTCTATTTTATAATTAATAACTTGTATTACCTATTGCCTCGATCGTAATATTTCCACAGCATATAAAATACCTGATTCAGTTAAGGGTTATAGTATATAGGTAATGACAGGAAAACATGATAATAAATGTTTTAGTAATTTATTTTAGAATCCAGTGACTGTGGCTACAACTACAAAAGAAATATTTGCTGACCCTAAGCCTTGCCTTAGTTTTAATAAAAATGACACACCAGTAGTTACAAACATAGAATATCCAGAACTCAATGTCGAGGTGCAAGGTAAATAATAATTATTGATTATTTATTGAAAATCAAAATATATTATTATTATAGTTACAATCATATTATGTAATACACAAAATTGTCTCAATATTAAACATGTTTAATTTACTATAACCTTTATTTATATTAATTTTTAGAGATATCAAATGATCCAACTACCGACACAGAAATGAAAATAACCAACAATGAAACTGCTAATACAAGGGGCATTACAAAAACAAAAGACAGGAAATAGGTTTGCTGGAAGAGAACTCTTATTAGGGTTAAGCTCGCCTTTGTACATTTATTTAAATATTTAATAATTGTTACCAACTTATTGTGTGTACAATAAAGAATAAAGAATAAAAATGTTTAATATTTTCAAATATTAAAAAGCAAAGTTAATATTAATTGATTGAAAAATAACTATAAATATATTTCTTTTGCCTACAAGGTTAACTTCCATTCTAGTACATACTTTTATTACTTCATAATACTTAGTACATAAAAAAAACTGACATTAAGTATTCTATTTCATTTTACAGAAGAGAAGATATACAGCAAACAATCATAAAAAGCAATACAGATTTTAAAAAGAGACAACTAGAAATGATGGAAGAGGAACATAAATACAACATTAAAATTGCCAAATTAAAAATTAAAAAATTAGAATTACAAATATCTTTGTTAGAAAGTCAAAAAAATACAAGTTAAATAGCAGCTTAATGCTACTGTGTTTCATATGGTGAGTGTATAGAACCAGAATAGAATGATTTTTATTCACCACTGGTTTGGAAAATACCTCTGTCCTGGGAAGAACCAGCAAGAAACCCAGCGGGACTTTTCTTTTAAACATATTTCACTTTACAAATTTTGGTTTACAATTTTTAAATTAATTTTAATAGAAACAGCAAAGCAGCGATAACCTCATTTGCAGGGGTTATTTCCATTTATGTATTCTTTGATATTATAATAACCCTTTTTATATAATTTTTCTTTAGTAAAACATTTATGTCCAAATACTTTAACACTACTCACTTTTAAGATGCAGTTAAGTCTCATGCTATCTCTATCACTAAGTCAAAGTGAATGTGACACCACAAGACTTAACAACATCTTAAAATTGAGAAGCTTTCGAGTATTTGGCCATTAAACTTTTATTGACAAATTTTGTATGAGAGACCCCTTTTACTGGCAACAAGGAATTCCATTTTAGCCCTCACAGGTAACAACGCATCTTCATTTTGATTCATAGTTGAGGATAGATGTAGATGTCTATGTGCCAGCAACTACTTACCATCAGGTGAACTGTGTGCTCGTTTGTCACCATCATCCTTTTAAAAAAAACTAAATATTCAAGACTGTATCAGATACATGTTTGTAAATATTCTGATATATGAAATTATTCTTTTCAGGTACTTATTGCTGCAAATATCTGTACATCTTTCAATAATAATTAAAATAAATAATTATAAACAATATTTATTTTATTAACATAACATTGGCATAATAAACTAAACCTAATTACTTAATTATCACACAGTCCTACTTCCCGTGAACCCTTGCACCTCTGGAAAGGAAATCCAGCTGTGAATGTAGCAGAGCGACAATATTCATTAAAAAATCTAAACAGATCTCTACAGCACTTTAAAGTCTATATATAACATAGCTTCATATTGATGTGGAATATGCTTTACCCCACATCTTTCCCTGAAACTCAATCATTATGGCTTAAATAAAAGCATTTTGCTCAATAAATTAAATATTATCACAGTACTTCCCGTGATTTATTCCATATTGGTGAAAATTGTAATATACAGTTGTTATTATTTGACAGCTGACAACGGCTCAGTGGAAAGATTTTACTTTATAAATGAGTATTATGTCTGAAATCAAAATATATAATAATTATTATAATTGTCTTATATATTTATTGACCTCTTTATTACATTATAAAAATATTCAATGAAACTTAGCCCCTAAAATACAAAATAAATTAAATGTACATATAGCCTTTGACAATTGAAAAATTGTAATAATTTTATAAATTTAATAATAAATTATAAATTTTAATTATGAATTGTTATATAAAAATTGTAAAAAAAATGTTTACCTACTGAAAATGATTTTCAATAAACTGTCTTCTCCTAATATTTCCCCTTATTGATGGTGGAATATATCTTTGTACTATAGGTTCAGATGAATATTGTTCAGTGCTATCTACCTCACCAGAAAATACATCTTCTCTCATGTCTATGGCAATATTGTGTAGTACAGCACATGCAACAATTGTTTTTTTTTGCTGTTTCAATGTCCCCAAACATACCTCTTAATAGGCAACGAAACCGTTGCTTCCATAAACCAAAACATCTTTCCACCGTGTTCCTGGTACAGATATGACTCCTATTATATCTTTCTTCTTGTGGTGTTGTTGCGTTCGGCAGTGGTGTAAATAGGTATGGAGTACAAGGATAGCCACTGTCACCAAGTAATATTCCAGAGAATGCACCAGCCTCAAACCTCTGTTTTAGTCTACATTCTCGGAATATTCTAGAGTCATGTACGCTGCCACGCCACCTAGTAACAATGTCCATGATTTTCAGGTTAGCATCACAAACCACCTGAAAAGTGAGAGCTCATTAGTCCTTTGTTTTACTGATATAGATTGGTTATATTTTATTGTGCACCAAAATTGTAACAGATCATATTACTATTTTAATCTACATTTTTTGCCATAAGATAGTCAAACAAATTATTTTCTATTTTGGTAAAGTAAAGTAATTTAGAGACAATCACAGCTTATTTAAAATATTTGTACATTACCTGTACATTAATTGAAGAAAATCCTTTTCTATTAATATATAACACCCCCATTAGCATTTACTTTCTTTATTCTTATGTGAGTACAGTCAATTGCGCCAATTACTGTAGGAAAATTAGCAATACTGCGGAATTTCCTAATGGTTTCCTGTTGTTCATTTAAAGAGGTAGGCATTTTAATAAATTCTCGGGACATTCGTGACAAAATTTCCGCTACTTTTTTACATGTCCTACTGACTATTGGTTGAGACACACCATGTAAATCACCTGTATCGTCTTGAATCTACAAATAAAACAATAATATGTATTTTTTGGATTTTTATCTAGCGTTATGTTGGATACATTGACCAAGATTAATAAATAGCACTTACTTCATGGCGAGCCCAGTTGCGTAATGCACAAACTACTTGGATTTCAGGACTCAGTGGGCATCCTCGAGAGTCGTGCACTAAATCCTCACGTAAAAGATCCACAATTTTTTTACCGAAACGTTTTGAGAACCTATACTTATACCTAAAATTTTCGTCACTCAATTCAAAAGGATCCACACGTTGACGATGTCTATCAGGTCGCCGAGTGGTCTCTAGCATGTCCAAATCTTCTAAATCCATCAAGTCAATCATGTTTATATCCATATTTAACGATTAAAAACACGAAATGAAAACAACGGTCGCTACAAATAAAGAAGTGCTGAATTTGAGGTTGGTACCATAGTTAAACTAGGGGTCTCGGAAGTTTAACTTTAGTACCATAGATAGTCCTAGAACCAGAGATAATCTTCGTTTTGGAATAACGTTTTATTTAGTAATGGTTTAAACCTGGTACTAACTCCAGTACCATATTTAGTCCGCGTTTTGGAATAAGGCGGTACGTGATTAGCCGCGGGCGCAAAGGTGTTACAGAGGTCTAGTCGCGGAGGCGATCAGCAGGTAACTATAACTAACTTGATACAATAGAATATGCGCGAGCGCCGCGGTTCGATCCCCGGCCGCTCTTGCGTTGTCGTCTAGAAAAAGGTCGATCCATAATGGTCCCAATGTGTTAAATGCTTGTTCTCTAATGGTTACAGAATATAAAATTAATTACGTTTACTGTAGGTGTTGTATATGTTTATGTGTAAGTGATATTGTGTTTCTGTGTGTATATATGAGGTGTGTGTAATAATGTGGTGGAATCCCCACATACGTATAAAGTGGTCTGCCTGCAATTATTGCAAAATTTTTATCATCCTTATAGTTTGATCAGATAATATATATATATATATATATATATATATATATATGTGTGTGTGTGTGTGTGTGTGTGTGTGTGTGTGTGTGTGTGTCGTGATCAGGTCGAAGACTGATCATATCTTAAAGTAGCCTGTCATTTCGAGAAACAGTAGTCGTACTTTAACAATATTTGTTGATTTGTTGGCTATGATGTCATATTATAGCAATGAATAGAGATCGTTTGATGATATTAATATTGCTATTTAATTTATATTAATAATTTTATGGTCATATTGTCAATAATTTTTCACCGCTAATGGCGCTGATAGCATGTTTTTAACACAAACAAAATTTTTAGCAGCATAAGCGCAACTATATGCCTTATTTGTATTTCGCAGATTTCTAGTCACCCCCCAAACTTCTATCGATGATATTACTAGATAGCATAGTATAGGTTTGAATTATTTCATTTCATATTAGCGCCATCTATTTACTTCTAAATATACTAATGATAAATCACTAATAAAATTAATTAGAGGCTACTGTGTACTTATTCGTTTTGAATTAAAACTTTAAATAGGTACCCAGACCGGTGGCCATTATCGGAATATTTTACCGTAATTACTCCGTTTGGCAAAACTTACAACAGTACATATAACTGTAATTATGAGAAAAGAACTTTAGTTAAATATATTGCGTAGCATAGCTTTAATTTCACCAACTAAATTTGTTCCCAAGTTGTCTGACGTAAATAAATGAAAATTAAGTGCATTTTGCAAGACTTTTAACTGTTGCTGTGATGGAATAGTTCGTGGCATCGTTTGATGTCTAATTATTTGGTAAATGTGGTCGTTAATTACGCAAAAGCTTTGTGTTAGTTTTTATGAATTTAGTTTAAACAAATTCGAGAGCCGTGTAGAAGGCCGTGAGAATACATTATGGCATGGGAGCATAACGTGTACGATTCTCGCGACGACAAACGAATCTTTTATATGAAATTTCACGTGCTGGCTTATCACGTGTCCGGTGAAGTGGTGAACAATCACTTCGTGGGAAAACCTAGATGTTTGAGTATTTAAAACGTATTTTAATTGCAATTTGTAGTATTGATTTACTACGTTCCTGAAACCGAAACCTGCATATCTGGTTTCCTAGTTGTGGTCATTCCGAGCGCAGTAAATACTTTTTTGACCAAAAATTGTCTACGATCTGTACCCAGTAATGAGATGATGAGATGTAGGCTGCTACTTTTTAGGTTTAATGGGACAATAGAGTTAAGACTCATTTTCGTTATCATTACAGCCTATCTAAAGTCCACCTAAGCCTTCCACATAAATCGTCAAATAGGCTGCATATTTGTTATGACGATATGACGGATTCTCTGTCGCTGCTACAACAAGGCGAATATTTTTCTACTTCCGTTCATGGGTATGGTTTTTCTTACTTTCACTTTTAGTAGAACTTCATTTGCAATGAACCTAATTTTAAGAATTTTATCTTTTTCAATACTGTACAGCACCCATGGTCACATGGAGGACAGGGGGGGAGTGTTTGACGTCCTGATGTTATAGTTTACGAAGGCTATAAGTCTTGCAGTAGTATGCCTGGGTTTAAATTTAATTTTAGTAACAATGCATATTGCAGATGGTAGCACCTAGACATGTTCTCTAACGAAATTAAGATGTTTTTTTTTTTAAATTTTATTAGTCTTGAAAATCATCCTTGGTGAATTTTTTTTGGGAATCGTGGTGATATATATATTGTAATAGGCAAAATATTTTGGCAAAATATTTTCTTTATTTTGAGGACTAAATGACTGGTTAACAAAATTATTTACAATATATATATATATATATATATATATATATATATATATATATATATATATATATATATATATATATATATATATATTGTAGTTACCTTGTCTCTTCGTTATTTATCATTTTGTTATATTTTAATTAAAACGGTTAAACCAATTACATTAATTAAAGACAACTTATTCATTCTATTCGCTCGAAATACTTCAGACATTCAGACAATACAATATTACCGTCTATTCATCCGCAAACAGGTCCGACTCATAATTTGTGTTCAGGAGAGCATTAAGTGCAGTGAGCACACACAGAACAGGCGAGGTGGCGCGCGCAACTATTCGTGCCGATGATACGACAAAAAGTTTATTATTGCGACTAAGACAAAAAATAGACACGGTTCGGCAATCAGGTCTAGAACTAGATCTTTCCGCGAATTAATTTACACGCCATGACAGCTTGATGATACGCTCTAGTATTTGCAATGAGTTGTAACTCAAATAACTGAAGAGAAATTTAGTGGGATATAAATATGAATAGTATTCCTTAAGGCGTTTTTAGTGATATCTAGAAATACCTTTTGGACCTTTTCCAAAAAATTTAAAGTAAGTGATTTCATACGGATTCCAAACACAACACAAACAATTTAAATTTTTATGTTACATGTATAATTAGCGTAGTCCTTAATTGACCAGTGAAAATTAAACAATTGTTTTCTAAGAGTTTAAAGATCTAATAGATAAAAAAGCAAAAAAAAGACCAAGTTTGTATACATATATATTGAGGAAGCAGAAAAACAAAACATCATTCAAGTTCTTAGTTACCTTCGAGAATACTTCGTTAAACAGTAAGTTGTAATCCAAGTATTTGATTATGTACATAGTTACTTAAAATATTTTTCTAATTTAATATTTATTATTCCTTTAAAAACTTTGCGGTCACTTTTTTTCATTTTATTGGGTCGTATAACAAAGAATGATACGCTGACTGTGCCTTTCGTCTAAGGCCCAATTTACATTTGAGCGAAATGGAATAGAACGGAACACGCGCTGGATGGCGCTCGAATTCGCCTTGGGGCTATAGAGCATTAACGAACCACTTTAGTCCCAATGTGAATTATTTATTCGAGTTTCCACGCCCTTTGCGGCACTTTGCGCGAATTCCACAGACTTCACCGATAGTAGCTACCGGAATCCTGGAAAATTTTTCGGAAGTCGCGCGTTCGGGCTAGTCGTCTATCACAGTTTTATATCTAGACTAATATTTTTGGCTAAAGTTATTCAAAATAGTTTTCTCGTGTTTAGATTCTGCCAAACCTCTTAAGAATTACGGTGGTGTATCTATATACATTTCATTATTAAAAAAATCCACTTCTGATGTAAGAAATACATGATAGGACAAATGGCAGTTTCTCTGCATAAGGTCTCTCCCAGGAGTTGTGTTGCGTATTTCTTATTTGTTCTGCATCAAAGTGACGCTATCAGTTGCTCCATGATCGAGATATTCGATCATTACTACACCTCAACTAATATAGGAAAGAGAGCCTATGATCTTACCGGCAGAATGACTTCCCTTAAATTTTTAGGTGTTTAATACAATGGCCTTTAAATAATGTGCCAAATATCGTCCGCAAATCGTAAAAGGAACAATTTTTTTCCATTTATATTTTGTCACATGGTTGCCATTTCAGTATATGGAAAGTTTGTTTCAAAACTGCTGTACATAATTTGGCGAACGCGGTTATCTCTGCGTGCTCTTCAGTATTGTTTTTTTTTTCATTCAATTTCTTGTTTGGTCTTGGCCGTATTGTTTAAGCAAAATATGTCTAAAGATTTTAAATCAGTTGAGCGTTGGGAATTCAAATCAACAACTACGCACACATGTTGATATTTTTATATTAGTGCGAAGGCATAAAGACAGTCACAGTTTAATTTCATAACAACACTTCTAGAAAAATTTGTAAAGAATTGAAAAGGTTTAAAATTGACAAAAAAAAAAACTTTCAATAGCAGGCACAAAATTTAAAGATTAAATATTTGCATTTAATATAAAAATACTAATAATAATGTCCTCCCGACCGAATTTCGGCCACGGCGGCCTGCCTCAACGGAGGCTAGCCATCGGCGCAGGACAGGATTATAGTGCCCAAGTGTATGCGCAAGCACAGGTGCACTCTCTCTTCCCTCACTCTCATAATCCGATGGTATGGTAAACCGACACGACCGGAGAGAGATCAGGCGCAGGACCAACGGCTTTACGTGCTTTCCGAGGCACGGGCACACCGCCAACTTCCTGACTCCGAGCAACTACTGAGAATTTCTTGACGGAAAAACTCAATAATTAATTTTTTGGCACGACCCGGGATTCGAATCCAGGACCTCATGATCAGCAGTCTCACTACTACAACCACCAGACCAACAAGGCAGTCATACACACATATGGTAAAAATACTACAACCACGGTAAGTGTACTTAATTTTCTTGTTTAAATTGGTTGACTTTCTATCTTTTTATTTAAAGTGAAACTCGATGCAGACCTAGTGTAAAAACAATACAAGCATATTCACAGAAATCCGTCAAAAATAGTCACTAAAACGGCGCAGCATTTCAGTCTTTTTCGTTCAAATACAATGGTGTATTTCATAAATACAATGTTGAAATTTATTCGGACTGTTTTAATATTTTCTTCTGCTACGTTTGGGAACAGATCACTTATGTCATATAGATACTTTTTAAAATTTCCGTTAATGCAGGTTTCCTCATCAAGTAAAATATTCAAGTCAATGTATCGTAAAATAACTAAAATTTAAGGTTTGATCCAGATGATGGCCTTAATTTTATTTTGTATAACGTTCGCGCTGTATTGGATATGGCGGCATCGAAACACAAAATCGAAACTGGAACCACCCACGTATCCAGGAGGATTGCCACTTATCGGACATGCACATTTGTTGATGGGAGATACCGTTTGTAAGTATACGCATTTTACACCGAACATACGAAAAATATACGTTACATACGAACCATACACATTGATTAACACTACTTTTACGGATTTAATAGCGTTTAATTTTTTTATTATTAATACCCGACGTTTCGGGTGCTTTCCAGCACCCATTGTCACGGGGGATTCTGATGATTAACTTCACGATGTCATTGTTAACTCAGAGCACCTTCAGCGTTTTAATTATCTCTTATTAATGGTCCGATATACGCAGAATGAACTTACATCCATTAAAACGTTGGATATTAAAAATAAAATAAAATATAATAATAAAATAGTTTTAATCAATATACTTATTTTCTTTGATAAATATATTTATCTTTCATGTCCCGTTGTCGAGAGGAGTTTTGAATATGTATATAAAACTAATTTAAGGCGTTACATATTTCATATTTTCCACGTGGTTAAGACACGCTGCAACTATATTAAAGTTGTAGCACGAATTGGTCGGCTCGACCGGTCAGGATTACGCTCTCACAGAATACGAGCGTAAAATAGCAGCTCAATGCTGCTATGTGTCGTATGATGATTATAGAGAACCGGAGATTCTCTTTACTGGAATCGAGGTATTCCATCTTAGTCCTCAGGGGTGACAACGTATTTTCATTTTGTTCCTTAATTGAGAATATATGTGGATGTCTATGAGTCACAGCATCCACTTACCATCAGGTGGATTGTGTGCTCGTTTATCTCCCATTGCTATAAAAAGGCATTCTTATCCCTGGTGCAGAAATGAACCTGTGCACTTTTTTAGACATTAAACTGGTATAAAACTTACCAGTTGCACGTGCACAATGTGGTCATTTATTATGTATTGTTATAAAATACTATCTATTAAACATTTAAATGTTAAAGTGGTAGAGCCCGCTGCAGCTATACATATCTGTAGCACGAATGAGTCACCTCGACCGGAGTAGAAACTTTTTCAGAAAATACTAGTGTGAAATAGCAGGATAATGCTGTGTTTTGTATGGTAAGTGTAGGGAACTAAAAATTTAATGGAAAAGAGGGGTAACAACGCATCTGCATTCGGATTCTGAGTTGATTGTAGATATCGATGTCTGTGAACCGTGGCATCCACTTACCACCAGGTGAACTGTGTGCTCTATCTACAACCTTAATCTATTGAAAAAAAAGCAAATCTAAAAATATCCTTCTCCTTAGCAGTTTAAAAGATATTTACTGCTGAGCGTAATTCACTCCCATAAGATTTGTTGTAATCGCCACGTCTGGTAGGACGATTGGCGGTATCAGAATGCAATATTACTATTAGATACTTCTCGTCACTTGTACAGAAATTTCACAGTTTTTTATGTGAGATTCGCTCTACAAAATATGATTAATTACCACAGTCGTTACCATGTTAGTATTTAATAACCTGACATAAATAAAAAGACTTAAAAATTATCGTTTGAATCGCTCTAAACATCGATAATTTAAAAATATGTAAATTAAATGTGATAAAATCTAAAGCAATCATTAAGGTTTCTTCCCACGCCAACGACCTTGGGTGTTTTGACGAAACTTTTAACCGCTCTTCGCACCATCCGCACATAAAAATAGCGCTCTCTTTCTCGCTAATATATTGTACTTGCGTAGGTACGGGTATGACGTCTAATCACAGTTTAAGGAGATAATAATATAAACTGTGGTATGATGACCTGCTGTTTTTATAGAGTAGTAATGTTACAGAGAGGTCACCAATGCTTTAGTACCTTTATATATCTGAAGTTTTTAAACATTTCTTTAATTTTTTGAAAAAAAAAGCTGTGTTTTAAAAACGATAACGAAAAACGTACTTAAAATTAACCTTTAATAGGGAAGTTCATAGTTTGGTAGACTGAATCAATTCTGCTGAATCAACACTGCAGAAATTTCGTAAATCGGGGATATAGCCTCAATATCTTCCACAAAAAAAAGCTATGTTGGATTTCTATCGGGCACTGCTGTTGGTATTAACCATTGCCATATAGCAGCGGTCTTTGGATCGCCGTTCGGAACGCAAACAGCACTCATCTGCAGGAAATAGTAAATTCTGAAAATTGTGTTTATTCCGATTTATACAAAACGCCTGGAGAGATTTAGTAATAATATGGTACAAACCTTTCATCGCTTTCATACAAGAACAATTCAGGTTATTTATATGGAGTTTTATTTACTTTTTTATGAAATGAATTTAACAAAACATTTCAAATTATATCTCGAAGGAGGGCTTTAAGTAAGTAAGAAGAGCTTTCTCCTCAAAGTTCTCCATCAATATGTTGGCGACTATGGGAGATACAGATGAGCCCATCGCCATACAATTCAAAAGTTCAAGTAACATTGCATTTCCTTCAGTCATGATGTTTTCTTCTAGTTTCCTGGTTACAATTGGGGTGCAGTCATCAATAGACAGGCATGTAAATAGTGACTGAGTATCAAAACTGAACATAGTTTCATGGTCACTGAGATATATGTCTTTTATCTCACTAACAAAATGTTATAATTCCTTTATATATGCTCTGGTTTATCCTCTCAGCGAATACAGTATTTTTGCTAAGCGTTGAGCCAACTTATAAGTCAGTGAATCGATCTGGCTCGCTATGGGACGTTTGGAGCGTTTGGTTTATGTACCTTTGGTTACTCATACAACCTCGGTGGTTTGGCACATGATTTGGAATTCACGTCGAGATTAAATTTTTCGGAGTATTTCTTTATGAAATCGCCTTTCTTTAATAAATATAGATAAGTTTATTTTAGTTACTTTCATAGCTTGATGTTTAACGAAATAATGCTATGGTGTAATGCAGCTGACATTGAAGTCATATTTGTTTTTCAAAAGAGAGCCGTACGGGAAACTCAAAACTTAAATTGTAAAGAGTCCCTTAGAGATAAAATTTAAGAAATGAACATTAATTAAACCAGGCATCATGTATTTTGTGGTTCTCTGTCCATTAGCTTTACCATAGTTAACGTACCTTTTACAGCCTGTCTAGTCATAAAGATATGTTAAGCAGTTTATGAAGCCCACTATTATAATATTGTTTCACTAGAAGTGACTAACGTACTTTTTCATAAACTGGTACAATTTTGTATTTCTTAAATAGTTCACGATAGTTAAATTTGTTAGCTTGGTAAAATAATTCAGCGTTTCGGGTCCCCAACCGCACCACTTGCAATTTCGTAAGCCCCATTTCCGAAAAGAAAACACCATCATTATAAGAAAGACATGATTCCGCTCAGCAGTCTTCTTTTTAACTATGACGGACTTACAAAAGGTGGTTACGGCCCTCTACGGTAAACCCCGACGTTACAACCAATCCAACTCACTGGGATTGTACGCTACCATTTCCACCTTGGTATACGGCGACGTATGAGACTCACGTCCATATCATTGATTACCTTAATTATAGGGCTATTAAAGGCCTATAAATTTAAAAATTGTTTATTTTTTAAAACAACGTTTTTTCTTTTTTCCAGGTCTTTGGAATACTATTAAGGAAGTGTCATATACTACTTTAAGACTGGGTGGTGTAATAACAGCATCAATTGGACCTCGGTCACTATACGGTAAGTTGTTTATCATGTTGTTTATCATAAGGTATTGTAAATTTATTACAAGGTATTGTGCTTCTTAACATTTTAACCTTAATTCGTTTCCAGTAGTAACAAATCCCGAAGACAGCTTGACAGTAGCTAATGCTTGCCTAGAAAAAGACGTTGTATATGAATTTGCTAAACCATGGCTAGGGGAGGGTTTGTTAACCGGAAAAGGTACGTGTTTTTTAAACTGAATATGTCCTTAACTGATAGAATTATTTGTTTTATTTAGGGATAATATTTAATTGAAATTGTGTTAAGTACTCCTCGGGAGTAGCAACGCATCTGAATGTTGATTCTCAATCGAGGATATACGTAGATGCCAATGGGCTAGAGCATACACTTACCATCAGGTGGACTGTGTGCTTGTTTGTCACCCTTATGTAAAAATACGGGTTAAAATTTTTATAAGACCGTGAAAAGTTGTATAGTTCATTTGTTAAATATGTTTTCGCAGTATCAATATGGAAGCGTCATCGAATGTTGTTAAACCCAGCCTTTTCTCAGCGGGTGTTGGATGGATTTGAGGGGGTTTTTAACAGCCAATCCAGACGACTTGTTAAGGATTTAGAAGTGAAGGTAGTATAACATTATTTACATTAATAAGCAGCTGCACTTGCGTATTATACATACACTTAACAATTCTATACGCTAGAAACTAAAATAACGATCTATTTATGAGCTATAAATAAGTTACAGCCAAAGTATCACTGTCACCAAATAAAAAATCGCGATCCACTCAACTTATATCGCTTCCACCAGCTTTCTACTGCAATCATTTAATATAATTGTACACCAATATTAAGAGGAGATGAATTAATGGTTCTGACGTCGATTTGACTGAGATTATTTATTTTGATTGTTAGTAAAAAATTAAATGGAAAATAATTCCACTTGGAGGTCTGATGGTCGGTTGTAGATATTTATACGTAGTAAATTATGCTTTGATGTATGACTGACAACATCTTCCCTTTTCCGAAAGAATAAAATGACAAATAAAAAAACAAAGTTCACTTATTATTTTAAGTTATACACACCGAAATGTTCGAAGTCACTGTTAGCCTCTCTTTATTAATTACTATTTTATTTAGTTTTTTACACTTTTTCTTATCAATAATTTTCCTTTTTGCAAAATAAAATTATAAACAATGTTTTGTACCGTTTTCTTATTAATTATAACTAGCAGCAATTTCTGTTAATACTATTATTTGTTTTATATTATATCAGCACCTCGCTAATGCATGACATTGATACATCGGAGAGTTTACCGGCTACGGGTAGGACACAACACGTGAATTCAAACTTCGCTGTTTGAATGAAAAATGTCCAATGTTTCTAATATTGTGATGAAATGTTGTAATATTAAAAAAAAGTTCAATTAAAAAAGGAAAAAATATTTATAAATGGTTGACTACTACATCTTAGCTACGATGCTACAGTAAAGTTATAGAATTTTTTTAGGTCTTGATTCTTACTTACATATTAACCCTACAATCCCATAAAATTCCCATACAGTCGCATGTGCCTAACAAATCCCGAGCTCCCACCCACAGCAATATAAACCACTAAACCTTATATTTAGAGACTTCTTTTCTATGAAGAAGTTTGGTATCATAAAATCTGTACAAAATTATCTATCCTGTGTTCTAAACAAAAGTCAGATTTTACTATATTCATTCAAGATTTTATTGTATTTTGATAACAAAAAAAAAACATACCAAGCGGATGTTGGCAGCGTGAAAATTACAATTATTTCAATATACAACGTGTAACGTAATTAACGCACACCCTCAGACACCACAGTTAGTATAGTATGTTATAATCATAATACATACACTTCTTCCTCCTCTTCTTCTTCTTCTCCCTGGCTATTGTCCCATTTTAATTGGTGTCAGCCCTCCTAGTTATCTTGCGCCACATCGTGCGATTGTGGGTTGTCCTTTCTGATATTTTAGTATATTTCAGGTCCTTTTTTAGTATTTGCAGCCATAGTATTGGTGGTCGTCTACGGCCTTTCTTCCCCTCTTCTATGTTCATAACTCTTTTAGTCATATGGTCATCATACCGTCTCATCACGTGTCCGTACCCGCGTAGACGGTTTTCTCTAAGTTTTTCGTGCACCATATCAACCTTAAAACTACTAAGAATGTAATCGTTTCTTATTTTATCTGTTCTAAAAACTTCTCCAGACAAACGTAGCATTTTCATCTCAGTGACGTGAATTTTCTGTTCATCCATCTTTCTCATCGGCCAGCACTCAGATCCACATAGCAGAGCTGGTCTTACTGCTCTTTTGTATACATTTCCCTTAATATTAATAGGCATACGGGAGTCGCATAGAATGCCAGACAGCGATCTCCATTTTTTAACCAAGCTGTTTGGGTTCAATTTTGTATATCTCCTTCTATACATGTCTATCTATACACTGATTTTTTTAATTTAAACATTTTTACGCACAAATTATTTATCAAATTAGTTATACTAATTCCGGAAGAATGTTGTGGTCACGGTACAAATCCATGAACACAAAGACTTTAACGCGCTTGAAATAAAGTTCATTTTTCTTTATTTTTATTGAATGACAGAATTAGTAATAATACAAATAAAACTGCACTCTTAAAAGTCTTATTGCCTTAAGTTACGGTCCATTTCAGTTTGTTTTGACTGTACAAATTTAGTGTGACTGTAATTTAAGTAGTTTTAATTATTTTTGGGATAAAAATTTACCTATATTAAAATGATGGGAATCGATTCAGTAAACGATTCTGAACAAACCACTTTTTCAAAGTGCGTTAATTATGTTTTGTGTTGTATATTACTTGTAAGAAGATAAATTATATTCACGAAAAATTTTCACTACAATTTTACACTAAAAACTATACAAAAACACTAATAAAACACTAGAAAAATCCAAAAATCAACACAATAACATTCACACGAAAATGGCGTACGAAATGAACGTAGTTTATAAATAAATATACATAGACCTTTTTATTCCACTAGAGGATAGTAATTTCACATTGATTATGTAATGTCAAACGTCTTCATATAAAAGTAGTCTCCAAACATAAGTATTTATGGGGTAAAATGCCGCAGGTGGGTGCTGTCAAATTTGATCTCTTGAATTTTGACGGAATATCGAAGCGGTGAAAATTTGACGTTTGGCGTTTGAGAGTTTGAGTTTGAGAGTGACGTCTAAGTAATATCCGCTCAACAGTCAAAACATCCATCCCGCCTATGTGTCAAATATCTATTTTCTGCATAGACTTAGAACATACTGGCCTATACTGACAGCCCGAAAATGCGTGACCAATTTTTATTTGTCATTGTGTACGTTAGTACATGTACATGTTATTTACGAAGACTAACGAAAAATTATTGTTAAGAAAGGGGTAAAAAGATTAAAAAAACTAGTTAAGTGCACGAAACTGAATAACTTCAAAAATTAAATGAATTTTTAACATGATTTTCTAAAATAATTAAAAATATTCCTATAACATGTTCCCGAAAATTCATGCAAATTATCACGTTGTTGATAGTGGAATAAAAAGGTCTATGTATATTTATTTATAAACTACGTTCATTTCGTACGCCATTTTCGTGTGAATGTTATTGTGCTGATTTTTGGATTTTTCTAGTGTTTTATTAGTGTTTTTGTATAGTTTTTAGTGTAAAATTGTAGTGAAAATTTTTCGTGAATATAATTTATCTTCTTATGAGTAATATAAAACACGTAACATAATTAACGCACTTTGAAAAAGTTGTTTGTTCAGAATCGTTTACTGAATCGATTCCCATCATTTTAATATAGGTAAATTTTTATCCCAAAAATAATTAAAACTACTTAAATTACAGTCACACTAAATTTGTACAGTCAAAACAAACTGAAATGGACCGTAACTTAAGGCAATAAGACTTTTAAGAGTGCAGTTTTATTTGTATTATTACTAATTCTGTCATTCAATAAAAATAAAGAAAAATGAACTTTATTTCAAGCGCGTTAAAGTCTTTGTGTTCATGGATTTGTACCGTGACCACAACATTCTTCCGGAATTAGTATAACTAATTTGATAAATAATTTGTGCGTAAAAATGTTTAAATTAAAAAAATCAGTGTATAGATAGACATGTATAGAAGGAGATATACAAAATTGAACCCAAACAGCTTGGTTAAAAAATGGAGATCGCTGTCTGGCATTCTATGCGACTCCCGTATGCCTATTAATATTAAGGGAAATGTATACAAAAGAGCAGTAAGACCAGCTCTGCTATGTGGATCTGAGTGCTGGCCGATGAGAAAGATGGATGAACAGAAAATTCACGTCACTGAGATGAAAATGCTACGTTTGTCTGGAGAAGTTTTTAGAACAGATAAAATAAGAAACGATTACATTCTTAGTAGTTTTAAGGTTGATATGGTGCACGAAAAACTTAGAGAAAACCGTCTACGCGGGTACGGACACGTGATGAGACGGTATGATGACCATATGACTAAAAGAGTTATGAACATAGAAGAGGGGAAGAAAGGCCGTAGACGACCACCAATACTATGGCTGCAAATACTAAAAAATGACCTGAAATATACTAAAATATCAGAAAGGACAACCCACAATCGCACGATGTGGCGCAAGATAACTAGGAGGGCTGACACCAATTAAAATTGGACAATAGCCAGGGAGAAGAAGAAGAAGAGGAGGAGAAGTGCATGTATTATGATTATAACATAATATACTAACTGTGGTGTCTGAGGGTGTGCGTTAATTACGTTTCACGTTGTATATTGAAATAATTGTAATTTTCACGCTGCCAACATCCGCTTGGTATGTTTTTTTTTGTTATCAAAATACAATAAAATCTTGAATGAATGTAGTAAAATCTGACTTTTGTTTAGAACACGGGATAGATAATTTTGTACAGATTTTATGATACCAAACTTCTTCATAGAAAAGAAGTCTCTAAATATAGGGTTTAATGGTTTATATTGCTGTAGGTGCGAGCTCGGGATTTGTAAGGCACATGCGACTGTATGGGAATTTTATGGGATTGTAGGGTTAAAATGTAAGTAAGAATCAAGACCTAAAAAATTCAATAACTTTACTGTAGGATCGTAGCTAAGATGTAGTAGTTAACCATTTATAAATACTTTTTCCTTTTTTAATTGAACTTTTTTTTAATATTACAACATTTCATCACAATATTAGAAACATTGGACATTTTTCATTCAAACAGCGAAGTTTGAATTCACGTGTTGTGTCCTACCCGTAGCCGGTAAACTCTCCGATGTATCAATGTCATGCATTAGCGAGGTGCTGATATAATATAAAACAAATAATAGTATTAACAGAAATTGCTGCTAGTTATAATTAATAAGAAAACGGTACAAAACGGTATAAAATGTTCCCGAAAATTCATGCAAATTATCACGTTGTTGATAGGAATATTTTTAATTATTTTAGAAAATCATGTTAAAAATTAATTTAATTTTTGAAGTTATTCAGTTTCGTGCACTTAACTAGTTTTTTATTCTTTTTACCCCTTTCTTAACAATAATTTTTCGTAAATACAATTGCAGTGTAGTGGCGGTTGAGAATATGCACTGCCCCATAGCTTCCCGTGGGTGTCGTAAGAGGCGACGGAGGGGCACAGAAAGGAGATGGGCAGCAGCATCTTCCTAATAACAACAATTACATAATAAAAAAACGCGATTACCAACCCGCTCGCCAAGCGTGGCAACTATGGCAAATATGCCCCCATGAGCAACGACACAAACAAACTGCCCCCAGTCCCCGGCGGCCCCGCTATTTCTGGCTACGGTGTTGACCATGGTAACGGTGGGGCAGGGGGTGCTAAGAATCTCCGGTAGAGGTTCGGTTGCCACCTACGACGACTCGACCTGGCAACGTGTAACGCACGCACCCTGAGGACTGACGAGAAGATACTGAAGCTGGAAGAAGAGGTAGACAAGTCGCGCTGGCATATTATTGGATTATCTGAGGTACGAAGAGAGGGGGAGGACACGGTAATCCTCGAGTCCGGCAAACTTGTTCTATCACCGGGAGGGTGACCATCTGTCCCAAGGAGGTGTCAGATTTATCGTCCACAAGTCTCTCGTCAACAACGTTGTAAAGATTGGGAGTGTATCGACGAGGGTCGCGTACCTGATACTCAGAATCACCAAACGGTATTCGCTGAAGACTCGATAGTGCGTGCGGTGCGGTGCGTGCGGTGCGTAGACCTGTCATACAGGTCTACGCACCAATCTCGACACATCCCGATGAGGAGGTGGAGGAAATGTATGAGGATATTTCTAGCGCCATGCATTCCTCCAAAACCCACTACATGGTGTTGATGGGAGACTTCAAAGCAAAAGTAGGCACAAGAGAAGGTGGTGAGCTGAAGTTAGGGAAATTTGGAGTGGGGCAACGGAACCGTAGGGGCCAGCAGCTGGCTGACTATATGGAGAAAGAGGGATTCTTTATGATGAACTCTTTCTTCCAGAAGCGGCCTCACAGGAAGTGGACCTGGTCGAGCCCCGAAGGTTCTATAAAAAATGAGATTGTCTTCATTATAACGACCAGACGCCAACTGTTCAGTGATGTCTCAGTGATCGCAAGGGTGAAAACCGGCAGCGATCACCGAATGTTTGGAGGCACACTGAACCTAAACTTTAAGTTGGAGAGGTCTCGTCTAATGAAGTCAACGCTCCGGTTCCTTCGTGCTCTAATCCAGAATCCCGAGACTTTTCAGCTCGAGTTACGTAACAGCTTTCAGTGCCTAGAAGATTGCTATGCAGTGGACGACATGAATGACAAGCTCGTGGAAACTGTCCATGTGGTTGAGCTAAGTTCTGCAAGACCCGCCGCAGAAGAACACAAAAAATTTCCGATCACACTCTTAATCTCATATCTGTTAGACGGGATAAGAGGCTGCAATCGTCATCAGATTTGACAGTATACAGGCAACTGAACGGACAGATCTCCATATGCATACGGCGAGACTCACGCAACTTTAATACCGCTCGTATTAAAGAAGCGATCGAGCGGAACCAGGGCTCCAAAGTCTTTGCCAGAGATCTGTCTGCCAGAAAGAGCCAACTGTCTAAGCTGAAGGCTGAGTGTGGCAACATCGTTTCCGAGACAACTGAGACATCTCATTTTGAGTGAGATTGAGAAGTTCTGTGGGCAGATGTACACGTTATCGTTGAAGCCACACGCAAGTGTGAGTAACGATCCAAGAGCAAGTCTTACCCGACACTATTTCGATGATATCCCGGACGTCAGTCTGAGCGAGATTAGAATGGCTTTCCAGCACCATAAAAATGACAGGGCTCCAGGCGAGGATGAAATTACAGCGGAGCTTCTGAAAGCGGGTGGAACATCGGTACTTGAAGTCCTTCAGAAGCTCTTCAATTCCATCCTCCATGGTGACACTACTCCGGAGGCGTGGAGCAGAAGTGCGGTGGTCTTGTTCTTTAAGAAAGGGAACAACGCCCTCTTGAAGAACTACAGACCGATTTTCCTTGTAAGCCACGTCTACGTGCTGTTCTCGAGTGTCATTGCGAATCGTCTCGCACGCAGACTCGACGACTTCCAGCCTCCCGAACAAGCCGGTTTCCGAAAAGGCTTCTTCACCATAGACCACATACATACCCTGCGGCAGATTGTTCAGAAGACCGAAGAGTACAATCTGCCACTTTGCCTGGCGTATGTGGACTATGAGAAATCCTTTGATTCCGTCAAAATTTGGGCGGTGCTACAGTCCCTTCAGCGGTGCTAAGTTGACTGTCGGTATATCGAAGTGCTGAAGTGTTTGTACACTAGGGCTACGATGGCTATACGAATACAGAACCAGAGTTCGAAACCTGTCCAACTGCAGAGAGGTGTAAGACAGGGTGACGTTAAATCCCCGAAACTCTTCACCGCTGCGTTGGAAGACGTTTTCAAGCTACTGGACTGGAAAGGATACGGTATTAACATCAATGGCGAGTACATAACTCACCTTCAATTTGCCGACGATATAGTCCTTATGGCAGAATCGCTGGAGGACCTAAGCACTATGCTCAATGACCTCAATGGTGTCTACTAACGGATAGGTCTTATGATGAACATGGACAAAACAAAGATCATGTTTAACGTCCATGTCACACCTATGTCGGTAGTTGTTGGGAGCACTATGCTCGAAGTTGTTGACGAGTACGTTTACCTAGGACAAATAGTCCGACTAGGTAAGTCCAACTTCGACCGAGAGGTCAATCGACGGATTCAACTCGGCTGGGCAGCGTTCGGGAAATTACGACACATCTTCTCGTCAGGTATACCTTTATCTCTGAAAACTAAAGTGTACAACCAGTGCGTGTTGCCAGTGATGACTCACGGATCTGAGACGTGGTCCTTCACTGCTGGCCGTATGAGACGCTCAAGGTCTTTCAGCGAGCTATGGAGAGGGCTATGCTCCGAGTTTCTCTGCGTGATAGACTCTGGAATGAAGATATCCGCAGTAAAACCAGAGTGACCGACATAGCCAAATGGATTAGTAAGCTGAAGTGGCAATGGGCCGGCCATACAGCTCGAAGAACCGATTACCGATGGGGAAGAAAGGTTCTCGAGTGGCAGCCAAGTACCGGTAGGCGTAGTGTAGGGCGACCCCCCACTAGATGGAGTGATGACCTGGTAAGGCATGCAGGAAGTTGATGGATGCAGGTGGCTCAGGACCGTGCTTTGTGGCATTGCTTGGGGGAGGCTTATGCTCAGCAGTGGACTTGTGAAGGCCTTTAATGATGATGATGATGATGATGATCAACCACGTGACTTTTGTTACAAAATATCAAATTAATTAAAAAAATTGAAAATGTTCAATTTCTTAAACAGTATATAAAATAAATTTTAACCAAAAATAGACAGACGTGTCATGTCATTGACGACGTCTTAAGAATTTACCAGAGAAATGTGCAATTCACCAGAACAAATAACCATTTTGAAAAACAATTACTTACTGATAATAATAGCTATTATACTCTAAAAAATGATTAAATATCCAGGAGCTCATTTCATGCGTGCCCACTTGTGCTGACTGCCAACTTGTCATTCAAAATTGGTTACACAGTTATTGGATTTGCTATCCTTTTCTGTTTTGATGTATTGCCATAAGGAATTTTCTTCTCACTTGCACACTTTATTCATCTATTACTATCCTAAGTCTATGATTGTCAGTAACTGTTAATTACTATTATACTTCGCTTTTACCATTTATGATTTATTAATATATAAAATGAGATGAGAAAAACAACAACCTATATATTTAAAGGAAACATGAATTTAAGTAAATTATTTCTCCAGGGCAGTAAATACAAGCCGCAATGTTTGCTACATATAAGAAATAACGCCATTTCGAAATATACTGTTGAGGGGATATGGAAAATGATTGAAGAATTTTAGGGAATTTCATCCTTTAAAGCATTGCGTACGTTTATCAGTGGCTTTATTTCTTTATTATCAACGGTAGTCAGAAACCGTGACATTGAAACTTTAAATGAATTCATTGGCATCGCTGTTTCCAAATAAAAGATATTGCAGAAATTTTCTAGGTGTAATCCATCGGCAATTAATGCCAATCCACCTAATCAAGGATGTTGGCTTTAGCATCAATCCCCACATAATTGAAACCCTACACAGCGATGCTATTCAAAAGAGACCAAAAGCCATCTACTTCAGTTCCTCCATTGCGCCCTTACTGTAAAATAATGAGTGATACTATAGAAGATTGTGGAAAACGCGACTTCAATAATAACCATTTTAGAGACCAAAATAATCAAAAACCATTTCCATAGCATTATCAAAACAATCAACCTAAGTTCACGCTGTAAATATTAACGATGCAATTACTACACGGAAGATCAGGTTAAACCAAAATGATTTAAAGTTTAAACGAATAAAATATATTATTTATTAGTATTCGAAATAAGAATCACGAGTGTCACCTAGAAATATCGGATTCAAGGCTTAAAGCGAAAAGGAAACCAGGATTTCTGCTCTGGAGAACAAGAGTTCCCAAATAAATTCACCGTCAAACATTATCGCTCCCGAAGGTACTATCCCGGAGCTGAAAGTTCAACTCAATAACATATTACCAGGAGCTCCTCTTCAATGACGTTGAAATATCCGGCATAACTGAGCTTAGAGGAAAAAATCTTCTGTCAACAGTTACAGTTCTGTCCACGAAGCTGGGAATAACATTAGATGAAACAGACATTGTTGTGGAACGTGTCGGCTCAGTACGCCGCAATAGGGTAGAGGGGAGCACTTGCGACGACAATCTCAGTCTGAGCTCTGAGCTCAATGCGTCCGTGCAATATAGCTGAGTGGTTCGCGCGCAGTTCGATTGTGCCGCAACCTTTCCACAAAAGATATCGATGTGACTGGCAAGCCGTGTAGCATATATATATATATATATATATATATATATATATATATATATATATATATATATATATATATATATATAGTACCCGGTTGACCGAGCTTTGCTCGGTATTTTTCGCTCGATTTTTTTTAATTCGTGTGTTTTGGAAATTATATTTAGATACAAATTACATACTGATGAAATATAAATAATATTTTTTGATCTTAGCGACATAACAGAAAAAACGGAACTGGTTATTTGAATAAAAATCATGAGTGCAATTATTTTAATTTAAATTTTCGTGTTTTTAAAAAATACTAAAAAAGGGCTCGAAAAAATAGATTTTCTCAAAAAAGAAAGGAAAATGAAAAAAATTCAAATAAGTCGGTCGGTCGGTCTGGGTTCGAACCGGGGTTTTAAGATTCTGTGACCGACCATTATACCAATTAAGATATTTATAATCGCTAATGATCCGTCAAAATTTACCTCCTTATTCTAATGATATTGTAGCAGTTTTTCATTGCCTAAAAACACGGACAAAAAGACAGTTTCTAAAAATAAATCCTAGCTAGATCGATTTATTATCCCCGAAACTCCCTGGACACTAAATTTTATGAAAATCGTTGGAGCCGTTTCCGAGATCCCGATTATATATATATATATATATATATATATATATATATATATATATATATATATATATATATATATATATATATATATATATATATATATATATTAATGAACGACTCACGCGAGCTAACCGACACCTCGTTTTCCTTGCACGTCAAGAGGGCAAAAGGTGCGACTGGAAATATGTCTGGTGGATAGTAGAATGTTGGTTCGTAAATATTCTGGAGAGAGGGTGGTTCAAATCCGTAGTGAAAAGAACCTTTCCAAAATTTTTTAGTCCATAATAGTTTATCTCGGTCGTACTCTTTTTCTTTTTGCTGTATGCATACACATGCATTTTGGTGTCTTATCCATCTGCGTCTCAATTTAGTGTCAAGAATATCATTTTACCATGTTTATGATAATTTATACTCACTGTAATGCAAATTAGGTAACTTAGCTGTAGTTATGAATGTCTGCGAACAGGAGTAAACTTCAATTTAAGAGTACCCGTGAATTTTATTAATATATATTTTGCTATAACTATATACCATACTATAAATATGTTACTTAACGTACTTAATTTATATTTTACAATATCTCTAGTCTAAGTCTTTAATCGTTTATTACAATGTTTACAATTTAAAATTATTGAATTAATATAAACGGAATTAAATGTTCTCCGCACCACGTAACCATAGCAGCGTATTCCAAGCTAGTGTCTTATCATGATTTTTATTTAAAGGTCTATTATTTTGCTCCATGGCTCGTAAAACAATTAAAGATTAACATTGGCTTTTATAACGCTTGGTCACGGGGTACCAACCATGATGAGTTTACATTACATCAAAATTGATATCATGGCCGTGAATGAGACTTGGCGGCGCAGTGAGAAAGGCCGTGCACTCATGGTGCCTGGGTACCGGTTACGTCAAACACTGCGCCCGTTGATTGTATGTACGTGCGGGTCGTGGTGAGGGAGTTGGTGTTTACGTGCAAAGGGATTCTAAATCTGACACTTTTGAACAAATGTTGCTAATAATTAACATCCGAGGGAAAAAATGCTATAGGCACAGCCTATAGGCCTCCATGGCAAGACCTGGAGCTGTTCCTGGACTTCGTTACTATTTCAATAGGTACGTTGAGGAATAATGACATTAGGGTGACTTTAACGTCAATTTGCTAAATGTCTCTGAGGTTAAACCTAAAAAGTTGAACGATTGTCATTCATGTGTAGGACCAAACCAACAGGTTCTTTATCCTGGTGATTTCACTAGCACATCCAAAACATTTAGAGATATTGTTTGTTCTGACTGGAAATCGAAGCGTATGTCTATATTTACGCCTGGCAATTTATATGGACATGCAATTAAAGTTTGTGAATTCCATAAAAAAATGACAAGCTTTCACCACAATAGGTACAATATAGGCCATTAATTATTTAGATAAGTTTAATTTTGATATATCTTACTTGAACTTCAGTAATTTGTCTTCTTACTTTGTAAATGATATAGTTGATATCTTAAACCGTAATATTTGATTCGTGTTCAATGCGTATGCACACATTATGGAGAGCGTTTATAGGAGCCTTCCCCCCCACCCCGTGATTTTCGAATAATATTAGGTTTATGATTAAAACTCATGATTATGACTTAACTGAGTACCGTAAAAATAAGTCGGTATCCAGTAAAGAGCACTAGAAGCAGCTTAAAGCCTTATTCATAAATATTAACATAATGAAAGAGCTGCATATTTTTGCATATTTTATAATAATCCAAAATCGCTTTGGAAAAATCTGAAAAGCATAGTATTACCTCCAAAGCAGAAGGTTGAATTGCCTTCCCATTTTAATGACGCAAATAAAATAAACAATCACTTTATGAGCGTTACAGGAAATTCACAAACTTTAATTTTTTTTATAGGATAGGGTGACAAACGAGCACACAGTCCACCTGATGGTAAGTGGTTGCTGTGGCCCATAAACATCTACATCTATCTTCGATTACGAATCAAAATGCAGATGCGTTGTCACCCATGAGGACTAAGATGGAATGCCTCGTTTCCAGTAAAAAGGGTCTCCGGTTCTCTACACTCACCATACGAAATACAGCAGCATTAAGCTACTATTTCACGCTGGTATTCTGTGAGAGCGTGGTCCTTCCCCGGTCGAGCCGACCCATTCGTGCTACAACTATACTACTAATATAACTGCAGCATGGCTCTACCACGTATGAAAATATCATATCTAACTTACTTTGAATTATACAGGTTCGCCGATGGACCATTCACTATCTCATCGGTCAGTCAAAACGATATTGTACGCATAATTCTTAGTTTGAAATTGAATCCAATCGGAATTGACAATTTATCATTAAATATGATAATCATGACATTACCTAACTCTTTAGAAATCATACACACAGTTATTAACTCAATCTCACCCTCTGCCTTTCCCGACCCTTATAAAATAGCTATCGAAAACTCCATAAGAACAATCAACCATTGACCTCATAAAATATACGTCCAATTATCATTTTACCACGTCTCTCAAAAGTATGAGAAAAGATTGTTTGCCGGCATCTGACTGATCTGACTTTCTCATTTGCAGTCTGGGTTTGGTAAAAGACGTGGTACCAATATAGCTCTGATTGATGTGGTGGATAGTATCCCGTCAGCCCAAGATGGGGGCATGTGCATCTTACTGGTGTTAATATATTACTCTCGTGCCTTCGATACTATAAATATACCTAAATTACTGTCAAAAAGAGTTTTTATGGTTTCGAAAGTAGTGCGTTGTCCTGGTTCAACAGTTATTTATACAATCGAAAGCAGTTGGTCAATATAAGCCGTGGGAATAAAACTACCGTGGTTTCAAACTCAGTACCTGTGGTAACATGAGGTTTTATTCAAGGCCCTACTATTTTTAACTTTTATTATGCGAATCTACCAAAAAATATTGAAAAATGTCAGTATCATATTGTGAATGCACACAACACATAACTTTACATTTCGCTCAAACCCAATCAATAGAAAAAAGCTGCCAAGAATCTAAATGATGATCTAGAACGTGTCGCTGTGTGATGTGAGCATAATTTTCTGCTACTGAACCCAGGTAAAACGATATATGCTATTTAGGACCAAGAATCAATTAAAGATATTATTCTATTGAAGGCAAAATAGTAATAGCACGCACGTATAGCACGGAACTTGGGTATACAGATTGGTGATGGCTTAAGATTTGAGGATCATATTGTCAAAGCTGTCAAAAATTGCTTCTAAAGGCTCAAAGTATTTTATAAAATTAGGTCATGTGAAATTGCGTCTACAGCGCGTCGGGTCGCTAGTCTTATCAAAGCTTAATTATGCTGCTGCTATGTGTGGTATACGATTACCGGCAAGAACGGAGTGGCATGTTCAGCGTATTCAAAACGCTTGCGCCCATTTTTAATTCTCAGTTCCCGTTCGGGGGCACGTCACTTCATTTTTCATTGATCACTCCATACCTGATATGAAGTCGATAGAGAAATTGCATTTAGCGTGCTTGCTTTGAGGTGTCATAAAATATCAGGAACAATCTTATTTGTACATTAAACTCCGCTGGGTTTCGACAAAGAGGCAATGCGATAGAAGTTATTTCTCGCAGCAACTTTCTGTACAAAAGCATTTATCGGCATACAAGGGAGCATTTCGCTATGCTGTCTCGAAAATATGGATCCTCCTCCTCCACTACCACCACCACCTCCACCACCACCACCTCTTGGACAGCTAAGCTGTACTTCTATCATAAAAGACACCTAAAGCAGTATTTATTAAATGCACAAAAAGACGTACACATGGTTAACACTAACAATAACATGTCCTATAATTTATAGTTGTTTGAGAGGTACATTTTCCGCTTTTTTTTTTGTTGATGTTGTGTGTTGATATCTTGTTATTAATTAAGTACTTAATTTGTATTCTGTGTCTGAAGTTGAGACTTTGTTGAACAAGGTCTCGGATTGGGTACGACTAATTCTAGTCCCGTTTGATCCTCAAAAGACAAATGTTTACCATTAAAAAGAACCCCTTTGTCGTATCTCCTGAGTTTGAAAGCACTCCCTTTGATGTCTCATTCAGTATCAGAATTCTCAGCGTCGACATATAGAAAAGTGCGCAGTTTTGTGGTCACTTGGAAGAAAGGGAAATAGGAATCTAAAAAGCTAGGCATGCTCAACAGAGCGAGACAGTATTTAATAATAATAATAATAATAATAATATGGCGTAGGGAATTGACGACCCCATCGCCCGCTGACGTAACAGTTAAGTGACAAAACTGCTATGTCGACGCAGTCAGTCAGCGCCTTGCGAGAGATGTGAGCGCCGTGCCTCGGCAGAATTCAGGGTGCAAAAGCCCGTTTGTGCTTATGGCCGTCCACGATACGGTGCCGGGTCTGGGCGTCTACCGTTAATGGACGCCCATATTATGGATGATTGAAAAAAAGATAGTGCGCAAAGGGCCGCTGCCTGGAGGTCGCCAGGGCGCGTCTGGAGCTGGCGCTGGACGCGACAGCATGCGGGCTAGCCGAGCGCGGGGTGTTGCGAGAAAACCTAGCAGCCCCCCGCATCCATCATCCCCACCAGAGGGCTTGGTGTCGGCTGGGTCTTCTTGGACTCAGCAAGCGGCACCCGCCGCTGGTGGAGCACGTCGCATGCGTTGGTCTAAATCAATGAATGAAAATGCACTGCGGGCGTATTTTAGGGCAAAAGGGGAAGCACTGGATGTTTGGCGTATCGGGCTCGGATGCATCGCTTTTTTGCAGAGCTGGAGCCATCTCTATCCGTCACTGAGCAAAACCTGGCAGACCGAGTTAGGTACATCCTGCGATCCAATATATTTGGTGACGCCGGACTCGAACGACTACGACGTGACTGACGTGCTATTCCTTCATCGAATGGAAATGCTACGGCTGGGAATGCGGCGCCACTAGATCCGCAACAAACTGCGTATGCGGATGCTGCCGTCAACATTCCATTTGTGGCTAATTCAGACGACGATGGAATAGTCTTTCACAAACTAGAGAAAATGAGGAGCATATTGAAAGAGTCGATGCTGGAAACGCGCAGCATGCCTCTCGAAAATCGACCGCGACTTCTCCGCATACCCCTTAGCAAGCGAAATCGGGCTATCGTGCGGGCTCTTAACCCAATGCTGGTGACCTATTTGGAAGCCAGCCGGGACCATTGCGAGACGGATTCAATTCTTTTTGGCTCCCCACTGGCAGTGTGCCGTATTATTGGCGCCAAACTTCCCGTGGCTGGACGTGCTACTCAAAAAAGTAGCACCATCCCAGCCTGGAGAAAAAGAATTGAGGACCGTATCGCAAAGGCAAGGGCCCCTATCGGCAGACTGACAAGCTTCAGGTCGGGTAATAATAGACCGAGGATTATGCGCACCGTTAGGATGGCGTTTGCTGGGACAAATATCAGTTTTTTCCAGCCGGATATCACGCAAAAAATAACGGAGCGCATAGATGACCTGAAGCAAAAAATCGCTGCTTGGGGGAAGCGGATTCGACGATTTAGCGAGAGTTCAAGGCGGTTCAACCAGAATCGTCTCCTCCAGAGTGATCAGAAGAGGCTCTATAAATCATTGGAGCGACCAGAGGTATGTGGAGCGGGCCCAGGACCGGATCAGGCTGACACTGTCGCATTTTGGCGTGGCCTGTGGTCAGAGCCCGTAAACCACAGCGAGGGCCCTTGGATGGAAGTTGTGGCGAGCCAGAGTGCAAGTGTTACGCCTATGGACCCCATCACCATAACGCCCGGAGACGTGGCTGAGGCGGTTCGTAGGGCCCCGAACTGGAAAAGTCCGGGGCTCGACGGGCTGCATCATTACTGGCTGAAGGGGTTCGTAGTGTGTCACGCTGTGCTCGCCCGACAGTTTCAAGAGGCTCTCGATCAGAAGTCGCTCCCGAGCCTCTTCACTACTGGGATCACTCATTTGGTTCCTAAAGATCAGGATACAACAGACCCGAGCAAATACCACCCCATCACGTGTCTACCCACCATATATAAGACACTGACATCCATTTTGAGCGCGAGAATCACTCGTCACCTGGAGCTAAATCAGGTGATGTCACGCGCTCAAAATGGATGCCGGGGTGGTGGTCGTGGAACCAAGGAACCACTCCTCATTGACACGGTCATTGGCAAAGTGGTGAAACGCAACCGTCGGAATTTCTACGCCGCCTGGATAGACTACAGAAAGGCATTCGACTCAGTGCCCCATACATGGCTAAAGAGAGTCCTCAAGCTGTACAAAATCGACTGTACAGTTGGAGACTTCCTCGCACAGTGTATGTCGAACAGTGTATGGATGGGGCAATGGAGTACGATCCTTTGCTATCTGGGCGAGCGGATGATGGCTGCGGAGAACCACATAAGGATAAGAAGGGGTATTTTCCAGGGCGATTGTCTGAGTCCAATCTGGTTTTGCCTCTCCCAGAACCCTCTCAGTACTTTACTGGAGGGCTCCGGGAGGGGATTTCAGCTTCGGAAAGGAGGTACAAAAGTGACCCACCTTTTCTATATGGATGATCTCAAGTTATTCGCCTCCAGTCGCTCCCATCTTATGAAATTGCTAAACATCACTTGTGAATTTAGCAATTTTATTAGAATGGAGCTGGGAACGGATAAGTGTGCGGTCCTCCACGTTGAAAGGGGAAGGGTTGCTAACTCTGAGGGCATAGACTTATCTATGCCCGTCCAATTAAGGACCCTTTCCAAGGCTGAAACATACCGATACCTGTGTATGTCACAGAACATCGGTATCGATGAGGCTGGTATGAAACAGTCAGTTTGCGACGTGTTTTATGCACGCTTGACCAAAGTGCATCATCCGAGATCGTCGGTAATGAGGCTGTACTTGCCGCGAAAGCATGGTGGACGTGGTTTTCTGAGCGCGCTCACCATGCATAATTGCGAAGTGCAGCCATAAGTGCAGCCTCCGTGATAACTGGCGAGATCGGATGATCCATTCTATAATGACGTCATTTCTAGTGATAAATGTCTTACCCCTCTATCCTTGGCCAACGAGCAGTGCTTAGCATTTCCGACCGGGAGACCGTATGCAAGGAGAAAGAGCTCCACGGGAGGTTCTATGTGCTTTTCGTAGACACAGTAGCCTCCCTCCACTGGCTACGCTTTGGTGATCTCTTCGGGGAAACCGAGGGTTTTGTCTGTGCAATACATCATCAGGTTATTAAGACCGACAACTATCGGAGATACATCCTAAAGGATGGCACCGTGGACATCTTCCGAGCTTGTCGCCATCCCGGTGAGTCACTTAGGCATGTCATCTCCGGTTGTTCGGCGCTTTCCAACTCTGAGTACTTGCACAGGCACAACCATTAGCCAGAATTCTTCATCAGGAGCTCGCTCTGAAATATGGTCTCGTGGATCGGAAATTGCCGTATTACAAGTACTTGCTGGAAGCCGTGCTCGAAAATGATCGCGCCAGGCTCTATTTGGACCAGACCATCATCACAGACAGGACTATTCTTGCAAATAAGCCTGATATTGTGCTGATGGACCGGGCACAATCAAGGATATTTTTGGTCGACATTACCATTCCGTATGACGAGAACCTTGTGAAAGCCGAAACAGACAAGCAAACAAAATATATGGACCTGGCTCACGAGGTGACCGACATGTGGGGTGGTCTGCCGTCCGAAATTATTCCTGTAGTCGTCTCTGCAAACGGGCTAATCCCAGTCAGACTCTCGGGTCATCTGAGGTGACTGGGACTACGTGGCGGACTGCTCCGGGCTCAAATGCAGAAGGTGGTGCTCCTCGATACCGCTAGCATCGTCCGCCGATTTCTTTCCCTTTCTCCCTAACCCTCGGCCGTTTGGTGTCCCCTGCCGAGGGCCTCCATCTGGTTGGGCTTTTATTCATTTATGTATTTTTATATATATTTTATGTTATTGATATTTATGTATATTTATCTTTTCATTTTCATTTATAATTATATATTTATAGAACCCAACCAGATGAGAAAACTATATAGATACATATACATACGCGCAAAGGGCCGCTGCCTGGAGGTCGCCAGGGCGCATCTGGAGCTGGCGTTGGACGCGACAGCATACGAACCGCCAGCCGAGCGCGAGGTGCCCACCCAGCAGCTCCTCGAATCCATTATCCCCATCAGCTGGCTTGGTTTCGGCAGGGTCTTCGCGGGCTCAGCAATCGGCACCCGCCTCTGGTGGAGTACGCCGCATGCGTTGGACAATCCAGATGAACAGCAACGCATTGCGGGCTTATTTTAGGGCGAAAGGGGGAGAAACTGGAGGTTTTGCGTATCGGGCAAGGATACATCGACTTTTTGCTGAGCTGGAGCCATCTTTAACCGTCACCGAGCAAAACCTGGTAGACCGAGTTCGGTATTTCTTGCGCTCAAATACATTTGATGTCACCGAACTCGAACGGCTACGACGTGAGGCTGTTCCTTCATCTGGTGAAAATGCTGCGGCTGAGGATATGGCGCCACAACTTGCTGAGCAAACGGCAAATGTGGTTGCCGCCGTGAATACGCCGGTTGTGGTTGATTCAAACGATGATGGAACATTCGCCCAGGAACTAGAGCAAATGAGGAGTACATTGGAAGAGGCGATTGTGGAAACGCGCAGTACGCCTCTCGAAAATCGACCGCGACTTCCCCGCTTAGCCCTTAGAAAGTGGAATCGGGCTGTCGTGAGGGCTCTGAACCCAATGCGGGTTACCTATTTGGAAGCCAGCCGGGACCTTTGCGAGACGGACTCAATTATTTTTGGCGCCGCACTGGCAGTCTGTCGTATTATAGGCGCCAAACTTTTCACGGCTTGACGCGCTACTGGACAAAGTAGTGCTATCCCAGCCTGAAGAATAAGAATTGAAGAACGTATCGCAAAGGCTAGGGCCCTCATCGGCAGACTGATATGCTTCAGGTCAGGCAATACCAGGCCAAGGACTGTGCGCACCGTCAGGATGGCGTTTGCTGGGACAAATGTTAGTTTGTCCCAGCCGGATATAATGCAAAAACTGACGGAGCGCATAGACGACCTGAAGCAAAGAATAGCTGCTTGGGGAAAGCGGATTCGGCGATATACCGAGAGGTCGACACGGTTCAACCAGAATCGTCTCTTCAAGAGTGATCAGAAGAGGCTTTATAAATCACTGGAGCGAGCAATAGTAAGTGGAACGGGCCCTGCACCAAATCAGGCCGACACGGTCGCATTCTGGCGCATCCTGTGGTCAGAGCCCGTAAACCACAACGAGGGCCCTTGGACGGAAGTTGTGGCGAGTCAATGTGCGGGTATTACGCCCATGGACCTCGTCATCATAACGCCGGATGACGTAGCTGAGGCGGTCCGTAGGGCCCCGAACTGGAAAATCCGGGGCTTGACGGGCTGCATCACTACTGGCTGAAGGGGTTCATGGTGCGTCACGCTGTGCTCGCCCGACAGTTTCAAAAGGCTCTCAACCAGAAGTCGCTCCCAAGCCTTCTCACTACTGGGATCACTCATTTGGTTCCTAAAGATCAGGGTGCCACAGACCCCAGCAAATACCGCCCCATCACGTGTCTACCGACCATATACAAGACACTAACATCCATTTTGAGCGCGAGAACCGCTCGTCACCTGGACTTAAATCAGGTGATGTCGCGCGCTCAAAATGAATGTCGAGGCGGCGGTCGTGGAACCAAGGAAGCACTCCTCATTGACGCGGTCATTGGCAAAGTGATGAAACGCAACCGTCGGAACTTCTCCGCCGCCTATATATTACAGAAAGGCATTTGACTCGGTGCCCCATACATGGCTAAAGAGGGACCTCGAGCTGTACAAGATTGACTGTACAGTTCGAGACATCCTCGAGCAGTGTATGGAGTAGTGGAGTACGATCCTCTGTCATCTAGGTGAGCGAATGACGGCTGCGGAAAGCCGCATAAGGATAAGAAGGGGTATATTCCAGGGCGACTGTCTGAGTCCAATCTGGTTCTGCCTCTCTTTGAACCCTCTCAGTACTTTATTGGAGGGCTCCGGGAGGGGATTTCAGCTTTGGAAAGGAGGTACAAAAGTGACCCACTTTTTCTATATGGATGACCTCAAATTATTCGCCTCCAGTCGCTCCTATCTTATGGAATTGCAAAATAAATAAACATCACGTGTGAATTTGGCAATTCTATAAGAATGGAGCTGGGGACGGATAAGTGTGCGGTCTTCCATGTTGAAAGGGAAAGGGTTGCTAAATCTGAGGGCATAGATATATCTATGCCCGTCAACTTAAGAACCCTTTCCGAGGCTGAAACGTACCGATACCTGTGTATGTCACAGAACATCGGTATCGATGAGACTGGTGTGAAACAGTTAGTTTGCGACGTGTTTTACGCACGCTTGACCAAGGTGCTTAACAGCCTTTTGTCCGGTGTGAATAAGGCACACGCATGTAACGGCTAGGTCATGCCTGTCCTCATGTATACCTTTGGCATACTCAGGTGGAGTCAGACTGAACTTAACGCCCTGGATAGAAAAGTCCGCACTACAATGACGTCCCATAGGATGCATCATCCGAGATCGCCGATAATGAGGCTGTACTTGCCGCAAAAGCATGGTGGACGTGGTTTTCTGAGCGCGCTCACCATGCATAATCGCGAAGTGTGCAGCCTCCGTCATTACTTCTTGGCCAGATCGGATGTTCCATTCTATAATGACGTCATTTCTAGTGATAAAGGACTTACCCCTCTATCCTTAGCCAACGAGCAATGGAAAGATCCGGCAGTACAGAGCATTTCCGACCGGGAGACCGTATGGAAGGAGAAGGAGCTCCACGGGAGGTACTAAAGGGCTCTACATGAGCCTCACGTAGATACAGCCGCCTCCCTCAACTGGCTACGTTTCGGTGACCTCTTCGGGGAAACCGAGGGTTTTGTCTGTGCAATACAGGATCAGGTTATTAAGACCAACAACTATCGGAGATACATCCTAAAGGATGGCACTGTCGACGTCTTGTCGGTCGAGCTTGTCGCCATCCCGGGGAGTCACTTAGGCATGTCATCTCCGGTTGTTCGGCGCTATCCAACTCTGAGTACTTGCACAGGCACAACCTAGTAGCCAGAATTCTACATCAGGAGCTTGCTGTGAAATACGGTCTCGTAGACCGAAAATTGCCGTATTACAAGTACTTGCCGGAAGCCGTGCTCGAAAATGATCGCGCCAGGCTCTACTGGGACCGCGCCATCATCACAGACAGGACTATTCTTGCGAATAAGCCTGATATTGTGCTGTTGGACCGGGCACATTCAAGGATATTTTTGATCGACATTACCATTCCGTATGACGAGAACCTCGTGAAAGCCGAAACGGATAAACGAACAAAATATCTGGACCTGGCTCACGAGGTGACCGACATGTGGGGTGGTATGCCGACCGAAATTATTCCTGTAGTCGTCTCTGCGAATGGGCTAATCCCACTCAGCCTCTCGGGTCATCTGGCGACTGAGACTCCGTGACGGACCGCTCCGGGCTCAAATGCAGAAGGCGGTGCTTCTCGATACCGCCCGCATCGTCCGCCGGTTTCTTTCCCTTTCCCCCTAACCCTCGGCTGTTTGATCTCCCCTGCCGAGGGCTCCCATCTGGTTGGATCTTATTTATTTATGTAGTTTTTGTATTTATTTTATTTTATTGATATTTATGTATATTTATCTTTTGATTTCAATTTATAATTATATATTTATAGCACCCAACCTGGTGAGAAAATTATATAGATACCCCATAATAATAATAATAATAATAAATATTTATTTCATTTCCAATTACACATGTTTACTACATACAGGAATAAATATGATTGCAATTAAATAAAGTAACAAAAAGTCTAACAAAAATAACATACTATGATAAAATTAAAACTATGTGTTTAATAATGTAGAATATACAAAAGAAAAATAAAAAAGTCAAGTTTATAATATTAGCTACCTGCCTGAACTAAGTTGAGTACCTGTGTTTCAGACATCTCTTACACAATGGGTTTGATAGTGTAGGACACTACATATTTAAATAATTAAACTATATTATATAATAAATAAAATAACCAGAATAACAAAATAACAATTAATTGTTACCTACAATGATACAATGAATTTAATAATACTTTTACTTCTAAAACATTCTCCTTGAATAATCGTAAAGCATTTAGTGAATGGGCGACGGTAGGAGTCCATAAAAGTAGACAAAGGTTATATGAACATAACAATGAAAGGTCATATAATCCTAGCGTCGAATTTAGGGAATATGTAAAAAAATATTCCAAAATATTTAAAAGAGTGTGCTACTTAGCCAAGTCATTGTATTTAAGCAACAAAATAAAGACTGCTTCTAATAAAATTAAAATGACATGGAGTATAATTAATAGTGAAACTGGTAAGGTCAACTCTCGCAATTCAAACTACCAGTTAAGTTTTAACAATAAATTAACTAAATCAGATCAGGACGTTGCAATGGTTTTTGAGAAATATTTTACTGATATTCCGATCTTAACCACTAAGTCACTGAATTCTTCTCCTACCGTCGCCGAATCATTACTTAAACAAAATGTAAATGTGTGTACAAAGAATTTTACATTTCATAAAGTTTCATCAAAAGATATTGTAAAATATTTTAAGACTATTGATATTAAGAGAACCGCCGATCTGTGGGGGATTTCTGTTAAAGTTATTGCGTCTATAATAGATACAATCGCACCTCAACTATCTATTATTTTTAATAGTAGTATCAAATCTGGTGTGTTTCCTGATTTAATGAAGCATAGTAAAGTAATACCTTTATTTAAATCTGGTAGTACATTGGACCCCGCTAATTTTAGACCTATTTCTGTACTGCCAACACTTAGTAAAATTTTTGAAAAAATTATTCTTGATCAATTGTTAATTTTTTTTAATGTAAATAAATTACTTCATAAAAATCAATTTGGTTTCGCAAGGGGTCGCTCGACAACTGATGCTGGTGTTGAGCTGATTAAATATATATTTAATGCATGGGAGAATTCACAGGATGCTTTGGGTTTGTTCTGTGACCTATCCAAGGCCTTTGATTGTGTTCACCATGAAACATTAATCAGGAAACTTCAACACTACGGTGTAAGAAATGATGCTCTTAAATTAATTATTTCATATTTAAGTGACAGAACACAAAAAGTTGTTATTAATAGTATGAGTTCTTCCGGGTCGATTGTACAAATGGGCGTGCCTCAGGGCTCAATTCTTGGCCCCTTTCTATTTCTTGTATATATTAATGACTTACCTTACATAGTAGGGGATAACCATGATATAGTATTATTTGCTGATGATACTTCATTAATTTTCAATTTAAAACGACAGTTATTAAATTACGACGAAGTAAATAATGCTATAGCTAAGTTAGTCAATTGGTTTAATGTTAATAATTTGCATTTGAATGGAACTAAAACTAAATGTATGAAATTCGTAACTCCTAATGTTAAACATGTCAATACTAATCTAATTTTAAATGGGGAGGAACTGAGTCTTGTTGATACCACCATTTTTCTTGGAATCACACTGGACGCAAAGCTTCAATGGCTCCCTCATATATCAAAACTAGCTAGCAGACTTAGTTCTGCAGCATATGCTGTAAAAAAGATTAGAACTCTTACCAGTGTTGAAACAGCTAGAATAGTTTACTTCAGTTATTTCCATAGCATTATGTCGTATGGTATTTTGCTATGGGGACACGCGACTGACACTGAAATTATATTTATTTTACAGAAGAGGGCCATTAGAGCAATATATAATTTAAAACCAAAAGAGTCACTGAGACAAAAATTTAAAGAAATTAATATATTAACTCTGGCCTCTCAATACATTTATGAAAATGTAATGTACGTACACAAAAATAAAAGTAGTTTTGCGAAAATGAGTGATATTCATTCTGTAAATACTAGGAACAGACACAAGCTGGTAGTACCAGTTACTCGACTCCACCGAGTCAGTGATTCATTCTTGGGGCGATGTATACGCTTTTACAACAAAATCCCAGAAAATATACAAAATTTGTCATACACAAAGTTCAAAAATGTTATTAAACTAAGTTTGTATAAAAAGGGTTATTATAATATTAAGGAATTTATAGATGATAATAACCCCTGGGAAGGGTGATCGCTACCAAGCTATTTCTAATTTGTCTTGTGTTGTTGATTGTAAACATGATCGTAAGCTATTATTAAAAAAAATAAAAATAGTCCCGCTGGGTTTCTTGCTGGTTCTTCCCAGGACAGAGGTTTTTTTGCGAACCAGTGGTAAATTAAAAAAATGACTTTCAATAAGTATTTTTATAATCTACATTGAATAAAAAAGTTTCTATTTCTATTTCTATTTCAAATACAAACTATTTTAGAATTTCTAACAACTTATCTGTGTCTTTGTAATTTAATTTATTTAGAAATTCCTCTACACTTATATTACAGTTCTTATAACTTAGACTATATACCTTTAGTGACTTGTTGAGCTTGTTATATAGAAAGAGTCCTAAAAATATGTAAAATTTGTTCACAAATGCATGTTTGGTTTGAGGGTTTACACAAACTAAGTCCATTCTTCTCCTGTCTATGGATTTTAAGTTAAATGGAAGTTCGGTATGCTGTTTTAATATGATGTTCAGGATAAACAACTGACGGACAGTTAGTACACTACATGCCAAGTAAAGTTGATGTATAGGAAACATGAATGGACGGAAAGTGGCTACCTTTAAAACTGCTCTCTGAGCACGTTATAATGGGAGCAATATTGTTTTAGAAGCTCCACCCCTGGAAGTAATGCCATAAGTGAGTATGGATTGACACAAAGCTAAATAGACCTGTCTTATCAATTTGAAGTCAGCGATGTTACGAAGATATTTAAAAATATATATTAATTTACGAACTCTTGCACAAAGTAAATGGAATTGCTTGCGGAAATTTAAATTTGTGTCAAGCGTGATACCTAGATATTTTATATTGTCTGTTTTTGTTAATGCAGAACATGCACATGCAGTGTCATTATACGAGTTACAATTATGAGCGTAAATATTTAGGTGAGTAGGTATGTTATTATTTCTCATTAAAAATAACATATATTGTGTTTTATCAGCGTTTAAACGTAGGAGATTATTAAGAAGCCAATTAGATACTGTGTTAAAGCCTTGTTGAGCGTATTTATATACATCATCTCGTGATTTAGCTGAGAATAACAGGGCTGTGTCATCTGCACACGACATAATGATACCATTTTGAAGTTGAAGATCGCATAATTCATTTATATAAATTAGCAACAATGTAAGCCCCAGGATACTGCCCTGTGGGATTCCATAAGAGCTGTTTTGTAATTCAGTACTTGAAAAGCGATCACTGAGGTAATCAGAAAAAAATTGTAGTTGAGTTCCCCTTATGCCAAGTGTTTCAAGCTTTTGCAATAGTATAGGGCAAGAAATAGTATCAAATGCTTTGGCAAGGTCTAAAAAGATCCCAATTGAGTGCATACCGTTGTCAAGATTACTTGTGACGTATTCTGTCAATTGGTGCAAGGCATCATTGCATGATCTCTTAGGCCTAAAACCAAATTGTCTGTCTGACAGCAAGTTGTTAGTTTCCAGGTATTTTATTAACCTGGTATTTATGATCTTTTCTAAAATTTTAGATAGGCCAGATAAGACAGAAATCGGCCTATAGTTACTAACTAAGTTTTTATCACCAGCTTTGTAAATAGGAGAAACCACTGCTTTTTTAAGCACTTTCGGGAAAATACCATTTGATAGGCATAATTGAATGATATGTGTTAACGGGGCGGCCAGTAAATGTTTAAATCTTTTGAGTATTCGATTAGGTATATTGTCTCATCCAACTGCACAATCTTCTTTTAAGCCAGATATTGTACTTAAAATCTCATCAATATCGGTATTTAACAATACAAAATAATTTAACTTAGAAAAAGATGTGGGCGTAAAAATTGGATTACGAGTGTTGTTTAATTTTAAAGTTATCTCTGCTATTTTTTGCCAACATTAATAAAATAATTATTTACTTTATTAGTTGCTTCGTTTGGGCTTTTGTCTAATGACAGTAGATCAAGTGGGGGTCCAAGATTTTTTGAACTGAAGGTATTATTTTTAATGAACTTCCATACAAGTTTACTGTTTTTACCGGCCTTTTGTAAAACATTTTTATCATATTGTATTTCGAGGTTTTTTAATAGTTTATTGCAAAAATTCCTATATCTTTTATAAGTAACAAAAAGTATTAAATTATCAGGAGAAGGTTTAGATTTTAAATGAAGTTTGTCTCTATTTCTTATACAGCGGACGAGACCAGGTGTTATCCAAGGTTTAATATTATAATACTTACGTGACAGTTTTATTGTTGATGTATTATTCATTATTGCGTATTTTAATGAATTTATAAAGTAACTCATGGACGTATTTGCATCGTCAGAGCAATAAACAAAGTCAAAATTAATGCTACGTATGTCGTTTTCAAGGTTCGTCATATGGACTTTGGTGTAGTTGCGTATGCAGTTTTTCTTAGGTAAGGCTAATTGTAATGTTAGTAAAATTGCTTGATGATCAGTAAGCGAGGAATTTGTAACTAATGTTAAAGAAGGGTTATTTGATTTAATCACAAAATGGTCTAAACAAGAGCCGCTTTGATGTGTAGGGTGGTAATGTTGTTGGTAATAGCCCATGAAAAGAGCAAATATTTAGGTAGTTATGTGCATGGTTATCTGTTTTCCCAGGGGTAATATTAATATTTATGTCACCGGTTAGGATTATATTTTTATATGTGCTAAATTTGCTTATGATGATATCAAGGGACTCTAGAAATCTATGAATATTTTGTGAAGGAAGTCTGTAAACTGCGATAACAATCGTCTCGGAATTAAATCGAATGATTAAGCAATTACTATCCTGGAATGTAGGTTCTGTGACAGTTACTTTTAAATTATTTTTAACATAGATTACTAAACCGTCATTTTGATTAAAGTTTTTCTCGGTTTTGTGTAGAGAATAGCCATTTAGAATCGGTAGATGGGATGGGAGGTTTGACAGCCAACATTCTGTAAGGATAATAATATCACATTTTATATCCAGTCTATGCAACAAACTTCAAACCCGGTTATATTCCGATTTATGGTTCTAATATTTTGTGTAAGTAAGATTAACTTACTTTCAGGACGTGAAAGGAAGTGTTTACAGTCATCAACATTGCATGTTTTGGCGTCAGACACAGAAAAGTAGTCTAGGTCATTGAATAATTGATTCGCCATACTTAAGCTTAAAGATAAACTAAAACTAGTGTTTAAGTTCAAAGTAAATAATATAATACGCGGCGCTCTTAGGCGCCCTCATAGTCTATGGCATTGATATATTTGTCCTCTGCGAATTTTCGTGCTGGACAGCTTTCATCACCAGTTTTGTGGTCGCATTTTCTTTTAAAACGTTTACACGTCGCGCAAACGGGGGCATGCGCTTTTTATTTTTTATTACATTCCTTAAAGGAATGCCCGAGCTCTCCACAGTAGTTACATGTAGGGCTACTTTTCCGACAAAATTTGGCTGAATGACCAAACTGCTGGCAGTTGAAGCATCATGTTACTATTGTAAAGTCTCTGACTGGGCATGAGGTCCAATTAATATTAATTCGTCCTTGATTGATAAGGGCCTTCCTGATGCTAGGTGACATTTCGACAATGTAATTACAGGTAGGAAGGTTTTTCTTATCTGATTTATGGCTCAGTTTGGCTGTTGCCAGGAAGGACTCACGCGTGGCATTGGGAAATTTATCGGCAATATTTTGTTCGAAAATGCACTCGAACACTTCTTTATCCGCCAGGGCTATAGGGACATCAACAATTGCAATCCTTGGACGTCGTTTAGTCGGTTCTTCCATGGTAAGGCCAGAAGATACAAGCTTCCCGGAGTTCTTTAATTTGTCGATATCTCCTTTTGCCTCAGCGCCAATTAAAACTCCCCCATTTTTGACCTTCCTAATGCCTCGGACATGTAGTTTGAGTTCTTCTGGGGATAATATTTTTTGTAAGAGGGATTTCGTGTCGTCACTGGATTTGGACTTGTCCCTCGGATAAATTGCTAGGGTATTAAGGTTGTTTGGGCGAATGAGGGTTTGGCCACCTTTTTTGACCGTGTCCGCAAAGATGGTTCCAGAGTCCGGTTTTGATGTCTCTTTGATACTATTCTTGAGTTCCTGCAGCTTTTGGGACAGGTCAAGTTTGTTCTGCAGAGATACGATGGAGGTCTGGGCTTTAGTGGCATCCATTTTGAGGGACATGTACTGGACTACCAATTGTGGTGTACCGTGGCTTACTTTTCGGCAAAGCGAGCTAATGCGCATTTTTTGATCAGAGTTAAGTTTTCCCTCCGTAGCGATGGAGCACACCTCGTTAAGGCACGGGTCAATGCTGGTCATCCAATGCTGCAACTCAGGAGTTGGAAGTGTTTTAATTCGTTCGCTTGAAGTGGGTGTCTGCATGGGCGGGGTTAATTGAGGCGGGGTGTGAGTGGTCCTGGCACTCCGGTTGAAGGGACTGTTCTCCATTTTAGTACCTATTCTAGATACAGCTAAAACATTTCAACAAAATCACTAACACAAATATAACTAACAGTTACTTCCGGATATTGTTATAACGAGGTCACGGCTAAGCACATACTTATTTAATTATTTTAATTACTATATGTCACGTCTATACACAATAACGTGCACTTACGAACTTCAATGTCTTCGTATGTTTGGATTCATAATAATATTTAATGAATCCAAACATACTTTACATAGAAACATAAAACTTATAAAATTACATTGACAAAACTTTTTAATGCCGACATACCAACCGCAACTTTACAAGGCGCAGGTTCGGCCTTACATGGAATACCGTTCCCATCACAGGGTTTGGACGCAATGACAGCTCCTTCCATTTGACCGCATCCAGCATAGAGCGGCTCAAATCGTTGACGACCGAGTCCTTTCTGATAGGCTCGATTAACTGGCGTTGTGAAGGGATGTTGCATCCCTTTACATTTGTTTTCATATCTTCCACGGGGAGTGGTCTGAGGAAATTTTCGGACTAATTCGAGCCGCCATATTTACGAACGCGCATCGTGGCTAAATATCCGATACCATCCACACCATTTAGGTACTTGGCGGTCCACCACTATACGTTTCACTAGGAGTTGTTTCCGCGTACAAACTATCTGTGTATATACGTGGAATCGTTTACAACCGGGACTGAGGTACCTTCAAAAAAAGAGCTTACTCCTTTCTTATAGGGCAGCAATGCGCCTGTAATCCCCTGGTGTTGAAATTGTTCATGGGGTCAATAGTTTTCTTGCTAATCAGAGCATCAACGCTAGTTTTTCTCGGGAAATCGTCGCCGAGTACCCGGAAAAACTTGTTTCTGAAGATTAGTGTTTGCTTAACAATGTCTCATATTGGGGGAGATTAAATATCGTCCAATTTAATCCCCAGAAGTTACAATTTTGCGCGTTAACCGCTTAGTCCCCAGATAAAATGATTGACACCACTAGCTCGCCTTGCGTGACGCGGCGTCGCTAAAAATAACCTAACCTTGAATTTGTCGTGCATTTATTTTCTATACAAGTCATTGTTAATTTAAATTTATTACTTGTTTCTGTTTATTTATTATGTTATATTACTAGTTTTAGTGCTTTTATTTCATTAAAAATATATTTTAATTGTACTCCACCACCACTCCACCGAGTCAGTAATTCATTCTTAGGGCGATGTATACGCTTTTATAACAAAATCCAAGAAAATATACAAAATTTGTCATATACAAAGTTCAAAAATGTTATTAAACTAAGTTTGTATAAAAAGGGTTATTATAATAGTAAGGAATTTATGGATGATTATAACCCCTGGGAATGTTGATCGCTACAAAGCTATTTGTAATTTGTCTTGTGTTGTTAATTGTAAACATGATTGTAAGCTATTATTGGGAAGAAAAATAGTCCCGCTGGGTTTCTTGCTGGTTCTTCCCAGGACAGAGGTTTTTTGGTTTTTTTTTGTAGTAAACGAAAAAAGTGACTTACAATAAGTATTGTTATAATCTACATTGAATAAAAAAGTTTCTGTTTCTGTTCCTATTTTACAGTAAAAATGTACTTACCTAACACAGTACAGCAGCGTGATTTTCACAATTATTTTTATATATTACTCGAAATTATTTACATAAAAAGATAAATTGTATTCACACAAAAACTTTTATAACAATTTTATAGTAAAACACTATACTAAACACTAATAAAACATTAGAAAAATCCAAAAATCAACTCAATAACACGCCACACGAACATATGAAATGATCGTAGATTGTAAATAAAAAAACATAGACTATGTTTTATTGAATTAGAGGATAGGAAATTTTACATTGAGCCTATAATACCAAACTTCTTCAAAGACAAGTAGTCTCTAAATATAAGTTTTTATGGTTTAAAGTGCTGTGGGTGGGTGTGGTCGGATCCGATCACTTGCAATTTGACGGAATATCGCCGTGGTCAAATCCGACCGCGTGCATGTTGAGAGGTGAACCGCTAGAAGGATCCCTTTTATCGTATCTCCTCAGTTTGAAAGCAATCCCCTTGCTGCCTCAGCTGGCATCGGAATCCTCGGCGTTGACATATCGAATAATGTGCAGTTTCATGGTCACTTGGAGGGAAAGGCCAAATTGGGCTCTAAAAAGCTTGGCGTGCTCAGCAGAGCGAGACAGTATTTTACGCCGGCACATCGCTTGCAACTTTACAAAGTGCAAGTTCAGCCTCACATGGAATACTGTTCATATCTCTTTGCCGGGGTACCGCAGTGCCAGCTCTTTCCACTTGACCGCATGCAACGCAGAGCGATTCGAATCGCCGACGACCGAGTTCTTTCAGATCGGCTCTATTCATTGACGCTGCGTAGGGATGTTGCATCCCTTTGCGTTTTCTATCGTATTTACCATGGGTTGTGCTCTGAGGAATTGTTCGGATTAATTCCAGCCGCCAAATTTTACGAATACACATCGCGTTTAAATTCACAATACCATCCTTAAAAAATTTACTTTTACACCTGTGTCACATTTGAAATAAATTTTGCTATTTTTAGCTTATAATGAACTACTACTAATAAACCTCTCTTAATTATTATTATTTGCCAATATACCGACACGTATAAGCAAGTTATGATTTGTATAAATTTTATTTTGGTAGATGATTCAAATTTTCAACAATTTTATGTTTTCAACCTTAATAATAATAATAATATCCTCCAGACCAAATTGTGGCCACGGCGGCCTGCCTCAACGGAGGCTAGCCACCGGCGCAGGACCAACGGCTTTACTCCGGGCAGCTACTGAGAATTTCTTGACTGAAAAACCCAATAATTGATTTTTTGGCCCGACCCGGGATTCGAACCTAGGACCTCATGACCAGTAGTCGCACTACTACAACGGCTAGACCAACGGGGCAGCCAAAACTTCAACCTTATGCTATTAGCTAATGTACTTTATTCATTTAACCGTTTCTGCAAATTTTTCTATATTGGTCAATGGAATGACTTATTTACTTTTTTATTTCCTGTTTAAAACTTTGTAATGTTTTAATTGTGATCATTACAGGTAGGAAAGGGCCCATTCGACCATTTCGTTTACATGCGACGTTATGCTCTGGAAACTATTTGTTGTAAGTATATTTTTATTTATAATTTATCGCAATATATATGGTGGTAAAATATGTCGTATATAACCGAAATAAATATCTGGATATTTATCTCATGCCTTTCATTCTGGTCTAGACTAACATGAAATGTATGAGAAATAGCCTCGATCAATTGCCAATCTATCTTATAAGCCTGGCAGTTATAACAAATCAGTCCTACAACACGAGGAGCCCATTTTTCGCTTTTAAGTATTAGAATGACTGATAAAAGACAATGTAGTCTATTTAAGATGTAATTGTCTTTTGGCTCCAATATCCAATAAAACTCCGCGTGAATTGTTGTGTGCTTCTGTGTGATAATTTTTAACAACATAGGCAATCCCATATATTGCCTCTTAATTGAGATATTTGCCACAAATACAACGCTGGGTAGTCGTATTGCCAACCACAGTCTTTTGAAGTTTCTATTTAAGAAGCAGTGCCTGGCTTAAATTGTCTCAAGGCTAACCTAAAATTAAAACTAAAACATATCTACACACATACAAACTGGTTAACTCTATATATCAACATACACACACACACATGCACACACACACACACACACACACACACACACACACACACACACACACACACACACACACACACACACACACAAACACACGCACACATCACTCATGTGCGCTTTATAGCCTTTTTGTAATTTGTACTTTTATTTTATTTTTTATTACTTTTATTTTTGATATCAATTGCATACTCTGTATAATGTTAAGTGGTAGACCGGAATCACCAAACACACGCATCTCCTTGCTTAAAGGGTGATCTCATTAAGTGTTTAATTTTCAGAAATTATATCTGTAGGAAAATGTAGAAATATATATATATATATATATATATATATATATATATATATATATATATATATAAATAGATAACTCTTTTTATTGAGTTTTAACAAAGTTACTACAATAACGGAAAACTTATGACTACAAAGGACTATGCGATCATCGCCTGGAGCGGCTCTTAATGCACTTCTATGCCTAACACCCCATGATCTCTATCTAGACAGGGAGGCGAGGGCTATTTTGTATAGGATTAACGCCCAGGGCGGTATGAACTTGCTCTCCTACAGATTGAGATCCATGCTCGACTCAATTAAGGAATCACCGGTCTTATGCATGATCTCAGATATTATGCGTCCACTACACACTTTTGATAAAAAGTATATAGTGGAAGTCCAGAGAAGACTGACTGAATGGCCAGGTTATATGTGAGGTCGGTAGTCTCATATGGTATAACGATGGGTCTAAAATGGGTTTGGAATTCACGGAGAATGCCCAAAATTCAAACTTAGTAATAATTTGGGTAGATACAAATTTTCGCCATACTTCGGTGTGCGGAAATCAATCTGAAAAAACACTACGTAAACCATAAAATTTACATTAACTCTGATAGTTAAGCAGCACTGCTAGCGCTGAGATCAAACTTAGTGAAATCAAAGCTAGTTGGAGACTGCGTGAACCATTTAAACGCCCTGGGATGTAACAACAGGGTCGTTTTAAGATGGGTTCCGGGTCACGAGGATACTGTGGGCAACGAATTTGCCGACAAACTTGCGCGGGAGGGCTCAAAGTGCACACAATTTGGACCTGAGCCATTTTGTGGAATCTCAAGAAGACTAGCCCGATTACCCTTGAAACTCTTTATCACAATAAATCACTTAAGATCTGGTCTGACACACCAGGCTTAAAACATTCTAAAACCTTAATCCGGGATTTTGATCGTAAATTCGCTTCAGAAGCCCTGGGATTAAGTAAAATTAAATTGCGCACTCTGGAAAGAGCCCTAACTGTCCACTGTTGTCTTAAAAAGCACATGTCCATCCTGGGACTAAGCAACTCAAGGATGTGTCGGTTCAGTATTACTCGCAGTGATACTGGTCTCTTTACCTAGAACTGCATAGCTGCTCGCATATAATAAAAGAATGACTACAAACGGTGGTCATATCGCTTTAAGCGATTTCTGCCTGACAAACCGAACATAAAAGGATATTATAATTTCATATTTTGACGGATTGGTGCAACGTGCAATATGAAATAAACAGATTTATTTTATTAAAAATTAATAATAATATACACAATATTTAATGATTATACATATATATATATATACATATATATATATATATATATATATATATATATATATATATATATATATACATATATATATATATACATATATATATACATATATATATACATATATATATATATATATATATATATATATATATATATATATATATATATATATATACATATATATATATATATATATATATATACATATATATATATATATATATATATATATATATATATATATATATATATATACAATAATTTTAATTTAATATATTCAAACATATACTGTAGAGAAAATTTAACAAAAAGAATGAGGTATATATGAAAAGAGGAAATACATATAATTTATTATTATGACGGGAACTTCAAATAATACACCTTAAATAGTTTTATAAAAGACTGTAAAGATTGCGCTTTCTGAATGTTAAGTGGTAATGAATTCCAAAGTCGCGTTGCTAGTGAAGTAAATGATTTATTATAAAATGAACTTACGCCGTAAGGAGTATTCAAAGCCAACCTATTCACTGAACGCAAATTGCGGTTATGAAATTCATGTCGATAGTGAAATTGTTCCTAAAGTTATCTTGGAGATTTCGGATCAAACAGTACACAATAAAGTAAAGAGAGTATATGAACATCCCGGCGAAGGCGAATAGGGAGCCACTTGAGTTGATTTCGAAACTGGGATACATGATCATATTTGCGTAAACCAAATATGAATCGAATGGATATATTCTGAAGACGCTCAAGCTTGTTTAATTGCTCCATGGTAATATCAGTGTAGCATATATCAGCATAGTCTGAAATAGGTAGCAAAATGGTATGTGCTAACGCAATTTTGGTAGAAATGGGCAGGAAATTATGTAGTCTCTTAAGACTTCCACAAGCTGCAAATATTTTCTTGCTTATCTGTTCAATTTGAAGTACCCAAGACATTTTACTGTCAATTAGAACCCTTAGATTTTTTACAACCTTACTATAAGGAATAACAGAATTCTCAAAACAAACAAAGGGCAACGTATGCCACGTAATTCTTTGTAGTGGTTTGCTGCTACCTATCACTATTCATCATCATCATTACAGCCTTTCACAAGTCCACTGCTGAACATAGCCCCCCCCCCCCCCCAAGTAATGCCACAAAGCAAGGTCCTGAGCCACTTGCATCCATCGACTTCCTGCATATCTTACCAGGTCGTCACTCCATCTAGTGGGGGGCCGCCCTACACTACTTCTACCGGTACGAGGCTGCCACTCAAGAACCTTTCTTCCCCATCAGTTATCGGTTCTTCGAGATATATGGCCGGCCCATTGCCACTTCAGCTTACTAATCCGTTGGGCTATGTCGGTCACTCTGGTTTTACTGCGGATATCCTCATTCCAGAGTCTATCACGCAGAGAAACTCCGAGCATAGCCCTCTCCATAGCTCGCTGAGAGACCTTGAGCATCTCATACGGCCAGCAGTGAAGGACCACGTCTCAGATCCGTAAGTCATCACTGGCTACACGCACTGGTTGTACACTTTAGTTTTCAGAAATGAAGGTATACCTGACGAGAAGATGTGTCGTAATTTCCCGAACGCTGCCCAGCCGAGTTGAATCCGTCGATTGACCTCTCGGTCGAGGTCGGACTTACCTAGTCGGACTATTTGTCCTAGGTAAACGTACTCGTCAACAACTTCGATCATAGTGCTCCCAACAACTACCGGCATAGGTGTGACATAGACATTAAACATGATCTATGTTTTGTCCATGTTCATCTTAAGACCTATCCGTTGGGAGGCACTAATGAGGTCATTGAGCATAGTGCTTAAGTCCTCCAGTGACTCTGCCATAACGACTATACCGTCAGCAAATCGAAGGTGAGTGATGTTCTCGCCATTGATGTTAATACCGTATCCTTTCCAGTCCAGTAGCTTGAAAACGTCTTCCAACGCAGCGGTGAAGAGTTTCGGGGATAAAACGTCACCCTGTCTTACACCTCTCTGCAGTTGGATAGGTTTCGAGCTCTGGTTCTGTACTCGGATAGCCATCGTAGCCCTACTGTACAAACACTTCAGCACTTCGATATACCGACAGTCAACTTGGCACTGCCGAAGGGACTGTAGCACCACCCAAATTTCGACGGAATCAAAGGCTTTCTCATAGTCCACATACGCCAGGCAAAGTGGCAGATTGTACTCTTCAGTCTTCTATACAATCTGCCGCAGGGTATGTATGTGCTCTATGGTACTGAAGTCTTTTCGGAAACCGGCTTGTTCGGGAGGCTGGAAGTCGTCGATGCTGCGTGCGAGACAATTCGTAATGACTCTCGAAAACAGCACGTAGACGCGGCTCAGAAGGGAAATCGGTCTGTAGTCCTTTAAATAGAGCGTTGTCACCTTTCTTAAAGAACAAGACCACCACACTTCTGCTCTACGCCTTTGCAGTAGTGCCACCATGGAGGACGGAATTGAAGAGCTTCTAAAGGACTTCAAGTACCGGTGTTCCACCCGCTTTCAGAAGCTCCGCTGTAATTCCATCCTCACCTGGGGCCCTGGTGTTTTAAAGTGAGAGCCATTCTAATCTCGCTTAGACTGACGTCCGGGATATCATCGGATTTGTGTCGGATAAGACTTGCTCTTGGATCGTTACTCACACATGCATGTGGCTCCAACGATGATGTGTACAGCTGCCCATAGAACCTCTCAATCACACTCATAATCTCATGTGTCCCGGAAACAATGCTGCCAGACTCAGTCTTCAGCTTTGACAGTTCTTTTTTATCTTTTTTTGTTCTTTTTTTTTTAAAACGTTACCCCTACACTAGGATTTTCTCCTGTATCGCGGGGGCAGTTTACAAACATAAATTGCACAAGGACATACATCCAGACCCGGAACAATTATTTGTAGGCTATACAAAATACTTGTTCCGTGCGGGATTCGAACCCGCAACTCCCAGCGCAGCCACTCATTGCTAAGTCACTACGCCACGGAGTCGTCAAAAAGTTGGTTCTTACCGGCAGACAAATCTCTGGCAAATACTTTGGAGCCCTGGTTCCACTCGATCGCTTCTTAAATACGAGCAGTATTAAAGTTGCGTAAGTCTCGCCGCATGCATTTGGAGATCTGTCTGTTCAGTTGCCTGTATGCTGTCAAATCTGTTGACGATTGCTGCCTCATCTCCCGTCTAACAGCCATGAGATTAAGTTTTTGTGTTCTTTTGCGGCGGGTCTTGCAGAACTTAGCTTCGACCGCATGGAGAGTTTCTACGAGCTTGTCATTCATATCGTCCACTGCATTGCAATCTTGTAGGCACTGAAAGCGGTTACGTAATTCGAGCTGAAAGGCTTCGGGATTCTGGATTAGAGCACGAGGGGGACGGAGCGTTGACTTCATTAGACGAGACCTCTCCAACTTAACGTTTAGGTTCAGTGTGCCTCTAACCATTCGGTGATCGCTGCCAGTTTTCACCCTTGCGATCACAGAGACATCACTGAACAGTTGGCGTCTGGTCGTCATAATGAAGTCAATCTCATTTTTTGTCGAACCGTCGGGGCTCGACCAGGTCCACTTCCTGTGGGGCCGCTTCGGGAGGAAAGAGTTCATCGTAAAGAGTCCCTCTTTCTCCATAAATTCGGCCAGCTGCTGGCCCCCTCGGTTCCGTTGCCCTACTCCAAATTTCCCCACCTTCAGCTCACTGCTTTCTCTTGTGCCTAGTTTTGCGTTGAAGTCTCCCATCAACACCGTGTAGTGGGTTTCGGAGGAATGCATGGCTCTGGAAATATTCTCATACATTTCCTTCACCTCCTCATCGGGATGTGCCGAGGTTGGTGCGTAAACCTGTATGACCTTCAGCGAATACCGTTTGGTGATTCCTAGTATCAGGTACGCGACCCTGGTCGACACACTCCCAATCTTAACAACGTTGTTGACGAGAGACTTGTGGACGATAAATCCGACTTGGCTATCTCTTCTTCCAGCTCCAGGACCTTCTCGTCAGTCCTCAGGGTGTGTGCGTTAAATGTTGCCAGGTCGAGTCGTCGTAGGTGGCAACCGAACCTCCACCGGAGATTCTTAGCACCCCCTGCCCCACCGTTACCATGGTCGCCATTGTAGCCAGGAATAGCGGGGCCGCCGGGGACTGGGGGCCGTCTATGTGTGTAATTGTTCATGGGGGTTATATTTCCATAGTTGCCAAGCTTGGCGAGCGGGTTGGCACAGTTTTTTTTGTCGTACAGTTGCTGTTACCAGGAAGATGCTGCTGCCTATCTCCTGCCTGTTTCCCTCTGTCGCCTTTTGCGACACCCACGGGAAGATATGGGGTAGTGGATATTCTTAACCGCCACTACACGGCTACCACCACTTCACTATTACCTGTGTTTTACTGGGGTTAACCTTGATTCCATAAGATGTGCAAAATTGAGAAATGATTGTGAGATAACGATTTGTGAATAGCACGACGGATGGAAGATTTTCAATAATTGTTTGAGAATATATTTGGAGATCGCCTGTATCAAGATGGTAGAGCGAAGAAATTCCTGAAGTCGTATTTGAATACATAATCTGGAGCGGAAATAATTATTAAATCAAGAAGAGAAGGGGTACTATTAGGAAATGAGAGAATAGAAAACAGAAAAAAGAGACTACAAACAACGCCTAAGAGAACTTTGAAGGAAGAAATTGTGACTTCAATAAAAGGATGTTCTGCTGCACTTTCAACAATTGAGGTTGACGATATGCTGACTATGGAGTAACGAATATCCTTACGAAGATATATGGCAATCCCACCACCAGTTCCGATAAGTCGGTCATTACACAACATATGAAAACCTGGGATTGCATACAAAATGGATGGTGAACAAGGCTTATGCTAAGTTTCAGAGACCAGAATTGCAGGTATGTTTTTGTTGTTTAAACTTGTCAGCATATCAGGATATTATGCGGGAATGCTCTGTGCAGTTATGTGTATATTACATTGAAATTATTAGCACATTCTAAGAAGCAAGAATCTAAGGAAGAAATGAGAGAGAGAGAGAGAGAATACTGTGAAAACTGTCATCTCCGTCATCTGAAGTACCCCGAGGAGCAATCACAAAATACTATATATATATATATATATATATATATATATATATATATATATATATATTCTTTCTTTTTGGTATTAGTTATAGTAATAAGCCAGTTAATCTGACAATGGGTTTGAAACTCTGTTCATTATAAATGAAAACATTTTCATTTCATATTGCAAAACTCTAACAAATTTAAAAAATTGTTACAGTGACTACAATGGGAGTTGATTTGAGCAAAAATAGCGTTCTTAATAACCAATACGAGCAAGCGATGGAGCAGATATTAAACAGTCTAACAGAAAGATTTCAAAAGTTCTGGTTGCACAATAACTTTATCTACAGTTGGTCTACTTTAAAGAAGAAGGATGATCAGAGTTTAAAAATATTGCACAATATGTCTGATAAGGTAAATTTTCATATTTTATACGTGTTTTTATTGTAATTATAAGTTTACTTTAGCTTTTGAAAATAAAACGTTTCGTAAAATTGCCGAAAAAGCGTGCAATCGGAGTCCGATTTCCTTTCGTATCTACGAAATTGTTAATTGTTGTTTACTTTACCACGTGCTCACCGGTGAAGGAGTTTTGCGTGATAGATAAAAACTATTTTGATATCTCAAATTCATGCGAACTTTACACGTTGAATAGAACTATATTTACGGATTTTATCGCGTATATCGCGTATACGTACATTTATCGCGTATATATTTTATTTGTTTTAACTGATTTTTAATTCTCGATCGGTTGCTTCGGTTTGCTTGGTTTCAGTTGCTTTACAGCACCCATGGTCACGGTGAGGACTGAGATATTTGACGTGCCAATGTCATAGTTAGTCCGGCTACCTTCAGTTTTTGAATATTAACTTTTGGTCCGATCTACGCAGAATGCTTGGGCTTGGACTTAATTTTGTTAATTATAGGATCCCAAGCAGATGGCTGCACCCATCCATCTTCTTTATTAAAATTTGAATTTTTTTTTTTAAATTTCAATAGCCTCGTGTTGCTGTATGGCAAATCTGTTGTAATGTTGGGGATAATATTGAACATTTTTACAGACTGCAGACTTCCAAGAGCATCGTTGGTTCACGTCAGCTATATGTTTTTCAAGCGGTTTTATAAAGAGAAATTAAAGAGGAATAAGAGGGAATTAAAAATAATTTAAAGAAATAATTAAACGCGATAAAATTCGTAAATACAGTTTTTTTTAAATAGAATATTTTGATGAAATATTGACGCATAATTAATACCCGGTACATGGCGATACTAGTTATCAATAGCGCCTTCTAGTATTGAGTAGCAGAACTAGGAGAGTAAAGATCCTTCGTGAAATTTCCACGCTAGAACTTTCTATAACCATCAACACCTAGTCTATCGAGACTGGTATACACTCGAACACTCCAGTAGAAGCTTCTGGAACTATCTGAAACCCTATACCAGGTGTTTGTGAAACGCTCCCGAAAACGAAGACAGACAATCACACTAATGATACATTTGATGACAAAAAGAAAATAGATCCCGATGTAAAATAATCATTTTCTTACAACTTTTAATTAGCTTTATGTTAGTATAGTTAAAATAAAACGATAATTTTATTAAAAAAATCTTGAAAAAACTTAAACATAAAACTAGCAGTGAAACTTCAAATACCTAACATCGATAAGGGTCTATATACTACGGCTACACAATACGCTACGACCCACAGCCCGCGATATAATAATTTACAACACTTGTCTAAATATCTAACTCATTTACTTAACCCAGTATTTTGTAACTGTGTTATTATCCAACTAACCACTTTAATTTGAATTCACAAGTTAAATAAGCCAAATATCTAGTTTGATTAGCCACTTAAGAAAAAAATTACTTAAATGAAATTTTAACATGGATAGAGTCATTTTTTTATCCATCGTGTAGATATATTCATTATTCTGATGTATTCAGTTATGTACCCATTCATATAAGTTCAGTAGTAGTTTTAAAAATTTGGTATGAAACAGCTTACCGACTAATTCGCTGGCCTTGTGAGATGCGGCTTTAATTGTGCTGGTCTAATAACCCACGGCAAAAAATCACCGGCAGTCGTGATCGCCAGGAACTAAAGCTTGCACTTTAAGCAATTTGTATGTGCGCACTCGGTAACGTTTTAACACCTTGTGAACTGTCCAGTATGACACACTTGTTCCATCCCGATGTCTTAAAATTTAATGATACTTTGTGTATATAGGTTCGGATTCCAGCGCAAGACATCTCAAATACGCTCCTCGGAGTGAACATTCACTTGACTTGACTGACTGGAGGAGGTGGACTCCAGCTGCTAGCGTAGCGTAGACCGATTTTCCAAAACTCGCTGTATTGCTGCTGTTATCAGATGAAAGTCATCGGTCGGGAACTTCTCTCGGTAAATTCGTATTGCACGCGAATTCCCGTGGGCTTCTACGAGGTACATTAACATGTTGCCGTATTCACGGGTACTATGACCGTACGCTTTGGGCATTACTAAAATAAAAAATAAAACATAAAACATAACAGGAAAAGTAATAACAACAAGAATTTAATAAACAAAACAACTGAACCGTCGCTCAAGTGCACGACAACACGGAACTGTCTCAATCTCAAACAAATGCCTACCGCTGGATTCATGTGTTCTTGCGGTAAGCAATTTGATCACATAGATCCTTAACCGTTACGGCATTCCCAACTTTTGTTTTATAAGTTTAGTTATCCCTATGACAAGTTTTCATATGCAATTTAGAAGTTGTCATTTTTAATACAATTGGGCAAACCATACCGTACCATTTTTTTAAGCTATTGCATAGCTTCTATCGCGGGCCTTGAGCGCGGGGACCGAATCCAGAAATTTCGTAACGAAAAAACCTCTCGCTCCCCACTCCGAAGGGCACGGAGGTGTGGCTTGAAGGCCGTGCATTGTCTAACGTCGTTTCTTTACGGCAGTCTTCGACACGGTGTTTGTGTGCGTGCAACTAGACGTATTGTACGACTCTACGAAGCTCGCACGAATCGAGACGAGCTGCTCCGAAATCGGACGAATACATAAGCAGCTGTTTATGAGAAAGTATATAGGTGTATAGGTATTTATGTAAAACAGTGAATAGCTGTACTTGTAAAATTTGTGTATAAAGTGTTTTGAATATGAATGAACAAAGTGCATTTATTATTTATTTATTTAATAAAAGAAAAAAAATTGTTTTCTTATCGGTCACCACGCTCAAAAAGTGTAACTTGAATTAATATCAAAGAAAAAGAAATACTGCATAAATAAAATAAATAAATAATTATAATTGCATAACTTGATACAAAATGCTATGCAATAGCTTTACCGCGGCAGTCCCCGAGTGCCACACGTCTTTTTTTACGTGGGGAAATGCCTATGCATACCCGCCTTGTGGGGGACAGGACGGGTTATGTCGGACTCGCACCGACTAAAACCCCATGGTGTTCCACCTTTGTCACATATTGGCAGTGCCACTCCCTTTTCTCCTTCCTAGGTAAGGCGTACCAGAACACGTGGCGCGCCTTCTTCCACGGTCTCCAATTTACCTGCGCAACAGACGCCTACCAGTTCCAGTCTTCCTGACCCCAGCGGCGGATTTGGTCTATGGCTCCGCCGCCAACCAAGATTCGACTGCGGAGGGTAGGGAGAGCGGTGCCTCGCAATACCGCCAAACTTCTCCCCCCGCAGCCCCACCACCACCGCATCAACGGTGCGGCCCTGTTTGAGTCGCGGAGGATAGGTCGAGTGGCGCATCGCCATACCAATACTCCTCTTCATCCGCGACTCCACCTCGGCTGCAGCGGTAGGGTGTGAGGACACCCCTCTCGCAGCAGTCCACCAGCACACATCCGAAGTGGGCTCACTCACCTCGGGACAGCCATGTGGGTTTCTCTTTGTTCACCGCGGGTGACTAAGCCACGGCTAATAGGCCCTCCCGCCACGACAAGCTGGGAATCCGTTCGGGGGGAAACAATACTACCCTGACGCAACAAGCAGTTCGTTATCACAAAAATGATATTGAAATTAATTAACGTACTTAGCTGGGTATTCACGCAATTGTAAAAACAATTTCATCGTTATTTTTGATTTTGTTAAATAAAGAAAGAAATGAAATGGTAATGAATAATTTAATAGTTAAAATCAATTGTAATTATAATCGACAGTAAATTATTATATCAGAAATAATGTAAAAATAATTCTTTTACCGTTTTTTTTACACTTCCCATATTTTTGCAACAAGCATTAATCCATGGAGTATTTAAATTTTTTCCCTTGTTAACATCAAAAAGTACCAACAAATATTTTCAAACAAAGCACCACAAAGTTTTTTCAAAATCCCAAGATTTCCTCCCAGCATAACTCCATTCTCCAAAACATACGCCGCCAAATTTAATTCCCTGCAATTTGGACTATTTCCCACATGTTGGCATAGCTCAAGCTCTGTTTTAAGATTCAGTAATTTCATGATTTTCTTTATGAAATTGTCGTTTCATATAACTGTAACAACATGATGGAGCCTGATTAAGGTAATAAAACGTTGTGAAAAATGATTTTTTTTGTCTTATCTCAAAGGTATCGTTAGTACTATAGTCTGTATTTGTTTTCGGGTGCATTTTCGTTGGAATTACAGCACCCGTATAAGGCCGGTATAGACCACGACCCGGTGCAGTATTAAATTGGCAATTCAAGCAAATACTTCAAAGCGACACAACTGCGAACTAATGTGATAAATAGTACAATTATGTTTTGTTATTATTGTGATTTTAAGTTATAATTAGTGAACTCTAATTAAATTGTAAATTTTGGTGATTCCCTCAGCGATTTTTATTCTCTTGAACCCCAAGCTCGTAATAGTTGAGACGACAGGGAGGGTATCCATACCCGAAGTCAACGTCAGCACGAGACGGACCAGAGACGTCGCAGATGTCGGTGAGCCAGCTGCTGACCACAAAGGTCGGCGCGTCACCAGCTTCTGCATCTACAGCAACCGACTTAGTTGCCCAGGTGATGATGGTGCAGGAACAAACCTGCCGACAGGAGGAAGAGGCCCGTCGGTTGGAAGAGCAGCTGCAGCACAGACAGAAGTACCAGGTCTATCGTTTGAAAGAGCAGGTCAAACACAATAAGGAATAGCATGTGCTCCTCATGATGGACCTTCGCACTCTTTGAGAAAGAGATAACGGAGGTGAAAGATAGGGTTGCCAAACTTGACAACCGCCTGTAGGAAGCCGAAACCCAAATCGATCAAGTAAACAATCGAGTTGAAAACGTGATGACGATGTGAAGAAAACGCTGGATGACCTCAAACTTAGGGATGGAATTACAGCCCCCATAGTAGCTACAAAACCATCGCTACATAGATTCAAAGTGCCGCCATTTGACAGAACTTCTTCCTGGTCGGCGTACAAACTCCAGTGTAAGGGAGTCATTAAGACAAACGGCTAGAATATCAGTCAGGCCATGAATGCTATCACCAAAGGCCTAGGTGACCAGGCTTTAACTGTACTGGAAGCTTTTGGTAGGGAAATGACTTACGAGCAGCCCAATGCCTCAAGCATTGGAGGCGAGATATGGCGACGTATTTCGTGCGCAGCTCGAAGATTGCGTGTAAAGCAGCAACAAAAACCCTAGCAGTGGTCTCTTGAGTTGAGAAAAGCATACCATCCAAACCACCTTCAAATACCTTCGAAAAGCATACGAGTCTGTACCTGCGCTCATTGAAGGTAACCTGGTGCAGAAATTCATCGACAGCATCCACGACCATGAAGTCAGAGCTGCTGTGAAACTCGTGCACCACGAGACGCTTTATGACGCCTTGGCCCATGTACTGGAGGTGGAAGCCGTGCAGTTGGATCATCGTGCTCATCGCGTCAGGGAGGTTGCAGCAGCTACAGTTTGTGACCACAATAAAGGATACAGCCCTAAGCTGTAGGGAAACGGGCAATCTTTGAACCAGCTGCCCCAAGCAAACTGTAGAAAGGGAAGATAATCGATGTAGAGAGGGTAAAAAAGTGGTATCTGTAATGATACTCGGGATATACCAGCTCAACAATGAGTGAAAGGGTAGCCTAGAACATGCGCTGCATGATTATTTGGACATAAAGCTGATTTCAAATTAATTTAAGGCCAGTGCTCCCAAGCCAGATAGCAGCGACATCTCAGCGATAAGTTTGACCACGAAAGGCTATTGGACTCAATGGAACAGCTTGCAATAGGATAGAGCCATGTGCCGTACATGGGAAAATTGTCAGTGAAAACTATCATTAGCGAATAGTTGTTCCTAAAGCTAAAGTACTGGATGTTTTACAGCTGCATCATAATGGTTGTTCAAGGTTCAGGCAATCTGGGAGTTCAACGAACTCTACTGAAGAACTGAGAATGGTTTTACTGGGTCCACTGTTGTAACGCTGTCGTGGTCTGGTGTGCGTACAAGTTGTGCGGCTGTAAAGGGACATTAGATTCATAGTAGAGGTGCATTGAAATTATGTAATGTTGGTGCACCATAGGGAGGGATAGCCATTGACGTTACGGAACCGTTTCCGGAATGTAAAAGTGATAACAAGTATTTCATGGTTGTGATGGATCCCTTCACTAAGTGGCCAGAAATCTTCGTTACTCCAAATGAGGAAGCTTTAACAGTTGTAGATAAGCTAACTCATTGAGTGTTCTTTTTTTTTTTCAATTATCTTTAGAGATTCACAGCGATCACGGAAGGAATTTGAAATTCATATAATCCAGGAAACGTGCCAAATCATGGGTACACATAAAACAAGAATAACTTCCTACGACTCACAATCTAATGGAATGGTAGAACGATTTAGGTATCTCTCCAATGTCTGATTCGTGTACGTACGTCTGTGACACTAGCATTCGCAAACCTCGGAGGAGAATTACGGCCGCTTGCAGGCCTCATCATCGGAGTACCACCTGATGTCTCACGCAGTATAACCGATTATGCAAATGACTTGCGGAAAAAATGAATGTAATTTATGAGCACGTCAGACCAGTAAATATCTGACCGCAAAATGAGCAACAAAAGGTTTGACGAATGTTCACGCGTGCGGTTGCACAATCCAGTTCGTAGCAAAGGGAAATCTTCTAAGCTAAATGAGACGGACCGTACGGATTGTGACAAGGTTTAATGACGTAGCCTACCGAATACAGAAATGTGCAAGAGGTACTCCTAAGTTCGTCCATGTGGATCGATTGACGCATTATTACGGGGACAGTGTTGCGCGATACTATTAATGCATGGTACATGGTGACACTAGCGCCTTCTAGTTTCGAGTAGCAGAAATAGGAGATTCAAGATTCTTCTAGAAAATTCCATGCTAGAACTATCTAGAACTATCGACACCTAGTTAGTCGTGACCGGTATGTACTCATTCTTAATGTTTCTACACAGAAGGATCTGGAACTATCTGAGGCCCTATATAAGGCTGGTATAGACCGCAACCCGGTGCAGTATTGAATTGAATTGGCGAATCAAGCGAATACTTCGAAGCAATACACCTGCGAACTAAAGAGAACAATAATACAATTGTGTTTTGTTATTAGTGTGGTTTTAATTTGATATTGGTATTCTGTAATTAAAGTGTTAATTTTGGTAATTCACTCGGCAGTTTTTGTTGTCTCGAACCCCAAGTTCGTAACAATATTGTGGAATCTACCAAATGGAGTTGCACGGAATGCCTGCTCCGTTGCTCTTTCAGATTTAAGTGGAGATGTTTCCATGGATTGTCTCCTCTCACTGTCAGAGACACTGTGAGAGGTATAAAGGCTGTAACGTCATTTTTTGCTTCTTAGTTACACTTGAATCGAAACTGAGAAAATAATAGTAAAATTTTAAAAAAGTGTTTTTTTTTTGTAAATAAAGGTAATCAGAAATATTGAAATAAATAAATGCCAGAAACATTGATATTAAAGCATGTTATTCTACAATTTTTAAATTATTTAATCAGGTATTGCAGGAACGTAAGGCTGCATATTTGAATAATAAGAAGAACGGATTTGAAGCATCAAGTGGTATGTATCTTAATTAAATAAAAATTTAAAATGATTGTGGCTTACTAACACTAGAAAAAACACAGATATTTATTAAATGTCCCTAAAGACTTACAAATTTGCGGGATAATTAATAGAATCGGGCGTCACTTTGCGGAAGTAATCATAACTACGTTTAATTAAATTTGCAAAATTTTGTGACAGAGTATTAACGCTAATTCATAGTTACTCGAATATAACTATAAGCTAATAATTGTTATTAGATTGGTATATTCATTGATTTTTACTTTTAAAATTTCAGTTTCTGCCAAATGGCTTATGTAAATAACCGCTCTAACTAACCACGATGTGTCTATTACTTTTGCTCTCTGCGATTTTTACTACGTGACTCTCATATTGAAGATTATAGTAATTAGAATGAAAGTTTTGGCAATCATTTCCAAATATTGCCTGGCCTATATACATCTGTCTACACCATTCTCAAAGTTGTTCTTACTTGAAAAAACTATCATTGAGAGGTTGATATACTAATGAAACAACTTCCGACGATAATAATTTGGTATGAAAGGACTGTTAAACTGAGGATATTTGAGAACAGTTTCAGGGATGTAATACCCCCTCCACTTTACCACGGTATAGTTTTTGTTAGAACGTTCAATGGGTATCGAACTTGCTTTACACAATAGATGTCTTAATATCTTGGAGTTACTGCATTTATTTTGGCACCGCTGCTGAGACCGTAACAGCCTAAGTATTGATGGAGTCGAAGTGCACAGAAACAAATTATAATGTCCTCCAGACTGAATGTTGGCCACGGCGGCCTGCCTCAACGGAGGCGAGCCATCGGCGCAAGACAGTATTATAGTACCCAAGGGTATGCGCAAGCACAGGTGCACTTTCTATTCCCTCACTCTCATAATCCGATGGTATGGTAAACCGACACGACCGGAGAGAGATCAGGTGCAGGACCAACGGCTTTACGTGCTTTCCGAGCCACGCGGCTGAGACACCGCCAACTTCCTGACTCTGGGCAACTACTGAGAATTTCTTGACGGAAAAACTCAATAATTAGTTTTTTTTGGGCCCGACCTAGGATTCGAACCCAGGACCTCATGAAAAGCAGTCGTACCACTACAACCACTAGACCAACGAGGAAGGCAGACGAATTATAGACCTTTACCGTCACAGCCTATCAATAATCCAATGCTAGACATCGCCAACCCTAGAGATTGGCTCATAGGACAATACTCGCCGTTGTTGCTTCACTTATGAGGCGGGTTGGTTATCGCAGTTTTTATTTTATAGTTGTTGTTAAGAAGGTGCTGTTGCCCAAATCCTAATTGTTTTTCCTTCTGTCGCCACTTACGATATCTACGGGAGGATATGGGTCGGTGGATATTATTACACCACCACTAAATAGTATACAACACATAAATGACTCACACCATAGATTTATTTGTCTTCTGTGTAATGTACCTAATTATATATATGGGCTATGCTGCTACAGCCTCTTAGAAATCTCACCTAGCACGGACGTTGGAAGTTGCAATATCTCAGCACGAGTCGCGAGTCCCTAAAATTATTCATTAATGTTTTGATAACTTTTATTACAAAATGAGTTGATAACTTTTATTACCGTATTATAACCCGGTCGTGAAAGTTTTCCTGTCCTATAAGACTAAGTTGAATAACTGAAGGAGCTACATTAGAATGGGTTGTCGCCAAGTTGTAAGGTTATAACTGTGTACGTTGTGTTGTAACTGAGCCGACTTTTCACTCTGGTATGAGATGCGACCCAATTTTGCTCTAAACTAAATAATGTATGTTTAAGTGAACCCAGAGTGAATTGCATAGAGTATAGATCCAGATCAAAATTAATTATATTACGATGTTTTACAAAGAAATTATGGACCTGCGTATCAAAAACTTGATTTAATATGAACTTGGCACAATTTACAATAGTAAATGTTATACTTTTGATGACGTACTAACTGTTTGAGGGTTGAAAGATAAAGGCACAAATTGTATGTCCCTTGCTGTTACAATGACATAATGGATTGTTATTGATATAATACGAGTAATTAACACTGTTTACGCAATCTAAACTGATCTTTAAGTACTATATGATATTAATATGTTGAATGTATTTTTAACAATTATAAACTTTACTAACAGTTATTTGCACCTATAACTTACAATATACTTATTATGTAAACAAAATTATATTTATAATAAAGTTCAGATGTTTGAGCGGCGTGACTTACTACAAACTAACTAAAAACTACTATACAAACTTCATTATACTTTCACTTATTAAATGCTCTCCCAAAGAATAAGATATATTAAAAGAATCTAAAAAAAAAAAAACTATCAAATATTTTTAAATTTTTAGATACCAAATTTAAGGCATTCTTAGATCTTCTTTTGGAATTATCGATTGAAACGGGAGCTTTTAATGACTCAGAAATAAGGGAGGAAGTAAATACAATGATTGCCGCCGGACATGATACTACGGCGGACGTTCTTATGTTTACATTAGTATTAATAGGATCCTATCCAAAGGTACAAGAGCGGATAGTTGAAGAGTGAGTATTTTTTACATCTGTTATACTATCGTTTGTAAGATCTATAAAGGGAAAAATTTTTGGATTTTGAATCGTTTGGCAGGAATTGGGAGTAGTAAAGTATATGTGTTTGGTAGAGGTTTGGTCCCAGGAAATAAAAATTAACTAATATAACCTAAAAATGGGTTAAACGTATAAAAAATGCTAAATTAATGTGAAAGATGGATAATTACAACAAAATTTTGTGTAAGAGCGACAAGGACGTTAGACCATGGTATATTATTATACATTTATGGCGTTTTTATTCTTCAGTGGTCTACACTCTAATAAAAATTACTAACAAACAATAAATAAATGATTATCACATATTTGACATATAGAAATGCTTTCAGTTGAGTTAGATAAGCGCAGCTCCCCCTACATCCTTCGTGGTTATTTTTTCTTTACCGCCCAGAAATATGAGGGCTGCGCTGCGCTTTGCATCCACCACGGCCTTCGTGGTTATTCTTTTACTGCCCAAAAATATATGAGCACCCAGAAATCCTTACAGTTGTTCCTTCCCCCTCGCCTCTCCTTCCGGAGAGAGACAAATGTTTTCATTTTGAGGTTAAGTCTATGGGATTTTATTTATATTTTTCTCAAGAACGGTGTATTAACTTTTCCTAGGAGTGGTTTCGGAGTGTAGGTGACACTTTCACTCCCCCTTCCCCACCCCACACTATCCCTCCCCTTACTTGCTAAACATGTCTGAATTTTATCGATACTGAAATTAAATGTATGAAATTCAGAACTCAAAATGAAGAAGCTTTAAATACTAATATAATTTCAAACGGGGAGGAGCTGAGTCTTGTCGACTTGTCTTGTAAAGCTTCTACGTGGCCCCCGTATAACAAAATATCAAGCAGACTTAGTTCTGCAGCATATGCTGTAAATATATATAAAAATACCAGTGTTTAAACAGCTGGACCAGTTTATTTCAGCTAATTCCATAGCTCAACGACGTATGGTATTTTTCTATGGGGACAAGTGACTGACTTTTTCTAGGAGTGGTTTCAGAGTGTAAGTGTATGTTGTATTCGTTTTACAGAAGAAGGCCGTATGAGAAATCTATCATTTCACTTTCATTATCAAATCCCAAAGAGTCGCTCTTAAATTTTTTTCCATTATTAACTTTCGGATCTCAATAAATTAATGGAAATCCAATGTATGTACACAAAAAATAGTTTTGAAAAAATAAGTAATAGTTTTTCTGTAGATACTAGGAACAAGCTAGTCGAGTTGCGGGAGCTGCCGAGAGCTTTTTAAAAACTAATTAAAACTACGTATTCACAAAGAGAGATGTGAATTTATTCTGCCCATTGTCTTTTTACAATTCTTAATCCTAAGCTTACAGTCTACTTAAATTACTACATACTCAGCGTTTATGTATTTATGCTGATGGACGCTTTATACGTATTATGGGTGGTGCTGGTGTAACCATAACTACTCCCGCCTCAACTGCAAAATTATCGGCAAGATTTGGATTCCGATGACTTTGCATACAATGTAAGAGCTTAGACTTATTTTTCCAAATTACAATAATAAGGCTAATTAAAACTAACATAACATAGAGTAGTACAGTAGCTAAACTAACACTTTTTTTATTCACTAAGATTTCACTTTCACTTTCCACTATTTCACTTTTCAGTTTGTACGAGAGATATTTTAGTTCATCCAAATTAACGCCATTTAAATTCACTGTTTTCTCCGCATTTGTGGGCTGCTCTATCAATTTTGGTAGAGATAAAATAGGTGTCACCTTATGTTGCAGTTTTCCTGAAAAGTATCGTTTCCGGTGTAATTTAATATTGCCTAATTTTACCTCATAGTTTTCATCGATTTCCAAGAGGTAAGTGCCCTTTATAGCATTTCTTTGAGTGTCATCACCACACGTTTTTGTAAGCATTATTTCATTTTCTGTAAATAGGATCCAGTTAATAGGACCAATAGACTGTATCTTAACACTTTCCAGCTCTACTATTGATAGTTTACAAAGGCTTAGATTTGATGCGACGTTCATGAGTTTTTCTATGCATATGTTTTCAGGTCAAGAGTACTCGGATACCTAGACGTGCATGTATGAAGAAGTTAATGAACCTGAAAGAGGCGAAAGAGGTATGTAGGGATCGTGACACTTGGCGATCTGTTCTCTCTGGCTACCCCGTTAGGGATTGTGCGTGACGATAAGTAAGTAAGTAAGTAAGTATATGTTTTCAGGATACTGCACGATAACATTTTCCTCACACAGGAACTAGTTTGCTGCTATCTCCTGACATGGGCCATTTAAGGGTAAGTACGTGTGATCTTTCACCATGAGGTAAGTATATTTGGGAAAAATAACAGTTGTTCTATTATAGGTGGGATCAAACATAGGTGAATCATACATTTTAAAATAAGTGTATGTAATATTATCAGTCAGAGGTATATCCATAATGAACGTTATTTGATTTTCTTTTAAATAGGTCTTAACAGACATAGATCTTTCTAAATTAACTAAATTGTTTTCAGTAATAGGATACAATAAACTATTTGTTTGAGATTCAAATATAACTAATAATTCAGTGGAATTAACAATGGCTTGATGTAGAACGTGAAGTTTAGTAAATGCTAATGCCGTTTCAATTTCGCTTAAAATTAAGTATATAGTTCTAAAATTATTGACAAACATGTTAAACATACTTAAAATATATGTGGAGTATATGCTGTTATAGTCTTTAGTTATTATATATTTTACAATTCTTTCTATACATTTCATTCGTTCATTTACAATATTCATATTTTCCAGTAGAGATCCAGTTCTATTTATGAGAGTCAAGCATGTCCGAGATTATTGTTATTTTCTTATTAGTGTGCGTTTGCTGGGTCTTTAATTGAGATATGAGATTGTCGTATTCTACTGCATCATTGTGGTCTAAGTTTCCTGTAAGCGCTTTGATAACAGAACCTAATGGATTAATAAGAGCGCGCTTGAAATGTATCGCAGGTATGAGTTGTTTAAACTTTTCTACAGCTAAGTTACTTAAATAATTTACTTGTGTGTTCATATTTTGAAAATCATTTACGTATGACTCATGGATATCTATTAAACTGCTAAATTCTTTATATTTATTGATATTAAAATTTAAATCATCTTTTTTGCTACTAAAGTCTAATTGCTTAAATATAACCCACCTATCTACTTCCTTGTATGCTTGTCCTTGCTTTACGGGTAACATGCCTGGATTATGCTCAACCTTTAGAAGTTGAATCATCAGATTCAGGTTCATGAAGATCGCCAACAACCTGTGGAGGGCGTTTCACATTTTTGAGGTGCACTTTAGTTTTTCTTTTCCCTATCGTTACAGGTATTATGTTTCTTTCAACATCCCCTTGCATTTTCGCCTTTTGATACCTAGGCTTATGCTTACTTTTTCTTATGTTAATATTTTTAATAAAAACCGTATCGCCTTCTTTAAAATCAATTCCAGATTCCCCGCTTTTCTTTTTCCTAACCTTTTCTTTATCTGTATGGACTTTTTCGGAAATATACCTATATAATTATTTGTTTCGTCGTCTTTAACGAGTTGCTGTGTATATGCCTTTTCAAAATCTACGTCAAATATTTTACCAGAATCGGTATGACCAAATGCTACTTCAAAGGGTGTTAATCCTGTCGTTGAATGAATAGTATGATTATATGCCATGACTTTGCTCATAATTTGCAAGTCTGTATATTTCAATTATAGTAGAATGAAATCTTTCGATAATGCCTGTCGAATTGAGGTTATTGGGAGTTGTGATATGAGTTTCTATTTTATACATAGATAGGAGCTGACGCATAAGTTCGTTATTAAATTCAGTGCGTGGATCAGATGATATTTACTTAGGAATTCCGTACTTAGAAAAATATTTAATTAATGCTCGCGCTACTTCAGCGGTTTGTCGACTTGCAATCTCTAAGGCATGCCCTAATTTGCTAAAAGCATCCACAACGGTTAAATAATACTTCTTCTTAGTAGTAAATAAACCTATAAATAGTTCCTGAAAGGGCGCATGCTGAGTTGATGTGAGTTGTAGTAGAGGTTTTATTGGTTTCTTATCATACTTCATTAATTTGCAAGGTTCACAAGCATTTATAACGACAGCTACAGTGTCTTGCATATTTTCCCAATAATAGTTTCTGCGCATTCTTATCATAGTTTCTTTCACACCGCTACGACATGTTTTTCCTTCATGGTGTTTGAGAATGACAGCTTTTTGTTCTTTTTCATCCTCCACATATACTACGCGTTCTGTACATTCAAAGAATTGTACTGCATCCTTCTTAAAGAGTTCTATAATAACTTTTGTAAATAATTTCCTGTGCTCAGCGTTCTCGAAATTAATAAAGTATCGACTCTTAAATTTTATATATTCCTTTAAAAATTGTTTTAATAATGCTTCGTTTTCTAGTGAGAGAAATACCTCTAGTACTTTTTGTTTTGCTCTAGATGAATTTCTGACTTGTAGTTTATTTTGGAACCAAGAAAATACTAGGATCTGATTTGGTTTGGTATCTATTGCCTCGCTCAAAATTGGGATTGCTGTTGACTCAGGTTCAATATTTGAGTGTATCGTGTCTGTTCAGTCACAACAGTTGTATGTTAGTTACAGATGGTACAGAGTAATTTTCTTCGAACAATTCTACATGTTAATGTTAAGTTTGACAGGCCTGTTGATCTAGTGGTTAGTGACCCTGACTGCTGTGCCGGAGGTCGTGGGTTCGATTCCCACCCAGGACAAATGTTTGTGTGATGAGCACGGTCATTTGTTCTGTGTCCGGGTGTAATTTATCTATAATATGTATGTATTTAGAAATATATAAGTATGTTTATCAGTTGTCTAGTACCCATAACACAAGCTCTGCTTAGCTTGGGACTAGATGGCGCTGTGTGATTGTTGTGGAATATAATAAAATAAAAATAAATAAAATAAGTCACACTCAAGTCTGAGTCTGTAATTATCACTGTTTCCGGTTGAAGCTCAGGTCTGTATTTTTCAAGTTCTTTTAGTTGGCGTATTACTTTTTGTATGTTATCATCCACATTAGCATCCATTGATGCGACGTCTAAAGCATTAAGTTTTATGCGAGACAAGGCATCTTCATTCATATCGTTTAGGCGTAACTTGTTTAAATTTTCAAGCAATAACTGGTCCGTTTCCAGATCAGAGTGATCTATAGAATTTACATACGGTTTATATTTCAGGTGGTTTTCGGAGGTTTTTATTTGAAACTTTTCAGTCTGTGCAGACACGTCATTATCCTCTGAATCATTGTTTTCGTCGACCTCTATTATAGAATTTTGCAGTCTACTTAAATTACTACATACTCAGCGTTTATGTATTTATGATGATGGACGCTTTATACGTATTATGGGTGGTGCTGGTGTAACCATAACTAGCTAGTAGTACTGGTAACTCGACTTCGCCGTCAGCAATTCATCTTAACCATTGTTTACGCCTGATAGTGGATTGCCGTGCCCCGAGAGGGGTGGAGAGAGGCGAGGGGACTCAGCGGCCGGCTGCATCATGTGTGCAGTCAGTCGCCCTTTTTGCATCGAAACGTGCGGTATGGAGGCCGCACGGCTCGGCGCGCGGCACACGCGCAGGCGTTACCCGGTTGGGCTTTCGGGATTAATATAATTGAGCTTCGTAGGGACGATCTTGAGTTATCTTATATTAGTTAATTCTTTAGTGTATTGTGAGAAACCGTCAATTGAATCGACGCGGTGTTAGTTTGTTCTACGTCGGTCTGTGTCATTGAACTTTGACCCACCGTCCTTGAGTTTGCCGCGTGTCCCTAATTAACGTCGATGGACTTGATGGTTTGATCCTAAGACAATTGATTGTACAATAACTAATAGGTGATAAAAGAGCATAGTTTCCGAGAAGATGAGGTGCTGTGGCTGCCTGCCCCTAAGATGGATCCTATCTTTGAAGAGAGGAGATGCCCTCGGATCTACTGTTCTGCAACCAGCGGGGATATCAGGTTACACAATTGAACACGCACTGATCATGACTCAATCACACACATACTTACACCTGAATCTTCCTATGGCTAACCCTACTTCGACGAAAAAAGGTAAGTTTTGTTTGGTTCTTTGTTAGCCGCTATAGCTTAATATTCCACAGGTCTTTTACCCTCCTCTGGTCTATCCGTCGAGCTGTGCCAATATGGGCCCTGGTGCCGCCAGACTATGGTCAGGGTAGTCCGAGGCAGTAACAACCATGTACAAGCTTTTAGAACAAAATCCCAGAAAAAATACAAAATTTGACCTCCTAGCAGTTCAAAATTTTGGTAATAAATTTTGTATAAAAAGGGTTGAAATAATATTAAGGAATTTATAGATGATAATAACCGCTGAAAATTGGGTGTTGGCTTCCAAGCGATTTCTAACTTATTTTATGTTGTTAACTGTGTAACACATATGATTGTAAATTGCTTTTTATTTTTTCAAAAAAAAATGTCCTGCTAGGTTTCTTTCTAGTTCCTCCAGGAAAGAGGTTTTTTCTCGACTGGTGGTAAATTAAACAAAATAACGACTTTCTTTAAGAATTATTAATAATCTTTATTGAATAGAAAGTTTCTGTTTCTGTTTTTATTTCTTTTATACACTTGAAATGGTCTTGAAATTAGTTTCAATTTTTGTTGTGTTAGTTTGTCAAATATTATAGCTTAAATAACAAATTTATTAAAAATAGATAAAAGGCAAAAACATAAAATACAATATGGAGAGAAAAAACCTGCCTATAAGATAGCTTTGTTTTGTTTATTTAGATTAAACTCCACATTATATTTAATATTAATATATGCATTATTATAAAACTGCTTGGTTAAGTTATTGAAGATACCAATGCCATGCCTTTTTGATACAATTTAGTTATGCTCTACCGCATTCAGAGGAAGTTTTAAATACAAAACAACAAAGTGTTGGAACAACCCGCCGCCTCTTTTACGTAGCATTACAACAATTATCGGTTTTAAAAACAAATATAAATTATTGTTAATTAAAAAACAAAAATATTGGTTAATACGTAGTATCTAGGCAGATTTAAGAAAATTCAAAGCGTACTGTCAAACATTTTACACCTGCAGCCTGTGGTGTGACTATACGCAGAAGACCTACAATGCGCTTCGAATTCAATATAAGAAAAGCTCATGTAGAGCCTTTTAGAACCTCCTGTGGAGCTCTTTCTCCTTCCACACGGTCTGCCTGTATGCTATGCTATGTACTTCCGGGTCCTGTAAATCTCGCCAGGAAATAATTACGGAGGTTGCACACTTCGCGATTATGCATGCTGAGCGCGCTTAAAATGCCACGCCCACCGTGCTTCCACATTATGTACAACCTCATCACTTACAATCTCGGATGATGCATTCTATGAGACGTCATGGTAGTGTTGATTTTTCCATCCAAGGCATTAAGTTCAGTCTGAGTCCACCTGAGTATGCCGAAGGTATAAATGAGGACAGGCACGACCCAACCGTTATATGTGTGTGTCTTATTCACACCAGACAAAAGGCTCTTAAGCCCTTTGGTCAAGCGTACATAAAACGCATCGCAAACTGACTGTTTCATACCCGCCACATCGATACCGATATTCTATGACATACCCAGGTATCGGTACATTTCAGCCTCAGAAAATGTCTTTTTTTTAAGTGGAAGGGGGAGAAAACGAGCATGCGGTTCATCAGATGTTAAGTAACTATCGCCGCCCATGAATATCCGCAACACTAGGGGAATTGCAGGTGCATTGCCAAAAGTTAATAGGCATAGATAAATAAGTCTATGCCCTTAGAGTAAGCAACCCTTCCCTTTTCAACATAGATTACCGCAAAATTATCCGTCCCCAATTCCATGCTGATGGAATTTATAAAATCACAAGTGATATTTAGCAATTCCATAAGATTGGAGCAACTAGAGGCGAACAACTTGAGGTCATTCATATAGAAAACGTGGGTCACTTTTGTCCCTCGATTTTAAAGCTGAAATCCCTTCCCAGAACCCCCCAGTGCGGTAATGAGTACAATCAACCTTGTACAGCTTGAGGGCCCTTTTTAGTCATTTATCGAATGCTTTTCAGTATTCTATCCAGGCAGCGTAGAAGTTTCACCGGTTGCGCTGAACTACTTTGCCAATGACCGCGTCAATAAGGATTGGTTCCTTGGTTCTACGACCACCGCCCCGAGATACATTTTGAGCGCGTGACATCATCTGATTTAGATTCAAGTAGCAAGTGTTTCTCGCGCTCAAAATGAATGTCAGTGTCTTATATATGGTGGGTAGATACGTGATGGGGCGGTATTTGGTCGGGTCTGTGGTATCCTGATCTTTTGGAACCAAGTGAATGATCCCAATCGTGAAGAGGCTCGGTGATGACTTGTGGTCGAGAGCCTCTTATTCGATTCCTCCTCCCATTCTTTTTCTCTAGCCTGGAATAGCGGTACTTTTTCTAGTAGCGCATCGAGCCGTTGTAGGTTTGGCGACAATAATACGGCAAACTGCCAATGCATCCGGAAAATACTTCTGTCCTGGGAAGAATCAACAAAAAACCCAACGAGACTTCTTTCTAAAAAAATCAATTTACAATACAATATTTATTACAATGTATGAAAACATTTAGAGACGGCATGGTAGCGATCACCTCATTTCCATGGGCTATTCATTAATCAATCATGTACCGACCCTTTAAGTAGTATAATAACTCTTACTAAACATTTTTTAATAACATCGAGGATAGCATCTATTCCACTTTTTGTAAATTTATTTGGGTCAACACACAATAGTCCCATGAGTATTACAAATAATAGAAGTTTAAATTAGAAATTAAATGGGTAATTGTACAATCAACTACGTTATCCACATTTTACTTAGTTTTGCTCAGTAAAAACAAAAATAATAAAATGTATGTAACGTAAATATATATATATATATATATATATATATATATATATATATATATATATATATATATATATATATATATATATATATATATATATATATATCAGCACATATGAATGCCAAACCAGGGCGAGTAGACCCCGTTAATCCTAACACAAGCACTGGAGTACCTATAAAGAGACTAGAATGCCTGTATCAACCCAGGTTTTTACAGTCTTGCCGCGACCCTTTTCCTTTATGTATTGGGACTATCACCACTTTGCACAAGTCTTCTGGTACCCGCTTTAGTTCCCAGCTAAAATAAACAAGCTGTACAGAAGGCCTGTCACCACTTACTCTACAGCTATTAGCATTTCGAGTAAAAGTCTATCACATCCGGCTGCCTTACCTGTTTTCGTGCTTTTCATTGCTTTCACTATTTTATCTATACTTATCTCTTTATGTTCTCTTTTCTCTTCTTTCAGGGTTTCCATTTCATTTAAATCACACGTCTCCACACTTTTTCAAAATATTTTAAACTTAATCATTCAGAATGCAGCCTTTCTCGTCTCATATAATGTTCAATCTAGGCTGTTTTGAATCTCCCCTGGCAGTTTTTACTAGTTTCCAGAACATTTTAATATTTGCCTGGAATTTATCCGATATTCTTCTATCAGTTCTTTCTCGCTTTTTCCTTTCAACTACTTCTTTTACTCTCTTATTTAGACATCTAAAGACTGCCATTTTCCTTTATATATCATCATTCGTACCGCCAGAATCACCAGCATTTTTGCCAGCAGATCTAGCCATACTTTCTTCTTTGCTTTAATTTCCATACGTACCCCATGATCCCACCATAACGTATATAGCAGCATCCACCAAACTTTTCTTAACATTATGCCACACATTCTCCAAGTCTAACTCATTCATACACAATTCATCCAAACCAGATATATTTTCTTTCAGTCTACATTTGTACTTATTTTTATACCTTCATCTTGTAACCTCTCTGTTATAATACGCTGTAATGCATTGGTAGGCATAGATATCTGATGCCGCCAACGTCTGAAAAGATCAGTAATTCGGCATAAAACCAAGTAATGATCCGTCCCTACGTTGGACCCTCGGTGAACCTTGTATCTACCACTGCAATCCTCATTCTTTCATCCACAATTATGAAATCTATCATGCTTCTATCATCACCTCTTTTCCATGTATACATGTGAAAGTTCTTATGCTGAAAGAAAGTGTTCGTCACAAAAAAATACTTTTCTATACATACGGTGAGAAGCCTTTAACCCCTCAGCCCCCGAGCGATCGCATGAGCCCGCGACCATATTCCGTCAAATCACTAGCATTCTCATGAGGTCGCACCCACCCACAGCATTTTAACTCATAAAAACTTATATATCGAGAATATTTTCTATGAAGAAGTTTGGTATTATATAATTAATATTAAAAACTCTATCCTCTAGTGCAAGAAAAAACTGTTACCTTATGAACACTTATTTGTAATCTACGTTTATTTCGTACGTCTTAATTACGTATTGATAAGTGAAGATAAGTGAATGTTATTGTGTTGATTTTTGGATTTTTCTAGTGTTTTAGTATAGTGTTTTATTATATATTTTAACGAAAGTTTTTACCTATTTACGTAAATAATTTTTATTAATATATAGAAATAATTGTGATTTTCACGCTGCCGACATTCACTTGATATATTTTCTTTTTGTAATCAAAATACAATAAAATCCTTTTGTAATGAAGTAATACCTGACTTTTGTTTAGACTACGAGATAGAGAATTTTGTATAGGTTTTATAATGCTAAACTTCTCTCGTCAAAAAATCGTCTCTAAATATAAGTTTTAATGGATTTAAGCGCTGTGGGTGGGTGCGGTCGCTTGCGAGCGCTCGGAATTTGCCGGGCGCATGCGACTGCGCGAGATTTTAAGGGGCTTGAGGGGTTAACCATTCTCATTTATACTTTTATCACCAAACTTTCCCAGTATCCTTTCATAACTAAGCCTCTTCACCTCAACCCTTCCATTAAAATCTCCTAACTCTTTTAAGTTTCTTTCCCTTTCCTTCTAATCCTCGGCCGTTTGGTCCGAGGGCTTCTATCTGATTGGGCTTTTATTTATTTTCATTTTAATTTATAATTATATATTTATAGAACCCAACCAGATGAGAAAACTATATAGATACCCCACATAATAAATCTCCTAACATAATAAATAACATTTTCATTTCCCTTACGTTTTATTAAATACCATCCTTACAATCTCCCAAAACTGCTCTCGGATATAAGTGGGTGTATACATGTTTGTGGCGTTGACCCCTAGAACAAACATTTTTATTTAACTCACTTTCACTCGGGACTCGCTGCCATTTCTTTCCTTTGTTGCCTCATGGTGAGAAAGTTTGAAGTGTTATATTTTACGCCGCTAAATAATTTCAATTTAATGTTATATTTAATACAGAACAATTAATATATAACTTAAAGAAATATTAGCAATTAACATTAAAAAAACTCAAGTTATTAAAATTTGAAATGGAATTAAAAATCACACACTTGCGAAGTTATCTCTTAATTTCTTCTTTGCTCTTTTCGGTTTAATTTGTATATTGTTCTGACTAAGATTGTTAGAGTACAATTGCTTTTTTAAATTAATCTACCGCTTCCTGAATTTTGGGCTTTGTTAAAATATAAAAAAAATTACATTCTATTTTGCTGATTCTTTGTTAGTTATCTTCGTAATAGTATAACGAGTATAACTAACAAAGAATAATATACATTCTTTTTAGTTTTTCAGCCAGCTTCTCAAAAAGTATTACTTTTGCCTCTTCTCGTATTTGTATTTATTATTTTTCTTCACATCCGGTATTGCGTCGATTTCGTTATAATATATTTTTGTCAATCGCTTCACTAATGTCTTCATAATTTAATTTAATTATGTTTATGTTTTACTTTTATTCTTTTATGTAGTAATTAGGCCCAGGCGGTGCGCGTAAATTATCGCAGCGCACCGCCTGGCAGGGTCGACATGTAATGTGGGAAAGGTGTCAATAAATAAGAGATGTATTACTTGTTCTAAATCTAAAGCTTTAATTATATTACTTATTCTTTCCTTGATAATTACAGTTTACGTTAATAAATATGTACTGTAGATAGCTCTACATGTGCCCTATCATAAAGCATGGTCTTGATTCATTTGCATTTAACGATTTCCTGTTTGTCACAACTGATCATCTCTCAACATGTTGCATCATTCTACGCAGTAGTTACCGGTATCAGGGTATAGCTCGATATGTATTAATACGTTTTTTTTATTTCTTAGGTTACGAAACGTGTTAGGAGATGACGACAAGGACGTTACTAAACAAGATTTATCTCGATTACTGTATTTAGAAGCAGTTTTGAAGGAATCCATGCGCATATATCCGATAGTTCCATTGACAGCTAGAAGACTTGACAAAAATGTTAAGCTAAGTAAGTTATAAAGGTTTTATCTTAAAATTATCATGTTTTTGATTAAGTGTTATTGTACTGTTACGAGCTTGAGGTTCGTGACAATAAAAATTGCCGATAAAATTACCTAAATTAACACTTTAATTTACTTTATACAAATTAAAGTTAAAAAACACTAATAATTAAACACACTAATTCACTTAATTTCGCTCCGAAGCTTCGCTTGTGTGACCGAGTTAAACTCTGTCTCGATCGCATCTTGCACCACCTATTTATTCAAATCAGCAAAACATCCGGAATGTCCAAGTAAACACGCGCAAGGTACCGAGAAATCGAGTATAGATTTTCTAGAAACTTAGTTCTTCGGGCGGCGCTGTCGGTCGAGAGATCCGCGATGTCATTCTCTGCAAAGCCCACCCCGCTCTCGCTCCTGACACTAGATGGCGCTAGTTGACTTATTCACATAACACTGCCCCCTCCTAAGACATGCTCGTCCCGAGCATTATCGGTCCCATAATAACGCGCCAAGCGATCCACATGGACGATCTTAGGAGTCCCTCTTGCGCCTTTCTGTATCCGGTAGGTCACATCGTTGATCCTGGTTACAATCCGGTACGGGCCGTCCCATTTAGCTTGAAGCTTAGAAGATTTCCCTTTGCTGCGGACTGGATTGTGCAACCACACTAATGAACCTTCATTGAACCCTTTATTGTTCATTTTGCGGTCATACCGGGTTTTCATTTTCTCAGACATTTGCTGGCCCGACTGTCTGACGTGCTCATAAATGTCATTCATTTTGTTCCGCAAGTCATATGCATAATCGGTTATACTGCGTGGGGCATCAGGTGGTATCCCAGTGATCAGGTCTGCAGGCAGCCGTAATTCTCTTCCAAAGTTTGCGAAAGCTGGTGTCACTGCTGTACTTTCGTGAACGGAACTTCGATATGACAACAAAAATGGTTGTATGTGCTTGTCCCAATATCGTTGCCGATTGTCTACAACTTTTGCTAGGTACCTCTCCAATGTCTGATTAAATCGTTCCACCATTCCATCAGATTGCGGGTGATAAGAAGTCGTTCTTGTTTTATGAGTACCCATAACTCGGCAAGTTTCCTGGAATATTTGAGACTCAAAATTCCTTCCTTGATCGCTGTGAATCTCTAAAGGTACTCCAAAACGATAGAAGACTTCATGAACTAGTTTATCTGCAACTGTTGAAGCTTCTTGATTTGGAATGGCGAAAACTTCTGGCCACTTAGTGAAGTAATCCATCACAACCATGAAATACTTGTTACCGCTTTCACTCTCCGGAAACGGCCCCGCCACGTCAATGGCTATTCTCTCCCATGGTGCACCAACATTGTACAACTTCAATGCACCTCTACTACGAGTCTGAGGTCCCTTTACAGCCGCACAACTTGTACATTTGCGACACCAGTCCTCGACATCGTTTCGACAGTGGACCCAGTAAAACCGTTCTCGGATCTTCAGTAGAGTTCGTTTAACTCCCAGATGGCCTCCTGAATAATCATTATGGTACAGCTGTAGAACATCCGGTACTTTAGCTTTAGGGACAACCATTTGTAAATGACAGCTATCTCCCCGAACATTTTCCCATTTACGGCACAGAACTCCATCCTGAAGCAGCAAGCTATCCCACTGGGCCCAATAGCTTTTAGTGATCGAACTCATCGCTGGGACGTCGCTCCACTTGGGCTTGGGAGCACTGGCCTCCATCCAACCCAGAATCGGCTTTATGTCTGGATCTTCCTGCTGTGCATGACGTAGGCTGTCTTTCCACCCGTTGCTAAGGTGGTCTGTCCTGAGCATCCTTACGGATACCACTTCCTTACTCTCTTGCCTACTACAATGGTTGCAATCTTCAGGGAAAGGTCTTCTTGACAATGCATCTGCGTTGCCGTGAGATTCCCCGCTGCAGTGTCTAATAGGAAAGTCGTATTCCTGCTGCTGCTGGGCGGTGCTGTTAGCCGCACTTCCTTTCTGAGACCGTTCACCCTCCCTTCCTAGGGTGTGCTTAGGGCAGCTGGACCGAAGATGGCCCCTTTCCCCGCAGCCATAGCACCTAGGGCTGTATCTTTCATTGTGGTCGCGAACCGTAACTGCTGTAACCTCCCTAGCGTGAGGTGAACGATGATCCTGTCGCCGCCAGGCAGTGCCGTTAGCTGCACTACCCTCTCGAGATCGATCAACTCTCCTTTCCACGGTTCGCTTAGGGCAGCTAGATCGAAGATGGCCCTTTTCCCCACAGCCATAGCACCTAGGGCTGTATCCTCTGTTGTGGTCGCGAACTGTAACTGCTGCAACCTCCCTGACGCGACGGGAACGATGATCCTGCCGCACGGCTTCTACCTCCAGTGCATGGGCCAAGGCGTCCTTAAGCGTCTCGTGGTGCCCGAGCCTCACAGCAGCTCTGACTTCCAGGTCGCGGATGCCGTCGATGAATGTTTGCACCAGGTTCCCTCCAATGAGCGCAGGTACAGACTGGTATGCTTTACGAACCATCTTCTCCACCTCAAGGGCCCACTGCTGCAGGTTTTCGTTGCTGCGTTGCACCCGATCTTTAAGCTGCGCGCGAAAGACGTGTTCCAGGTGAGCGTCACCATATCTCGCCTCCAAAGCCTCAAGAAGCTGCTCATAGGTCACTTTCTTACCGAGAGCTTCCAACACAGTTAAGGCTTGGTCGCGCAGGCCTAGGGTGAGTGCAGTCATGGCTTGGCTTTTATTCCAGCCGTTCGCCTCCATGACGGCCTCGAACTGGATTTTGTAGGCCGACCAGGAAGAGGTCCCGTCGAACGGCGGCACTTTGAATCCACGTAGCGAAGGTGTTGTAGCTACTACGGGAGCTGTTGTTCCATCCCCAAGTTTGAGGTCGTCCAGCGTTTTCTTCATGTCAGCCATTACGTTGTCAACCCGATTGTTTACTTGGTCGATTCGGGTTTCGGCCTCCGACAGGCGGTTGTCATGTTGAGCAACCTTATCCTTCACCTCCCGTATCTCCTTTCCGAAGATAGCGTGAAGGTCCTTCATGAGGAGCATCTGCTCTTCCTTATCGCGTTGGAGTTGCTCTTCTAAACGACGGGCCTGTTCCTCCTGTCGGCGGGCCTGTTCCTCCTGTCGGCGGGCCTGTTCCTCCTGTCCGCCCCGCAGCTGCTCTTCCAATCGGCGGGCCTGTTCCTCCTGTCCGCTCTGCAGCTGCTCTTTCAACTGACGGACCTGCTCATCCTGTCGGCGAGCCTGCTCCTCCTGTCGGCGAGCCTGCTCCTGCAGCATCACCATCAGAGCACCTAAGTCAGGTGCCACAGACGTAGAAGCTGCTGACGGACCGGCTTCCATGGCCGGCGGCTGGCCCTCAGACATCTGCGGCGTTGCACCACCAAATCTCCTCTGGTCCGTCTCCTGCTGGCGTTGACTTCGGGTACGGACACCCTCCGTTTCCTCCTTAGGTAAAATCGGCATTATTTTATCCCACTTCTGACACCAATTGTTACGAGCTTGAGGTTCGTGGCAATAAAAATTGCCGATAAAATTACCTAAATTAACACTTTAATTTACTTTATACAATTTAAAGTTAAAAAAACACTAATAATTAAACACACTAATTCACTTAATTTCGCTCCGAAGCTTCGCTTGTGTCGCCGAGTTAAACTCTGTCTCGATCGCATCTTGCGCCACCTATTTATTCAAATCAGCAAAACATCCGGAATGTTCAAGTAAACACGCGCAAGGTACCGAGAAATCGAGTATAGATTTTCTAGAAACTTAGTTCTTCGGGCGGCGCAGTCGGTCGAGAGATCCGCGATGTCATTCTCTGCAAAGCCCACCCCGCTCTCGCTCCTGACACTAGATGGCGCTAGTTGACTTATTCACACAACAGTACTATGGATTTAAAGGCTCGATTAATGTGCCAGTTTATTAACCCGGTTTATTCAACGGCGAGGTCATGAAGACAGGGCCGAAGTGTAGCTAATTCCCTATTGTGTCATGACAATGTCGCAATTAACGTTTTGGCTTATTAAAAGACAATTTAGTGTCTTATATCATTCCTTGGGTGTCGTAAGAAGCGGCACAGGTAAACAAATTCGGAGATGGGCAGCAGCGTTTTTTTTTTTTTTGTAGAAAATGAGGCAAACGAGCATGCGTCTCGCTGATGGTAAATGACTACTTCCGCCCATGAACAACCAACACCAGAGGAATTGCAAGTGCGGTGCCGGCACATTAGAAAGGAGTAAGCTCTTTTCTTGAAGGTTACAAAATAAACAAAATAAATTTTACAAGGAAGGAAAGTCCTAGTTAATCGCACAATGGTGAAAAATTCCTCAGAGCACTCCCGGTGGTAGGTGCGATAGTATATGCTAAGGGATGCAGCATCCCTGCGCAGCGCCAGTGAATCGAGACCATCAGAAAGAACTTGTACGACAACAATTTGAACCGCTCTGCGCTAGATGCTGTTAACTGGTGGAAACTGGCACTGGGGTGCCTCGGCCCAGATATGAAAACAGTATTTCATGTGAGGCTGAACTAGCGCTTTGTAAAGTTGCAAGCAGTGTGCCGGAATGAAACACTTTGTTGCTCTGCTGAGCACGCCAAGCTTTTTAGAAGCCAATTTGGCTTTTCCTTTCAAGTAACCACGAAACTGAACACCATGCGATATGTCGACACCTAAGATTCCGATATTAGCTGAGGCAGCAAGGGGAATGCCTTGAAACTGAGGAGATATGACAAAAGTGTTCTTTCTAGCAGTAAACGTGCAAACTTTTGCCTTCTGGGGATTGAACTGCACCAGATTTCTTCGCCCCCGATCCGAAACTTAGTTTAGCAAAGACTCGACTACAAACACAAGCTTGTCCCGGTACTCGAAAAATATTGGCACGACCGGTGTATAAGACAACACCAGTTCTCCTCTCCAGTTTGCAAAACAACATTAATATGCAGAGGAAACAGCGTTGGCAATTGCACGCAGCCTTGTGGAATACCAGCGTTAATAGGCTTGCATTCAGAGCATGCATTAACTAGAATGACCTTCATGTTATATATTGGGAAGTCCATAGAATAGGAGCTTCGAAAGAAGTGTTTTGTGCCATACCCGATCGAAGGCTTTCAGTATGTCCGAACTAACGGCCAATGCCCTCCTTTAGATTCTACTGCCTCTATCCATCTGTTAGCCGGGTGGAACAGAAGATCACCAGCTAATTGATCATGACAAAAACCGTATTGGCCATCACTAATCAGATGGTGTTCGTCAAGGTACCTCATGTACTGACAGTTTCAACTGGACTTCATTATTTTGGAGAACGACGAGGTGATGGCGATAGGCCTGTAGTTGGACAATTCTGAGCCGTCGCCGTTTTTATGGATCGAGTGGACCCGTCTTCGTAATAACGACCAAAAACAAAACTGCAAAATCTAGTTTCCAATCAGCTTGTCAAGCATGGTAACTATGGCTAATTTGCCCCTTCTGAGGCTATTAGGGGAGGCCTATGTTCAGTAGTTTAATAGGCTGTTATAGTAGCGATAAGAATCAATTCATAAGACGGCTTTAACAGTTGGTATAATATTTCCGATTTCAATAGTAATTTCACCCATAAAATCCAATAATCCAGGTACTCGCTTTACCCACTAGAAATTATTTTTTTGTCATAACATGCTCTATTAATATGATATTGCTTTAACAGTATAGAAAACACGGAAAAACTATTTTTTTTTCAGTGAATTATACACTTACTGCTGGGCGGACATGTTTTACGTTTATTTATGGTATCCACCGTCATCCAATGTGGGGTGATGATGCCGAAGAGTTCAAACCAGAAAGATGGCTAGATAAAACGACTTTACCTTCGTGCCCTACTGCATTTGCTGCTTTTAGCATAGGAAGGAGGGTTTGTATCGGTATGTAGAATAATCTGTAACTTCCTGCTTGTAAATATTGAAAATAAATAAGACGATGAAGATAAGAACTACTTTACGGACGGAAGCTACGACCATCCATACTAGTATACGACAATAACAATAATTGTCATTCAGACCAAATTTCAGTCACGGTAGCTAGGCTAAAGAGAGACTAATCATCTGCGCAGGACAGAATTATAGACCATGAGCGTGTTTGCAAGGACATGTGCGCTCTTTATTCCCTCAATCTCGTAGTTCGACGAGACGGCGGTCCGAATCAAACGGGGAGAGATTAGGTGCAGGACCAACGGATTTACATATTTTCTAAGGCATGGTGGTGAAATATTAACTTCCTAACTCCGGACTACTACTGGAAATTTCTTGAGAGAAAATCTTAATAACTGATTTTTGCTCGACCCGGAATTCAAACCCAGGATTTCAAGATTAACAGTCACGCTTGCAACGACTAAACCAGTAAGAAAATCTAGTATACTAATGTATATTGTTACTGATTCCTAGTAACTGAGGAAATGGTTTCCCTTCACAATAGTTATTCTAAATTTTATTGTTTTCTCGGTTTAGGAGGTGTGTTATATTTATTTTTTAAGATTTCGATTATCATCATCATTACCGTCATCATCATTACAGCCCTTGACAAGTCCACTGTTGTGCATAGACCACACTCAAAGAATGCCACAAATAACGATTCTGAGCCACCTGCATTCATCGAATTTCTGCATGTCATACCAGGTAGTCTCTCTGTCCTATGGCGGCTACCCCACACTTCACCTACCAGTACGGTGCTGCCTCTCGATTACTTTGCTTGCGCATTGGTTGGTGGTTATTTAAGATATATGGCCAGCCGATTGCCACTTCAGATTACCAATCCGTTGGGCTATGTTATTTACTCCGGTTCTACTGCAGATATCCTCATTTATATGTTTATCATGCCGAGAAACCCCGAGCGCAGGCCTCTCTATAGCCCGCTGAGTGATATTCCCCGTTCGGCCAGCATTGAAGGAACACGTCTCAAATCGATAAGTCATCACTGGCAAAACCCACTGGTTGTACAGCCTCGTTTTTAGGTTTTGAGCTTTCGGCCGGAGTTGGACTTACATAGTCGGATTATTTGTCCCACGTAAACATACCCTTCGACAACTTTGAGCTTAGTGCTCTCAACAGTTACCAGCATATGTGTAACATGGACGTTAAACATAATCTTTGTTTTGCCCAAGTGAGACACAATTAAGATCATTGAGCATAGTGATAAGGCCTTCTAGCGATTCTGACGTAAGAAATATATCGTCGGCAAATCGACGATGAAAACTCTCCATTGATATTAATAGGTACCGTATCGTTTGCAATGCAATGCAGCTATGGAGACTTTCAGGGTTATAAAGTCATCGTGTCTTACACCTATCTGAAATTGGATATGTTTCATAATCTGGTTCTGTACTCAGAAAGCCATCGTAGCCCAACTGTACAAACACTTCAGCACTTCGATATACCGTCAGTCAAATTTGCACTGCTGTAGAGACTGTAGCACTACCGAAATTTCGACGGAACCAAACGTTTTCTCATTGTCCACATATGTAAGAAAGGTCCGAGATTGTACTATTCAGCCTTCTCTACAATTTACTGAAGGATATGTGTATAGTCTATGGTGGTAAAGCCTTTTCGAGAACCTGCTTGTTCGTAGGGATGAAATTCTTCGAGTCTTCATGTGAGATCATTTATAATAACTCTCGAAAACAGCACGTAGACGTGCTCATAGGGGAAATCGTTCTGAAGCTATTCAAGAGAGCGTTGTTTAATTTCTTGAAGAGCAGCACCGGTGCACTTCTGCTCCACGCACTCGGAGTAGCGCCCCCATGGATTACGGAATTAAAGAGCTCATATTATTAGACTTCAAGTACCGGTTTTCCACCCGCTTTTAGATGATCTGCTGTAATTTTATTCTCGCCCGGGGACTTTTTAAGGTGCCGGAGAGCTTTTCTAATCTAGCTCAGAGTAACATCCGGAATATCATCAGAATAGATTCGAATAAGAAATGCTCGTTACTGAAGGATCGTTACTGACACTTGCTTGTGTCTCTAACAATGTCGTCTGTAGTTGTCAATAAAACCTCTCAATCTCACTCAAAATCTTTGGTGTCCCGAAAACAACGCTGTTACATTCCGTCTTCAGCTTTATCAGTGAGCTTTTTCGTGAAAATTCGATTTGTGACAAAGACTTTGAGCCAGGGCTCTCCAGAGACTGCGCAAGTCTCACCATGCATTTGGAGATCCGTCTGCTTAGTTGCCTGTTTGCTGTCAAAACTGCTGAAGACTACATCTTTATTTCCCGTCTAATAACCATGAGATTAGGAGTGTGATCGGAGAGTTTTTGTGCTCTTCTACGACTGGCCTTGCAAAACTTAGCTTCAACCGCGTGAACAGTTTCCACGAGCCAATTGAAGTACATTTATCAAGTTTTGATAAATGTACTTCAATTGGCTTACATCTATCATTATTTATTATTTATTATTTGTCACAATATTGTGCCACTGCCATATTGTAAAAGATGGATTGATTGGTAATAGGTCATTCGATTATAGAATAATAAATATTATAGTGTATGTAAATAAACCATAGGCTTAGAATATTCTGACATATAGACGACCTGATAGCTTGAAAAAGCGTGGCCAATTTTTATTTGTGATTAAGTACGTTAGCTAGTGATGTTGCATACATTTCACTTACAAGAACTAATGAAAAATTATTGTTAAGAAAACGGCAAAAAGGTTAAATAAAGAAAGGGGTAAAAATATTAAATAACTAGTTTAGTGCACTAAACTGAATAACTTCAAAAATTAACTGAATTTTCAATAATTAAAAAAAATCATATAACATGTCCCTAAAATAAGCAGCACCTACTTGCACTTTGTTGAATTTTAATTCAAAATAAGCAAAATGCCAATAATCTCTGAAGAGATTAACTAACTACGGAATAAAAATGAACAGTTTTCCCCAAGAAATCACGTCGGAAAATTGTATTTTCGAGCTATGAATTTTAGAAATAAATATTTTACTGAAATGGACAGTTTCCTCGGAATTTCTTTTTAACATAATGGTAATCAAATGTAAATAGTAAGATATTTTAAGTAAATATCTATTTATATTTTACAAATGTTTTGCTGATGAAATAAAAAATAGGATCACAGAGTACATAATACTTTATTTTTCATATTTTAAATATTAATTTTAATAATAACAAACATTTAATGATTAATAATTTAATACTTTACAGCAGTTTATTTAACATTCTACTTAAATATGAATGTAAACTTAACAATTTAAGTAAGGAAGGTTTTAGGAACCAGTTAAATAAGGTTACTCTGTTTAAAGGCCAATTTGTTTATGAGGATACTCCCTCTTTCATCTGTTCCTAAAAATGTAAAATAATAATAAACTTATTATCATTTCAGCTGCATTTCAGCGACATTTTAAAACATAATGATATTAACAGATAATAGTCAAATACACAGTAAATATTAAAGTGCGCCAAGTGTCTGCGTATACATATGCACTCTTTATTCTCTCAATCTATGTTATATGTTTAATAAGAAAACGGTCTCCCAAATATGGACTGACCGCGACAGTTGCAGCTTAATCTCGTAGATCTATTGATCCGCGCACTTATTACTTAGCCTGGAGATCCTCTTTTCTACGACTAAGGCCGTAGGCCCACGCTATAAAGATTTCGGCACACTGTCGTCAGCCATCAACCATGAATCGGGCATCGAGCGTTGTGACCATGAGGGTAAGAGAACAGGAGAATTATCGCTGTAGAAAATAGTATCCCAGAAATATAGACAAAATAAGTGAGTCGCTGCGATTGCTAAGTTGTCTTAATAGAAGGGGGCTGTTGTGCACTAGTTTGAAATGATTATAAAACGAAAATGAAAGGTGAAAAATCTTTATTTAGTATCTGTTACATAGTAACATGATTAATGGCCAGATTCTGGCCTTTTAAGTATGATACTTCTGTTAGGAGACTCCGCTCCTTCCCAAGATTACAAAAAGATACATTGTGTAATAGTAAGTATTATCTACAGTACGATAATATCAACAATTAGGATTAAACAGTGTCAAAGAGAAGCATTATAGTTAATAGTTAAGTGCTAACTGAGGTAGCGCAAAATCAATTAATTAACAATTTAATTTAAACAAAGGAACTTTAACAAATTTTTGTTTATGTGTGTGTGTGTGTGTGTGTGTGTGTGTGTGTGTGTGTGTGTGTGTGTGTGTGTGTGTGTGTGTGTGTTGTGTGCGTTTCCTCTTTCGTCCGAGACTTGTTTGTAAGTGCAAACTTCTTCATAGAAAAGTAGTCTTTAAACATAAGTTAATTTATGGGTTAACGTGCTGTGGGTTGGTGCGGTCCCATTTGACCTCTTGAATTTTGACGGAATATCGAAGTGGTCAAATTTGTTCCCTTGCCGTTTGAGAGGTTAAGTAATAAGCATCACATTGCTAACTGTAACTCTAGTTCAGTGTGTTATAAATGCCATAACAAACTCAGCACTGTTGCAATTTGAGAGTGGTACCACATCCGCGCTAAGCAAGTCTGAGAGTGAGGCCCCATCCACCAAGGTGGACACTTCAAATACGCGCTTGGGCGAAGTTAATTTGTGCTCATTGTTGACCGTGAGAGTGGCTGATTGCGTACTAACCACTGTGTTGCTGGGTTCTGCGCGTGTCATGTTTAGATAATCGCATGGAAATGAACGAAACGTTCGTACGTAATTAGATAGCGTGTCGCAAAGTAATTTTATAACGCAATAGTGTTGCCATCGTTTGGGATTATTAGTAAGTAAGATGCTTTCATGTCCTGTAGTAATGGGAATTGGAGGCTTTAACGAAACGGTCCAATGTTCGATGAAATTAAAATTTTATTCTCGTTTAGATCGCAGTATTAACTGTAATATGAATTCATTGGTAGTAGATAAAGCCACCTAGCAGCGTCCGCCAACCGTTTCGGTAGACTCTTTCTCAATGATCAATTACGATATTTTAGCTTTGGCGGATGACACTTACTCCGTCCTGGAGACATTGATATGCTCATCCGGGCATCAAATTTCCCTCACCTTTTGTTAAATAACAGGGTCGAGGGTAATTCCTCGTGTACCGCATCTTACGCATTAGCACCGTTTTAGGTTACGTTATTGTTGGTTCCACTCCTACGGTTTATAATATTTGGAAACTTTACATTGTTGAACCACTATTGGACCTCCTGAACCTTATTGGCTCGCAATTCTCGAGAAATTTAGGAGGGAAATGTTCCGCCCATATTTAGCTCGGATAAAAGATCATGCGAGGAGGTTGAAAGTCAAAACATTAGAGCTTCTTGGTACGGGAATGGGTGTTGAACCTATAGTAGTTTCGTTGCGACCGAAGGAAACGCCGAATGGTGATAGCCCTGAAGCCCGGTTTATTTTAGAGGTTTTAGAGGTAAAAAAATTTAAGTTCTATATGCTGGTAAAACCGGCTTGGTGATAGGTTAAACCGTTTGGATTTATTTCTTGGTAAAACCTGTTCTGTCCAGAAAAATGGCCTATATTTAGTAGCGAAAATAGTGTTACGCCGCGCTCGAATAAGTCAACTAGCGCCATCTAGTGTCAGGAACGAGAGCGAGGGGAGCGTTGCAGTAAATGACATCACAGATCTCTCGACCGACAGCGCCACCCGAAGAACTAAGTTTCTAGAAAATCTATATTCGATTTCTCGGTACCTTGCACGTGTTTACTTGAACATTCCGGATATTTTGCTAATTTAAATAAATAGGTGGCGCAAGATGCGATCGAGCCAGAGTTGAACTCAGCGACACAAGCGAAGCTTCGGAGCGGAATTAAGTGAATTAGTGTGTTTACTTATTAGTGTTTTTAGTTTTAATTTGTGTAAAGTAAATTAAAGTGTTAATTTAGGTAATTTTATCGGCAATTTTTATTGTCATGAACCTCAAGCTCGTAACAATTGGTGTCAGAAGTGGGATAAAATCATGCCGATTTTACCTAAGGAGGAAACGGAGGGTGTCCGTACCCGAAGTCAACGCCAGCAGGAGACGGACCAGAGGAGATTTGGTGGTGCAACGCCGCAGATGTCTGAGGGCCAGCCGCCGGCCACGGAAGCCGGTCCGTCAGCAGCTTCTACGTCTGTGGCACCTGACATAGGTGCTCTGATGGTGATGCTGCAGGAGCAGGCTCGCTGACAGGAGGAACAGGTCCGTCCGTTGGAAGAACAGCTGCGGGGCGGACAGGACGAACAGAGCCGCCGACAGGAGGAATAGGTCCGTCAGTTGAAAGAGCAGCTGCAGAGCGGACAGGAGGAACAGGCCCGTCGGTCGGAAGAGCAGATGCTCCTCATTAAGGACCTTCATGCTACCTTTGGGAAAGAGATAAAGGAGGTGAAGGATAGGGTTGCTCAACATGACAACCGCCTGTCGGAAGCTGAAACCCAAATCAAGGAAGCTAAAACCCAAATCGACCAAGTGAACAATCGGGTTGATTACGTGGTGGCTGATGTGAAGAAAACACTGGACGACCTCAAACTTGGAGATGGAACTACAGCTCCCGTAGTAGCTGCAGCACCTTCGCTACGTGGATTTAAAGTGCCGCCGTTCGACGGGACCTCTTCCTGGTCGGCCTACAAAATCCAGTTCGAGGCCGTCATGGAGGCGAACGGCTGGAATAAAAGCCAAGCCATGACTGCACTCACCCTAGGCCTGCGCGACCAAGCCTTAACTGTGTTGGAAGCTCTCGGTAAGAAAGTGACCTATGAGCAGATTCTTGAGGCCTTGGAGGCAAGATATGGTGACGCTCACCTGGAACACGTCTTTCGCGCGCAGCTTAAAGATCGCGTGCAACGCAGCAATTAAAACCTGCAGCAGTGGGCCCTTGAGGTGGAGAAGATGGTTCGAAAAGCATACCGGTCTGTACCTGCGCTCATTGAAGGGAACCTGGTGCAGACATTCATCGACGGCATCCGCGACCTGGAAGTCAGAGCTGCTGTGAGGCTCGGGCACCACGAGACGCTTAAGGACGCCTTGGCCCATGCACTGGAAGTGGAAGCCGTGCGGCAGGATCACCGTTCCCATCGCGTCAGGGAGGTTGCAGCAGCTATAGTTCGCGACCGCAACAAAGGATACAGCCCTAGGTGCTATGGCTGTGGGGAAAAGGGCCATCTTCGATCCAGCTGCCCTAAGCGAACCGTGGAAAGGAGAGTTGATCGATCTCGGGAGGGTAGTGCAGCTAACAGCACTGCCTGGTGGCGACAGGATCATCGTTCACCTCACGCTAGGGAGGTTACAGCAGTTACGGTTCGCAACCACAATAAAAGATACAGCCCTAGGTGCTATGGCTGTGGGGTAAGGGGCCATCTTCGGTCCAGCTGCCCTAAGCATACCCTAGGAAGGGAAGGTGAACGGTCTCAGAAAGGAAGTGCGGCTAACAGCACCGCCCAGCGGCAGCAGGAATACGACTTTCCTATCAGACACTGCAGCGGGAAATCTCACGGCAACGCAGATGCATTGTCAAGAAGACCTTTTCCTGAAGATTGCAACCATTGGGGTAGGCAAGAGAGTAAGGAAGTGGTATCCGTGAGGATGCTCAGGACAGACTACCTCAGCAACGGGTGGAAGGACAGCCTACAACATGCACAGCAGGAAGATCCGGACATCAAGCCGATTCTGGGATGGATGAAGGCCCGTGCTACCAAGCCTAAGTGGAGGGACGTCTCAGCGATGAGTTCAACCACGAAAAGCTATTGGGCCCAATGGGACAGCTTGCTGCTTCAGGATGGAGTCCTGTGCCGTAAATGGGACAATGGTCGAGGAGACAGCTGTCGTTTACAAATGGTTGTCCCTAAAGCTAAAGTGCCGAATGTTCTACAGCTGTGCCATAATGGTCGTTCAAGAGTCCATCTGGGAGGTAAACGAACTCTACTGAAGGTCCGAGAACAGTTTTACTGGGTCCATTATCGTGACGATGTCGAGGATTGGTGTCGTACATGTACAAGTTGTGCGACTGTGAGGGGACCTCAGGCACGGAGTAGAGGAGCGTCGAAATTGTACAATGTTGGTGCACCACGGGATAGGACATCCCTTGACATTGCGGAGCCGTTACAGAAAGGCGTAACAGGGACTCCTAAGATCGTCCAAGTGGATCGTTTGGCGCGTTACTATGGGGCCGATAATGCTCGGGACGAGCATGTCTTAGGAGGGGGCAGTGTTACGCCGCGCTCGAATAAGTCAACTAGCGCCATCTAGTGTCAGGAATGAGAGCGAGGGAAGCGTTGCAGTAAATGACATCACAGATCTCTCGACCGACAGCGCCACCCGAAGAACTAAGTTTCTAGAAAATCTATACTCGATTTCTCGGTACCTTGCGCGTGTTTACTTGAACATTCCGGATATTTTGCTAATTTAAATAAATAGGTGGCGCAAGATGCGATCGAGCCAGAGTTGAACTCAGCGACACAAGCGAAGCTTCGGAGCGGAATTAAGTGAATTAGTGTGTTTATTTATTAGTGTTTTTAGTTTTGATTTGTGTAAAGTAAATTAAAGTGTTAATTTAGGTAACTTTATCGGCAATTTTTATTGTCACGAACCTCAAGCTCGTAACAATAGCATAAACTTCTTTTTCATTCTTATCTTAACCTGAAAAAATTAAGCGTTCTTAACATATATCTCTATTTTTAATAAAGCAATGCAAAATGTTCTTACAGACATTCAGTAAAAAATACTAAAAGTACAGAAACCTATTTAATAGAATGTACTTGTTTATCATGCTATTAAAACTTTAAGGCAAAAACCTTCCATATAACTTGTTGTCATGTAAAACCGACTTAATGATTCTAGCTTGTTTATGCAATATACTTTGATGAAATTGTCGTCATTTGAAACTATGAAAAAAAAATATTACTGCGGTCAACACGTTTTAACAGGTTGCTGATAGTATAGTTCGCTTAGAGTATGTACCGCGAAAAGATCGCGAACATATTCGGCGAAGTATTTAAATGCAATTTTTTATAATTGTAAGTGATGTTACATAGTGCATTTGTTAAGATGATGTCAACAGGAAAAAAGCTAGTATCTTTAGTGGCCGTAAATAGTAAATTGCTTTCTGGTGAGTTAAACTTCGAAGTTAGGTTTTCTAACATTTTTCTAACGAAATTTTATTACCATTTCCGATTTTTTTTTCGTATAGAGTTGTTTATTTTTTAGAAAATGAATAAAGTTCCCATGCAAGCACCGTACATAAGTATCTATAACTAATAACGACGCGGCAAATTCATGGTAAAGTATTAAGAGAAAAAGAGATGAAATAATTAAGGTAATTGTTAAAATTAATGAAAATACTATAGCAGTTAGACTCCACACTCTTCTTCTTCACTTTAAAACTGATTGTATTACAATTTTATCAATTAATAAAGGTAATATTGTGATTTAAACCTTTTATTTTACAACACTTATCCTAAAAGTTATAAAACTTTTACAAGTAAAACCAACTGACTTTTTTATTTCGTAGCTAACCATCATTAATCATAAAGCATACAAAACATCAATAATCTTCGAAAAACTGCATTTTAGCAATTGACTTGTAAAACCATCTAACTGCACGACCTTTCTTTAAAAAAACCCTCATTTCAATGTTTCTGTCGTCCATTCTTATTCAGACAACATAAAAAAAATAATCCTATTTATATATTCTAACATATGATAACTAGTTTTGTGGGATCTACCAAAATTTTAGTGATTAAATTAGGTGTAAGCTTTTAGAACTCTTTAACTCAAAACTAACTTCCCTGAACTTAGCAGGTTTTTGCAGTATACTCTCGATATTTTGAAATTATTCGTTGATTACTACCATAAATTGAATTGCCACGTTGGCTCAGAATTGTTGATGTCCGTTTTGCGTGAGAATTATTGAATTCTTTCTGCACGCAACCTAATTCGCAATCGAGTACACAATTGTATAGCTTGCTTTCGAGTTCATCCTCTTCGAGATCTACGAAGGCGTATGTTTGTATTTTCGTATGTTTGACTATTCGCGTTGTACACAAAGAAATCGTTGGTGATCTAAGCACAGCTAGCTTCATGGGTGTATTTAAAAGGTTTCTTTCTCGCTGCGGTCCTATAAGTAAAGTGTACTCAGATAGTGGTTCAAACTACGTAGGAGCTAAACGTATTTTATCAGAGTTACACGAGTTTTTAACCTCTAAATATTATAATTTGGAGTTAGCTCACATCTTATCTGAAGCCATCGAGTGGTCTCTAAGTGTCCCCGCCGTAAGTCATTTTGGGGGTATTGGGAGAAGCACTTTAAAAGTCTAAAGAGTCACTTATATCGCGTAATTGGAGATCAAATTTTATCTTTTGAAAAATTTAGCACTGTACTCGCACAAATTGAGTGCCTTATGAACAGTCGTCCCGTCTCGTACGTTATCGAGTGACCCCCTGGAGCCTCTGGCTCTAACTCCAGCACATTTTTTGAATCTAACGCCTTTGAAGTACTTACCTACTATAGATACAGACGATGATAATCTCCATGTTCTTTCACGTCATTACTTGTCAGACAGCCTATTGCAGTCATTTTGGAAGCGATGGAGAACGGAATATCTGCATACGTTGTGATCTCGGCAGAAATAGAACACGGCAAATAAACCATTAACGGCCGGAACTGTAGTTATTCTCACTAAAGAACCCGTGCCACCTATTCATTGGCCATAAGGGATCATTGAAGACCTTTTTCGTGGATCCGACGGAGTAACGAGGATAGCTCGTGTTAGGACAGCGACCGGGTCATATATGCGTCCTGCTGTCCGTCTCTGTCCTTTACCTAACTAATAGTTTTTGAAATGTATTTCTAGGTTAGGTTTAAGGTTTAAATAAGATCTTAGTAGTAACTTTGGTTAGTTTTGAAGGGAACCTTTCAATCTTGGGGAATGGTTGCACGGAAAACGAATACTTTCGCATTTTTGTTTTGTTAGCTAGTAATTAGCTGGTAAATTCTCTCATCTCATCAGTTCTTCCTCTCACACACACTGAGGGGGGGAGGGGAGAGGCTAAGATACGTGGCGTAATTTTTATTTCCAATGAAAAACCATGCTCCGCTTCGATGGAAGTGGAGACGCCCGAGAAAGTAAAAAGACGTTCGCTGTCACCGCTTGGACACTTGTAACGCAGTATCATCGGTCTCGAGGCCTGAGTCCAAAGGCAGTCAGAAGACCCACCACAGTAATTCCTTTCCTATTAACAATAAGATAAGATAAGATACATTTATTTGCAAAAACATGTGTAGAAATTAATACATTTGATGTTTATTATTGGTCTTAAAGTTATAATTTTGAATCAACATGTTTGACCATAGTTGGTGTACAAATATGAAAAAAAATCATAGAAAAATAAAGATAGCTGTAACAGATAATTAATGAGTTATGACAAAAGGTATAATATCTACTAAATATTTTTCAGAATATGAAGAAATTGAATGTAATAAATGTCAATTATATCTCCTATCAAAATTAATTATACAATGGCATTAACAATACAATGATATTAACAATGTGTATAATAAAGTAGTAAATAGTAATTGAATAGGTTTGTTACATTCATGATTCAAGATTTGTCGTTAAGGAAGTCATTAAAATTATAACAGCATTTTGCAGTCAATATTTTTTTAATGTTTTCTTAAATAATCCTGTATTCAATTGTTTAATGTCGTTTGGAATTTTGTTATATATTAATGGAGCTTTGCATACTACACTTTTACGCAGTAGCGCTGTTTTAGCAGGGTGAGCACATAGTCTATTGTTGTCTCGGCGATTACGTCTTACATTGTCTGATAGGCGTGGAAACAAGTGTGGGTTGCTTCTAACGAATAAAGCTATTTCCAATATATATAGTGATGGAAGTGTGAGAATTTTGTGTTTGATAAATAATGGCTTACAGCTCTCCGTACTTTGAATACCAAACATTTCCCGTATGCATCGCTTTTGCATTTTAAATACCATGTCTGTGTTAGTTGAGTTGGCCCAAAAAAATGATGCCATATCTGAGAACAAATTAAACAAGACCATAGTACGCCGAAAAAAACGTATCTGTGTTGATAGATGGAGCAAGTTTATGAAGGGCGTATAAAAGATTGCTGATTTTTTTACATAATACCTTAATGTGTTCCTTCCAATTTAATTTGCTGTCTATAATTAAGCCAAGAAAGCGGGTAGAAGTAACTTCACTTATCGTGTAATTATCATAAACAAAATTTATATTTATTGAATTTTGTGATCTTTGTCCAAAGTGCATTATATTTGTCTTCGTTAAATTGATTTTTAAATTATTATTGTTTAGCCATAAAATTATAGATGTCAATGCGTTTTTGATGTCAAATTTACAATGATTAATGTCCTTACATGCAATTGTAACAGTACTGTCATCAGCAAATGGTGTAATAGGCTATGTCGTTGCATTTGGCAAGTCGATAACATATATAATAAATAAGAGTGGCCCCAGTACACTGCCTTGGGGCACGCCATATGATACATAGCGCTTCTTGGAAGTGTATATTTCTTCATTTTTGGTTTCAAGATTCACTCTAGTTATTTCTGTTATTTGTTGTCGATTATTTAAGTAGTAACGAATTAAATCTAAGACATTTCCTCTAATACCGTAAGCGTCAAGTTTATTAATAAGTATAGTATGGTCTACATAGTCAAATGCCTGTGACATATCGCAGTAAATAGCACAAATGGGAAATCTTTTGTCAACATGGCATATAATATTTTCAATGAATTCATAAATGGCCATATTTATGGTCTTATTTTGCCGGAACCCTTTTTGTTCATTGCACAAAATTTTGTGTTTTTCGAGATAGGAATTAATTTCACCATAAAGATATTTTTCAAAAATTTTCGAGAATATTGATAATAATGCTATAGGTCTATAATTTTCCATTAACTGTGTATTTCCTTTTTTGAATAATGGTTTTATAATTGATAATTTAAGGTCTTTTGGAAATATTCCTGTTGATATACATAAGTTAATGGTGTTACTCAGATGGTGGCATATATCCTCACTTACTGCTTTAATTATTTTGTGGAAATACCATCGTATCCTACACTGTTCGTGTTTTTCAATGTTTTTATAATCTTATTTATTTGGTATGGTGAAGTTGTTGTTGTTGTAGTATTTACTTTTTTCCCAGCATCCGGAAGGGGATTAACTTTTTCAATAAAATAATTATTAAACGCGTTAGCTATTTTTTTAGGATTATCTATGCAAATTCGGTCATTAATTTTTATGTTGACAATAGTTCCTTTAGGTGTATTGAGTCTTGTTTTGTTTATAATTTGCCACGCTGTTTTACTTTTATTACTTCAGATTTTTATTTTATAATTATTTCGTGCACGTTTCGTTAGGGTTATAATTTTTTTAAATAATTTACTATATTTTACTTATTTTAATTTTTTCTCTTTAGTTGAATTCAATCTGAATTTCTAAAGCAAATCTTTTTTATTTCTACTGCAAACCTTGACTCCATGGGATACCCATTTTGGTTTACTATTGACTTTTATCAAAACTTGTATTTGCGGAAAACAAAGGTCATAAAAAAGTTTAAAATCATCAATTAAAAACTGGTAGGCTATGTTTGGGTCATTAGCATGGTAACTATTCAAAAAAGATAAACTTTTAATACACATTTTAAATTTTTCAATGTTCTCTGAGCTATAATCACGTTTTCTGGTACGCCAAAAATTTAATGTTGGTATTTTTTTAGCAGGAGCTTTGATTAACTGAGCAGTATGGTCTGAGAGACCTAATTCTAAAATTTCAGTTTTACAACCCTTTTTGAAATTATGTGCAAAATTGTCAATACATGTTCGACTGGCTAATCTCGTCGGTTCATGTAGTGCTAGCTTAAGATTATAACTTAATAATAAACATTCAAAGTCCAAAGTAACATTACTGCTTTTTAAAACATCTATATTAAAATCACCAGCAATTAAAATATTTTTTAAATTAAGATGGGCAAAATAAATCAAAAGTTTTTCCAACCTCTGAAAGAATGTTTACAAGTTATTTTGATTGGGTATTCTATAAATACATATAATAACAATTTTAAAATCAATAAGTTCAATTGCACAGCACTCAAATACATATTCAAGACAATATTTACTAATTTCTGAAAATTCCCTGAATTTATGTTCTTTTTTCAGTAAGATGCATGTTCCTCCTCTGTTGCTGTTGCTTCGGCTGTAAGATGAAGCCAAAATGTAATTTGGTACATTTAGGTTTCATTCCTGACCTGCCATCATAAAATGCTCTGTTATACATATAGCGTCTATAAATTTGTTAATGTCTCTGAGTTCTTCCAAATTTATACATAATGCATCTGATTTGTTAAGTAGTCCTGCAATATTTTGATGTAAGACATGTTTATATTTTTCAGAGAAAAAACTGAGTGTCGGTTTCTTTTTCGTCAATTTTTAGAGACCTTGTCGAAATATCAGGAGTACTGTGTTTTATACTATTATTTTTTTGTATGTCCATCTGTTCAGATGAACACAAATCAATTAAAATATTGTCCATAATACGGTCGTATATATTTTTTATTCCGTATTTATTAAGTTTTCCTGTTTTGTAAGAAAACATATCAAGTGATAGATCACGGTTGCAGTCAAATAGGTATGCGTATTCATTATTCTGTATGTCAAGATGAAGGAGATTAATAAACATTTCAACTTTAAAATTATATATAGGTGCTTCTGTTATATACGTCGGTACACAAATTATCTTATTAGTGTGGGTTATTTTTTTAGGGAATCCTATTTATTGTGTTAATTTGACTCCCCTCAACTTTAATATCGTTTTCTCCAATACAAAAAATACAATAATCATTTAAGGTAAAGTCTTTTAATTTGTTTTCTATGTTGCATAAAAGTTCTTTTATAGTACCATTCGGGATTACATAATGGCAGAAATCAAAGTAATTCGAAAACACGTCTTCAATTATGGATAGGGACCCTGTTTTGTTAGTGCTTAGAATGCATAATTTATTCTTTTGTTTACGATTTGCTATCATTGTTGTCAGTTCTTCATTAAGTTGAGGTTTTTTGTTATTATAAGAAAAGGATGTAGATATTTCTTTTGATTTATTTGCTGTATAGACGTAATACGTCTTCTACGTTTGAGTTTCTTTGTTATGCATCTGAGACGAGCTTTTGGTATGTTCTCCTGATGGTTGAGAAAGTTCGTCATTGTTTTTAATATTGTGTTCAAAAATTGGCACGTTATTGTTATTTTGCACTTTCGTTTTGAAACTGGTGTTATGTTTTTTTTCTCAGGCGTTGAGTATATTTTTTTGTACGCGTTGTTAGTCTTTATTATGTTTTGAAGATCAGATTTGAAACGAAAGTTTTCGCTATTTAGATTTTCAATCTCTTGATGAGCACTCTGTAGTTGCGTCGTAAGTGTTTTAACTTGTTCGCTCAGATAATTTAATATGTACGTCACTATTGTCATATAAACTATCCGTAATACTCATTACTGTGGATTCAAATATGTTTTTTTCATTGTTATTTGTCATGTTTGTAAGGTCATTTAATGAACTTGTTCTACAACGTTTACGATAAGTAATGTTATTGCTGTCTGTATCCATTTTATAAAATTTTATATAATTATTATTGGATATCGTAGCGCCCTCTGTTGAAATCAACTTATAATTCTTACACACGAATATCTATTGCTTTCTGTTAAATGTGGGTCGATAAGTCT